>JAZEWT010000013.1:11602275-11662717 GCA_036362905.1 Mordacia mordax
GGGGGATATAAATCCGAGCTGTGGAGAGAACGGCATGTCAACAATATAAGGATAGTTCAACTGAGTCAAATATTAGCAAATATTAGCATTCCATTCCAGGGCTTAAAATAAGCGATTAGACCTGCATCAGGAGTTGAACTGCTATCGTCTAGTCAATGGGTCACAGCAGACACTGGTACCAACTGAGGCAGCAAACACACGTTTAGTCGTGCCAACTTTTCTGGATAACAAGAATAACTGTAAATGATAATGATGATAACTCCACTTGTGAATTGATGTAGGTTTTGCCCGCCCGATGTATGAGAATTGGGATCGCCGTGTCGGACATTTCTCATCTCTCCTTCGCAACGACGGTCACGATTATCTCGAAAGAGCAGCTGAGAGCAGCTCTTGAGAAGAATACTCAACCCCACGTATGTCACATTTGCCCGGTGGGCTCGTGGACTCAAGGCTGAGGCACAGACACACAGAGGGGCCCGGGCGCTAACCCACACACCGGGGAGCGGGGGTTACTGACCCGTGTGCTCTGCGGCTCCGCGGACGACTCCGGGACTCCTCTCCGCTGCTATGCTGGTCCCCTTGGAACGCGGCTGTGCATCATCCCCTTCTTGCTGTTCCTCTTCCCTAGGGACAAGCTGCCATTAAGGAGACCCCTATTATTAAAAAGAACCCGCTCTCCGACACGCGATGAACGCAGCAACACTAACCACAATCACAATACTGGCAATTGTCGTTATCTTTCTACGTAGCAAGGTACGAGTCGATGCTCTCCTGTGTTACACAGCACGGTACTATTGTAGGACCTTTTTGGCCGTGTAATTTAATTGACTCGCCAAGACCGGACACTTTAGTCTCACTGCAGAACACGGAACAAAACTGGTAGGGAGAGTGCGGAGGAGCGTGTGGGTCGCAGAGGCTCCTCCTCACCCCCCGGGGCAGAGGAGGAGCGGCGACTCCTCTACCCGCGCGCGGCCACGTGCGCGTTTTATTGGGCGCATTACGAACATCGCTCAAGGAATCTTCCGGAGGAGGTAGAGAACTTCCGGATGAAGTTTGGGTCTTCCGGAAGGGCCAGAAGCCTCAAACCTAAACAGTGTTCATCGCCCGCCGCCCCACCGACCATCTGCTCAATTTCATTGGCGATTGTGAATAAACCGCTTCGCGATGATTGGTTTATCGAGCCATTTTTTTACCCACGCCCTTGTAATTTAAGACCCACCACCATTCACAGGAAATCCTCCCCATCTCCCCGTGGTCCCGCCCCCTGCAGCCCCCACCTCCAGCGTCCGCCACGTGAACGTGTGAAGCGTTTTGCGTACAGTGCGCTCTCTGTGTAAATGAATGGGGATGCGCTCCGCAGTTTTATCGCTTTGATGTTTAATTGATTGAGGATTGGTTCGTGATCCGTCCCTTGAAGCTGCCGTCAAGCAGCGTTGACGGTCGTGTCACGCCAATGCCGATGCAAGTTTGCTTGCACTGTATTTCCGTGTCCTCGTGGTCATTCGTGTGATTAGCGCAATAAGTGCTCTTGTGAATCGTTTCTCTCGTCTCGCATTTGTTTTTATTTATTGACCGCTGTTTTATCATGGCGGTCGCGAAAAGAAAACATCCTTCCATGGACAGTTCGTCGAAATCTGAAAGTCCCAAGGTAATGAATGGTGAAAGCATACCGCACACAGGCACAGTTTAAAGTGTAACCGTTCGGTTGATTACCTGCGCCTCTTGGTGAAAAGGGGCCTTCGCTAGAGGTAGCTGGATAACGCCCCTCGAGCTGCAGAGCCCCTCTAAATGTGTGTTTGGTCTACTCTTCCATGCTAAACAAGACGTCTTGGAAGAGGCGATTGCCCACACTTTACCCCACCACATATCAGGACGATTTAAACTAAACTTGCACATTGTTTCACCTACCGCGCCATACAGCCCATTGCTCATTTGATCAAAAATATCCAGACATTGAAAAGCAGGATTATTGTATTGTAATGTGTGAGAAGGATATGACTTTTCATCCGTAGCAAGTATCGTAATTGCGATGACAGGTGAGCTGTCTGTTTAATTGGGATACGGTGATATTCCGTTCCCAATATGTTTCGTAATACACCGTCAAATTTTCACTTGTCTTACTAAGTCAATGAATGCATATATTATGGATTTTAGCTGTTCTTCAGTTTGGAAAAATTAGTACCGTACTTTCACAATTTATGCTTATAAGGTGCAAGTCATAAATAATCTGGGAATATCCATGACACAAAGCATTGACTTTTCATCTGATCACTGCAGCAGTAAACATTGTTCATACATGTTGCTATTAAACCTGGCCTTTCAAGTTTTGAAAAGGCATTACTATTTCTATGCCAGCCGTGCATATCTTATTCATACGCATGCATTTTTAATCCGTTCACAGTATGTTTGGGGTGACGAGTCACCTGGCATAACGTACACCCAAGATCTGAACTTAAATGTTGTCACAATTTCCACATGATATCCAGGCCAATAGATTTTGCGATGTTTACGTCAGCACGTGCATTCCTGCCCCGACTCATTGTCCATTTTAAAGTCAGTAGGGCATGTGGTGTTGCAAGAGTCCATGGGAGCAACTTGACCGTGAATCCTCTGCTCGCCTTTGGCACAATTCGTTCTGCCCGCCTTCCCTGACCGTCGGTTATACTCTGTTTACAGATCCAGATGTTAGAACGCATTAACTCTGCCGTGGGCATTTTGCACGAGAGACATCGCAATTATTCTGATGATTTCTCAACTCCCACAATTAGCCCAATGTCATTTTTAGAGGTTATCGAGAATGACTTAAGGTTTTGAGACTTTAAAATTTAGTTTCCTCTTACTTGACAATATATGCAAATATTAGAGTCCCCAAAGACAGATAGTATACATGTTAGAAAGCCTAAATTGTTTGTAGTTATGCATAATTCATATGTGCAGTTAAGCATAAATCACCTTTCAATAAATTGAGTATAAACGGGCAGTTAGCTCAAATTGCCATCAACATCTGATGTTGTTAAGCAGGCCACAAAAGTAATGTATGTCTTGTCTGCTGTTTCAGATTTTCTTTCCATTTCTAAAGTATCGATGCTGTTGTGCTGAGCTATACAACTCTTCGAGTACAGTACTCCCAGTCATACCATCCAGAGTGAATTATCTTCCCATGTTTACAAGCCTTACCTCTCCATCTTTCTGACAGTCGTCCCATTGGCGTAATCTCCCTTGGTTTATACAGTATTTCATGATTCTGTCGGGCAGCCTTTCGACTGCTGTTCCCAAACGCTGAGCCAGCCACAGCCGTCTCTTTGCCTCCAGCTGCCACCTTGCATTGAATTCATGGCCTACTCTTATGGCTAATCACATTCGGTTCAACTCACTCAAGTGATACCCCTGAGTGTGCTCATCTCCACTGTATCCAGGCTTCTAACATTGGTCTAATTCAGCCTCACCCATCACCAATCCATATTGAAAATTGCCTTAACACTACGTTCATTTAGTAGCATCTGTTACTATCACACAACGCACTGCTATGCCACGGCCTTCAATCACGTGACTGTCGAAATAGTTACGTTTTCACTGTTTTACTTAAGTTATAACACATTATTGTTGATAAATGCAACTTTTAAGATCTAAATACAGCTACAAAAAAGTAATAATAATTGCATTTATAGAGCGCTTTTCACCTGAGGGTCCCAAAGCGCTGCACAGAGCTGCAGAGTGAAAGGCATGTCAACAACAACAACATAACGGAAAATCATCAACAATAACGTTTTTTTTTTTTGGGGGGGGGGGGTTATGGTATGGGTTATACCTCTTACAAGTTAGTGTCGTAAACCCACCTACACCCAACAACCAGTTGGTAAGGTTGAGTTGTGTTTGACACTTTTATGCGATATAACCCAACAACGCTTTACTATTAATAAAATGTCGGTCTCAAATATAAGCCTTGAATGTTAATATAGTGCACAAAACTGTGAAATTTCTACTGCAAAGCCTTTGATGGTCTGAAAAGCACGGTGTTTATCAGAAAATGATGGAGCGACTGTGCCTCAGGTTTTGTCCAGATCACGAGAAGACGGTCGGCAGGCAGAGCGGAGAGGAGGCGAGAGGAGAGAGACGTCAAGCGCGGCAGGCAGGAGTCCTGGGGGGCCACTCTCATGCCTCCTGACTGTGGGGAAATACGTGCTATTCCTTCTCTTTCTTCCGCCTTTTCTCAACTACGCCTCCCTACAGAGAGAGGCCAAGATGCTGAAGCCGGCAGGTACAGGTGGCATTTTTAGTTTCTTGATTAGAAGCCACAGTTTTTTTTCCATGACAATCGAGGCTACGTCAAACCAGCCCACCAGAGCTTAAGACACACTGGGTTATTTTTTTACTGTAATGAGTCAGTCGAAACACATGTGGATGCATTGTGCCACAGTGTCTGTGCAGTGTACTGACATCATGCACAAAAAGCACGGCATTAGACCTACCCCTGCCCTATTTTGTCATTCAGTCATTATCAATACCCGCTTAATCCTGTACAGCGTCGGGGAGGCCGGAGCCTATCCCGGCCAACAGAGAATGCAAGGCGAAGGAATGCCCAGGGTGTGACGGAAGTACATCACAGAGCACACTTTTTGGTGCAATTTACTCACTAGGCCAGTTAACCTAGGCAGTGGCATGTCTGGACAGTGGGAGGAAACCGGGGAACCCAGCAAAAACCCACGCCGACACGGGGAGAACACATAAAGTCCACACAGAAATGGACCCGAGCCGAGAATTGAACCCGGGGCCTTCATGCTGAGTCGACATTGCTACTCACTGCCCCACCACACCACACTCCATTTTCCAGAGCTAGATTCACATGTCTTGTGAGGCCCCCATGTCATGGTTTGGTTCTGCCACACCATGGCAAATAACCTGTGGAAAACCCACCTGTACAAGAGGGCAATACACTGCCTTTGCTTAGATCTTTTCAGTGGAAAAAGGAAATTAGATTAACACAGCCCGGCTGCATGGGTATTTCTTTAAGGCCTGCATCACTTGAGACACTCGGATCTATTAGACTCACTGTTTATTCGTTATCAGTACTGTCGAATGTAGCAGTGAGCCAGAGCCTGTCCCAGAAGAGACAAGATACAAGGCAGTGCTATGCCCAGGATGCGATTCCACTCCATCACAAGACACCAGGGCCAAAGTCTGCTAAATAATCATTAATAATAGTGAGATCAGTTAACCTTGGCAGCAGCAGCAAAACATGCTATTGTTGTTGATTTACCGTTCATATGTCGTTGTTGTTTCTGACATGGCGTCCTCGCCACAGCTCTGCAGCGCTTTGTGACAACCGGGTGAAAAGCGCTCAAGAATTGCAATTATTGTTATTATGTATTTTAACTGTCGGAGGAAACCAGACTACCCAGAATGAAACCCACGTGGACATAGGGATAACATGATAAACTATATACAGAAAGGCACCCGTGCTGGGAACCAAATCAAGCACCTTCTTGCTGTGAGGTGGTGGTGCTACTCACTGCTCCACACTTGCCACCCCACTGAGTTTTAAACCTCATCCTTTCTATATTTAACGACTAGACTGCATGTTAGAACATGTCTTAATCTGCTTCTTTACACACTTTACTCCATTTTGGAATCCCTCTCATCCTTCTACGTTGGTCATTATAACGTTGCTTAATTGAAAAAACATGACCTCTCAACAATTACACCTTCAAATGTACTGTTTATTGAGATGACTATGGGAAACATGGGACGACTTGTTACACCTTTTTGTTTTTGCGTAAACTGTAGAATGACTATACGATACATAACTTTTGGCGAGTTATTTCCCCGATTTGTCAGAAAAAAAAACCGGCCCCTTCCATTGATTGGGAAATCAAATAAATTTCGCACCCAAACGTAACTTTACTGAATTGAGCAAGACATTGTTTCCTCTGCTTGTAGTAAATGATGTTATTAATTGCCAGATTTTACTTGTTTTTTCCTATCCCGTCATAAACATGGCAATGGTGCAAGGCAAGCTTCCAATAAACACAGTTTGTGTAAAAACCCACCGGATGCAATTTTTAAAAACCCACGAAAGTAGCTGAATGCAGTTCCTTTATTGACTTCAAATAAGAGGTAAACTATGTTTATTATTTCACCTACGGCTACTGAACTACGGGCTACTGAACTACGAGCTCGCTCGGTGAGAAGGTTTGTGATTCAGCAACATTGCCACTAGTTACCATTTAATTATTCATTTGAGTGGTGCTGTGGATTCCAGCATCAATCGAAACCTGGATATATTGGGCTACATTCGCCTCTCAAAATACCAATGAGTATCCAGATAAAGGTTGACTTTATTAATACCAGATGAGAGACCTATGCATCCAGAGTGAAGAAAGCAAAGGTCACGAAACACAGTTTCTATTTTTATCATACCTCTGCTCATGTTTTGTTGTTATTGGATGCTCAGATGTTCAAATTGCAGGGTAGTGTCTATGTATATGCTACACTAATGCGTTTTCCGTCATACCTTCAATGAGTGCATCTTCTCTGAACTGTATTAAATGTGCAAGTTATACACTTCACTCTGATATTGCGCATTTATGCACTAGCAAAATACTCGCCCTATGGCTGATCTTGTTCCAAGTGTGCAGCCTGTTCTTCTGACGTCATTTTAAAGGCAGAAGACTGCTTAAGAGGGTTGATGGGAATGTCAACCTGAAATAGTGTTAACATTTCAGAAATGCAAGCAATAAATGGGACGTAAATGTGAAACAAGACGTAAAAGCCTTTGTGTTATGCGGATAATACTTTGTCCTTATAAATGATTTGAAGGTGGTATCCTCATTGCGGCCATATATACACACACACACACAATTACTCAATTTTTCATATATACAGGTTATTTGGTTGTACCACAGTGGTTTGTGCACTGCATAATTATCCCCGTAGAGGTGGAAAGAAATATCTGAGTCATTCCTACTCTCCACCCGTCTGTACTCTCCTATGAATGATATGGTGCTCACACAACCCCTATGACTGATGTGGTGTGAGGAAGCCTGCATCCAAAAGTGGATTGACAAAAGACTATAACTTATCATTTTCATATACATATTTTTAAAATGTATTTATTCACACACATTTGTCAGCCCACTGCTGGATGAAGGCCTCTACATGCCATGTGCCTCTTGATGTTTTTTTGACCATACTCATCAAACTGGTCAGCTTAGATTGATGAAGGGAGGATCCGTGGTTTGTTTGTATATTGCTTGCAACTGATGTTTGTCTTGGCCAAATACCGTCAATTCTCAACTAGGGAAGCTAACTGGCTGTTCTATGGAAAGATTTGCCCCCATCATAGGAAAATGAAATTCTGACCAGTGGTTTAGTGCAGTTACAGTAGATGAGAAGGACTGCAGGTTCAATTGTGCGATAAACCACTTTGACTTTTTTTACAAAGTTTGCAACGTTTGCACCAATGTATTTCCTCTGCAGGGGATGTACTTGACATTGGACTGGGCCAGCAGCTGTACCTGAGCTGTCTCGGAAGCGGCGTTCCCGTCGGTAAATGGCTCAAACCAGCTGCCTGCACGTTCGGATGCACGCCTCTTGCATCACAACACGGCGGTGTCGTGTGACTTCTGTCTTTATCAGTTACGTAAACACTGTGCTGTGTCTACAAAATAGGGGCTGTTTAATGTAACACGATGTGCACTGCATGGTTTTTCACACTGGAAACGTATTCTCAGTGGTACCTTTGATTAAAACAGATACAAAGAGTGTGTGTAAATACTGCCGGACTGTTGTAACCATTATCCAAGGCATGTTATCTGTATACGTGATCCCCAGCTCCATCTGCTGTAAAAAACGGTTGAACATATTAAGTAAATGTCACACTGATAACTGACTGCAGTGCATGTAATTTATGACTGAAAATTAAAATGGGTGGGTGTCCTTGTCTTGTGGCTCCTAGGTGATTCCCAATGTTATGATGCAGGTTTTCACGCCTCTGCATATTTATTGTTTTGAAAAGTTGCTCTGTCGGGACAACCGCGTTGATCGCTCTCCCTCTCCCCCCATCGCCCCATCGCAATGGAGGGAGAGGAGGAGCGATCGAAGCAATCATGATCTCCAATGTTGGCGATAAATGTTCATTGGTAATCTAAAAACCTCTGTTTTTCACTGGTGAAAGCCCTTCAATGTGCCTGTGGTTTATTTATTACCGATTACTGATAAGTGATTAAAGATAATTTCATGGCCTAGTCTTGTTTCTGCAGAAAATTTGGTCGTCATTGTGCTGGAGACTATTCGTAGTGATGAACAGTGATATCGGTGTAGAACTCCGCACTCTGGGTATGAATATGAGAGTAGTGTCTGGATGTAATTCTTAAAGCTAGTAAGAAATCTGCCAAGTTAGTAAACATACCCGCAAATTACTCGATATGAAGTGTGTAGGATTTCGTGATACCCGAGAGCAAAACTTGGTAGGACCCTCCTGAAAATGCCATGAAACTTATTGATTTTAGAGTTCTAAAAATATGTGCATATTTGCGTTTTATATCAGCTTTTATTTGGGCCAAAATATAAAATTCTCTACAGGCAGTGGAGGCCCGCTTTCCCATACTTTTTCATTCATGGTGCATCATTTTTAGGTTGACTTGTTTGGCCAATATGAAGTCTAATATATATAGCTAAAATGCATTTTAACAGGGTTTGTCAAATAAAATTAATCAAGATGATGGGCTTTTTAGAGCATATTGCGCTAAAACTCGGCAGTCGTACTTAAAATAAAGATATTCATTGACAGTACATGTATAATTTCAAAACATTCCATATGCTTTAATAATGAATGATTGATTATGCAACTAAGCACATGAATATCTGCCCTGGCTTTGTCAAATACAATTGTGACGAAAATATTGTCACATTCCTAATATAGGTAATAAGTCTTGAACTACATAAATATTGGCATTCCACAACATTTTCCAAAAATATATTGCACTATAATATTAAATAGGAACAAATATTCTAAAGAACTGCATTAAACCAGTGAGGCATATTGCAGTGTTTTTCTATGCAGAATCTGTGTTTATATTTTATTTCAAAGTTTTGACAACACCCTTCAATGGTGTTACATGTGGGGACATATTTATGCTCTTATAATTAATCCTGAGCACTTATTGTGCAGTGCACACCACTTGTAAACGCTTGCAAAGCATTGCTACAGCTGTCTTGCATGCAAGCGTATGTGCAGAGCCGTGCACACAACAACGCTCTACCAGCTGCACACAGAACAGTCACTCTTACATTCGGGGAAACGAAGACAATGTCGTTTGTGTGCTCAACTGCACTTTAATACTGTAATTTGAAAGAGTTAACCTATTAGGATAATAAGCAGGACAAACATGGGTACTTTTGGTAGGACAAACATTTAAAAAAGAGACGAGGTTTTACCATTTCTGACAGTTATATAGTAGTGTTAAGATCTTTTGGCTAACACACGGCGAACACTGATAATTAGGCTTAAAGAAAGCAATCTGGTGTGTGCCAATCTGTTTCAAGGACAATGCATATATTATCAAAGCCTTTGGTTTACATATATTGCCACAAATTTGTATGTTTTTTTGCATACTCTGGACTTTGTGAAAGGTGCCTAGTTGGTCGTTTAAGATCTAAACACCTGCATAGTTGCGAGGATTGATTAAACCTCTTCGCTTTTTGAAAAGCAGGACAATTACTTAAAATGGAAGCTACTGAGAACACGTGTTAGGTTACCTTAATTGTGATCGTAGGGATGCTGTCACGGTGTAGTGGTCATCCCCACTGGATGTTAGAGGTCGCCAAGTTCTTTCATGCAGTAGTTGGAAAACTTACTTCAATCACACCCCTCCTGCGCCCACCCAGAAAAATAAATGGACACACCGCAGTCAATAGACATGTTGGACATGGTGAGGTAATATGTGTAGGTGAGCCACCTACTTCTTCTAATAAAAATGAGGAAAATTTGTCTCTACAGGGGCCTTTAGAAACAGCCGCTTCGAATGCCCTTCTGTCAGCAGTGGCATAGGCAAGCAATTTCAAGGCTGCGCCTTTCATACTTTTAGATTTTGGCAGATAACGTATTATACAAGACAACATTGATGTAGGTGTTCATGGCTCGATGTGAGAATTTATTTTAGGAATAGTTTTGTTCTGGGTAGCTCTGTTGACTTTTCCTCCTATCTCCTTCGACATTTCACCTTTCACTTTGTCAGGCTTCCAAATATTCTGTTCAGTATCAGCACATACTTAACCCTGTACAGGGTCACGGGGGGGCAGAGCCTATCTCAGTAGGCACAGGGTGCAAGGCGGGGTTATACCCAGGATGTGACTCCAATGCATCGCAGGCCACTTTTTGGGGGGCAATTTACTCAGGCCAATTTATCTAGGCAGCAGCATGCCATTGGACAGTGGGAGGAAAGCGGAGTACCCGACGAATTACAACGACGGACACGAGGAGAACACGCAAACTCCACAGAAAGACACCCCAGCCAGGAACCAACCCCGGTTTTTGTTAGGAAGCTGCAGCGCTACTCCCGACGGCACCGTGCCACCCAGGCTTCTGAATGGTTTAGCAAAAAAATGTCACGTGAATGGCCTACGACCATTTCACCCTGAATACGCCCGATCTCGCCCGATCTCGTCCGATCTCGGAAGCTAAGCAGAGTCGAGCCTGGTTAGTACTTGGATGGGAGACCGCCTGGGAATACCAGGTGTTGTAGGCTTCCCGGCGATGGACTGGCGTCCCATCGTCGGTATATCCTTGCCTTGCGCCCTGTGTCTGCCGGGATAGGCTCTGGCTTCACCGTGACCCTGTATAGGACTAAGCGATTTCAGACAATGAGATGAGATGAGATGTCACGTGAATGCCACATAAATGACACAAGGAGAGAGGAGGGGAAAACTTGATATGGCTGTCCCAAAAGCGCAGCTATTAAGAGCAATTCTCAATACAACAAAATGTACGTAAAAAAATCTTAGGATCATACTGGAGAAGTACACATTAAGTGCGGCATTTAAAAGTACAGTACGGTCGTGACAGTTTCACATATTGTGGGTTTTTTAGTACAGGAAGTCTAAACATCAACACACTACATTGCTCTACATATTCTATGGAATAGATATTAGGATTGTCACTGGTGCTGAATTTCCCAGGATTTTCTAGTTGATTTAGCTGTCTTGGGAAATTTGTAAATATTCCATGGAATGAAATGTCTTAGTTATTGTTAGTTGGATAATAATATGCCGCTCAAGGCAATACAATGGGGTGTTGCTTTCTCATCTTCCAGTATTCTAAGCTAATCCATAATATGTTGAGGTTTATTTGTACGTCAGCGGTGGCAACCCTAATAGGGAGTATAATAATCGTAAAATCAGCATTTAATTCCGTGCGTTACACGTTTTGATGAGTCATATTTTCGTCACGTGCCAAATTTCTTCTAGGTACCATATCCTACAGGACCTTGATGACAATGGTCTTCCACAAATCTCTGCTCTTTGAACTTCTAAGAATGTCCATTGTTGATATGTTCATCCATCTCGAGAGACTGTTGATGTAAGTCAATATCTGTCAACGATCTCTCTTTCCTTTAAATTTTCCAGTTATAACCAGATTCTCAATTGCCTCCTTCCTCTTAATATACCCGAGAAACTTCGACTGTCTCCTTGTAAAGTCATTCGACACATTCTTTCTACATCCCATTCGTGACAAATATCACCAACTAAAATTAAGATCTTTTTTTCCTGTGTTTTAGTGCTGCCACGCATGCAGTAAGAACATCGTCAGACATATAAAGCTACACTCTGCATGTCATTGATGTCATGTTAATAATCTGACACACTGTGTGGAATCGCATTCATTTAGGTACAAGGCAAGCGTGAGATAATAACGAGGCTTCAGTTGTAATGTACTGTCGTTATGACTCAGTGTTTGTATGTTACGCCATGGAGGCAGCTCTGTTTGCGCAGTGCCATGCCAAGCTGCCTGTTTGGGTTGGAGATGTTAACTTGGCAGTTTGCTCTTTTCTACTGCCTATTGCACGAGAAGAGCTCGTTTGTGTGGGGAGGGGGGACAAGCACATTTGTGTGTGAGCGCGTGTCTGATGGGCAATGCTCGTACATTCCCTGTCGTGTCACGTCACAAGCTTTTGGCAAGCTTACTGGAACATAACTCCGCTAGGCTGAAGGGTGCCAATAAAATCTGCTCTTGGACAGATGAGCGGTGCCACTGGTGCAAAGATGTGCTAATGAGTTGGAAAGGCCAGTGTAAACATTGGTAATCTTTGATGAGGATAAGGTGAGGAAAATGTGTAATGCTGCACCTTTTATGTGTCCATTCCAGTTTTGTTTGATGCACCAGCAGGGATGTCCTCTGACATCTGGATTGCGATGCAGAAAGAGCTGTCCTCAATGACCAAGGTACTGAAGGAAATACGCACAATTGATTATTTCAGGCAGCGTGAGAAATTTAGGTAAGAGTTTATTTTTTAAAAGTTTTTTGTAATCTATAAGTTTTACAAACCAAATTGCTTTGCTCAACTTTATATATCAATCCTATACAGACACTGGGCTTTGTGTCAACAGTGTCATATTATTCTAAATGTCACAATCGGTGACTAATATAAAAATGGCATGCGTATCATAATAAACAATGATTCACAAGCTCTTTGCAAATTTGAACTGTGGCCACCGAGTGGAAACCATAAATATCTAAAAAGACCGCCAAAGCATGCAGCTAATATGCGGCATATTATTTTTTTCCAATAATTCGTCCTCAACCATGTCTTAGGAATATAAAAGAAAATGACCACTCAGAATATTGTTGTACGTTTCAGTTGTTTTTATATTTGGTTGACCTTGCTCTTTTTATTGGCCATTGGGTTGCATTTGTTTACATATTCCCTCCTTTGCTTTTGAAATGTTAAATTCGTACTCTTCTCCCTCATGCATTGCATGCTATCTCGAGAGGGCCTCATCCTGGGAAATGATTTTGGCTTGAGTCTATGTAATACGGTATGACGACCATAATAGCAAGACATTCAGGGTTTTTAGGAATTGTGAGGCTTTCAATAAAAGCCGTTATCTTGTTTAGCATAATCTTTTTTCTTTATGTGACCACATTCATTATTTCATTCTCGGCTTTAATTAGTAATTATGCACACGAGTTTCTTAAGCAAAATGTATCATGTACTTTGGGCATAGAACACGTACAGACTTTTCAATACGAGCTTAGGATTGAAATGAGTAATTAATGTACCATGATTCCTAGATTATGAAATCCATTCCACACAATTATTTCATTACTTTTTTTGCTTAATAATTGAAATTTGCCGCAGCTTGTAAAGCATTTACATATGGTCTTCCTGTCGAGGGAGTGCTTTCTGAGTCATCAATGACTACTGAACTCCAGATGACTGAAAACGGTGGGAATCGAACAAATATATTTTTCTTGTTAAGTAAAAACATAAAGAAGTAGAAGCTGAATATAGGCACACATTACCTGAGGAGAGCTCTCATGTAATCAGAACATTCTTACATTACAATGCTTGGGGACAGGAGAAGGACAACCTCTGCTATAAATAAGCACACATGTGCTTGCTCCCAAGAAGTATTTTCCATCCAGCTTCCACTGTATTGGGAAACACAATCTCCCTAGCTGACGTTTTCCTTTGAAATCTGATCTGAATTAGACTCGTATATGGCAGTAATAGTACCCAATCGCACGTTATTGAATTCATGATTCTTTTGTTCGTTTACAGAATATTTAGCAATCGGTGTATATATTGCATACGAGGACACGAAGAATAACAATGATGCAGAGCAATGGCTCAATCGATTAATCACATTCTGCAGCGACTACAATCAGTCAGCCGCCTATTGTGTCATAAGGCCAGGCTAGCAGCCACCCTGGCTGGGAGCGTGGGAGAGCCCTGCTGCTCGATGGTGTCCTGGAGAGACTGTGTCGCCTCAGGTCCACGAGGTCAAACCTTTAACAGTCGACTGCAGGTGAAGAGAGAAAATATGATGCAACCTTTTTCTCCAGATTGTAACATCCTCCTCCCATTCGTCTGTCAACCTCATGCTCTTTGTGACCGGGTGACCCTCATCGTTTGGTTAGGCACAGCCCAAGAGAGTGACATGGGACCACTGCCTTGTAGACCCACCACCTGTAAGGCAAATCATAAGGGTCTGTTGCACTGCTCTTTGGGCAGCAGACAGAGGCAGCGTGGGTCTCGGCATGCTGGACTTTGGCAATGGAAACGTGTTCTAATGTCTCCCTATTATTGCAGTGGACTCTAAGTGGATCAACCAGTATGTAAAGAAAATAATTGACATAGCAAGCAGTTTGTTGGTTTGAAACGTTATTTGGACAAACCTTCGAAGTGACAGGGACTTTGGCTTCTGGGCTTCTAGCGAGATTAACGTGTTTGATTGTAGGTGCTAGAGACACATTTTCCAAATAATCACTCGTCTTCTAAATTTTTCTAATCATCACAAGCCCATTCGGCTATTTTTATTGCTTGAACTTGCTGTTCAGTCTTGTCCAAACCTATGGGATGTTAATGTTTTTGGTTTTGATTTCCGACCCCTCCAAAGTTAATAGTTTAATAATGGTTCAGTATTACTTGATTTCGGCATTCCACACACCATATGCACAATGAATCGTTATACTACCGCACAAAATTGAGACCCGGTGCATGATGAGCTGGTCGTGCTATGATAGGCTCTGCATTATGGCAGCTACCCAAAATTATAGTGAGACAGAGCTGCATGTTATGAGAACACTTTGGAAAATGATGATTGCTTCGATAAGCTTCTCTCTCGGGACAGCCGAGTCGATGGCTCCCTCTCCTCTGAATATAGAGCTCAGCCAATCCTGGAGGCCAGTTATTGAAGTCAGTAATGCATAGATATAGAACTATTGGGTGTGGACAACAGAAGGGGATCGCCGAGGTATGTGAGAGGTTTCTTTCTTGAGATCCAAATTAGGGGACTAGCCACAGACAAAGCAGGGAGGGGGTTATCGCAGTTCCGGGGTGTGAATAAGATAAGGAAATTAATGTTAATGTGATTCAGATGTAGACTTGCACAACAAAAGATGACTCAACACATGCATAGTACCCACATATATAAAGGAGCAACAGGCACTACACACACATACTGCGCCTGAGAATGCCTCTAACGTGTGAGGCGAAACGTCGCGAGGAGAGGAGAGGGAGCCATCGACGCGGCTGTCCCGAGAGAGCAGCTTTTCGAAGCAATCATCATGCATCGAGCCGTGAAAACCTACATGATTACTTTGGAAAATGTTATTCTGTAATATGAGTTGTTTCAGGGGTAGAACGATATTCCCCACCAATTCACCATGATGCCATGATTCATCACAGTTCAAAACAAGAATATATTCTTAAAACTTTGCAGTGGATCGTCATACCTCTAGTGGCTGATGCAGAGCTGAGCTGAACCAATTTCCACAACATATACAAATCGAAACACATCGATTGTTACACTCAGTTTGACGCATCATGTATGATGAGCTTAAGAATTCATATCAGTCTCCTGTGCCACCCCTAACCCTAGATATGTTATCTTTATTCCCTACCAAGTCCCTTCGTAAAACATTCATACCATCGGGTTCTTGCAACTGTAGTTACTGCCTTGTGTCGCTGCTCAGGTCTAGTAGGTACCATGCTGTTTTGATCACCGGTTCGATTTCTCAGTGTGGCATTTGGAACACGAGCAAGTCTCTGCCCTCGTCTCTCCCACGAGCAGCGTTATATATGAGTGTATTCCTTTGGCCGTCCATGTCAAACGATGATGGTTGTAGAGAGCAGCTAGCAACACTTCCCCCTATGTTGAAGAGAAGCAAGTCCAGCTCTTGAATGGATACGTCGGCCACATCGATGGCAGGGTGTGTCTCCTGTCTGTTGATTGATGGGTTTGCATACACTACACAGACTCCACGGCTCAGATTTGTAACAAAAAACACAATTTTTGCTGATTTGCTGGTATTATGTCGTTGTTGCTGACATGCTGTTCTCTCCATAACTCTGTATAGAGCTTTATGACCCTCGGGTGAAAAACTCTTTAGAAGTGCATATATTATTATTACATACTGTACACTACAATTGATCGTCAGGTCACGTGTGGCAGACTAAAGTGTGGATTCTCCCACCTCTTCCAAAATGTCTGGGTAAAAGAGTAGGCTAAACACCCTCTAGAGGGCCTCTCTGGAGATCCCACTTGCTGGAGCTCTTCGGACAGCAGCGGGCTTAAACAGAATATTACAGGGCTGCACCTTTGACTATTACCTCCTTGACAACATGCGCTGAGTGGAAGTGCTTATAATCGTATTCTGCTGTGTGCGCGGTGGCCTTGGGAAGACATTCGACACTGATGCGGGTTCTAATGGAGTAAATGGCTTCAGTGCACCTCGCTCCTGGCTACGGGTTGAGGCTTTATAATTAACAATGGCTGCAGTCAAACGCTTTGGAATCAAAGCAAAATAATCTCATTTCCTGCCCACTCCCGACATTGCAGTGTCACACTATTAAAGACGGCACATAGTTTACGTTTTATTCTTGAAAGAGAACTGAATGGTCAGTGGCGAGGTTATGATGAGATGAACATGCTACCGCTCTATAGCTTGCCGATGTGTTACTGGGATGTTGTGCATGTTTGGCACGATGTCCGTGTCAGATGTCATGTTGTGGTACTTCCTAATATATACATCGTGAGAGATAGATGAATGTACGGATTGATGTGACACAGTTGTCATTTTAACTCCAATTATTATTAAATGGTTAATAGTATTGATTTGTCCATTCATATGTCAAGCCCATTTTATGTGCTTGAGAGAAAACAACTAAGTCACTATTATTTTAATGATAGTATGTACTGTTAAGGTTATTACCTGTAATTAAAATACTAAGAAGTTGTGTGTTTTTTCCTCATGAAATGGAATGCTATGTAACGCAGTTGACTTGGCTGTCGTAGAATGGAAATTTGAATAAGTATTTTGTACGTTGACCCTTCAGAGTAAAATTGGTATTGGAAATTAGCGAATTTTAGAGAGGGCCGGGTGGTTCAAGGTCAGGAGGTCAGAGTACTGAGCTGGCACTGCTGAGACCAAGTTCGATTCCATGCAGCTCCCCGAGATTAAACAATTCTGAAATGCTGATTGCTTTGAAAAGCTGCTCTTTCCGGATAGCCGCGTTGATCGCTCCACCATTTTCCTTCTCGACATATAACCTCCCACATTAGAGGCAGCTGCAGGCGTTCTGTGACTGAATGCTTGTGATGGAGTGAACTCTGTGTGACTGTGTTGTGTTATATGTTTGCCTTTACCGCATCCACCGCTCCCGATACTCTCCCTTACCTCTCTCCTGGGGTCCATTGTCTTTATTTAAAATCAATGTAGCAATGTTTAACAATTACTTGAATTACTTGAAATTTTATTCCTATTTCATGGATGTCTGCCGAGTTGTTTACAGGGAGTTAATTTTTAGGGGCTGTTTACTGTTAACTTTAAAGCTCTGTACCATGTTTGGCTGAGTTTTAGTCTCATTCTTTGTTTGCGATTTGTTGCGGCGAGCTGATTGATGAACAAGATGACGCTGTGCTGGAATCGTTTACGGTTTTTCAAGCAATGCAGACGGCTTGCATTTTCAGCAACATTTTTACAAACTACCAGGGCAATACCCACTGACCTTCAGCCCTTGAGTCCGGATTGTCCACCTCTGTAGGACAGCCACGTGGCTCTTCAGCCAGACAGACTGAAGCCATGTATAAATTTTAAAAGTTTACTGCCTGCGTCTGTACTCTTAAGTCTCACACTTTTAATAATAAAATCGCAGCAAGGTAAATTACAGGTCTGCTCTCAGATTTATTCACTGGATCAAAAGGTGTTCATTTTTGCTTCAGGCGAAGGAATTAGTTTCTTGGCACTTGGGGTCAAAAATGAATAGCAATGTAATTTCCTGCTCAAATAAACAGCCCTCATTTCCAATTTGCAACCGTCAATCATTGATGCAAAAATATACATTCCTTTGGCAAAAGCGAGTTTATCCATTGGACGACCACTATCAATTTCGCCACTAATTGGTACTGATTTCATTGATTCCAGAGAGACTGTGGGCTGAGTCGATTCTAACCAGGATTTGAACTCTTGATATTCAGAGTGAAAACCACTTTACCGCTGCGCATCTGGGACAGTTACCAAATGCAAAACAATAGGCGGCAATGGAATGCAAATCGATAGTGACATCCCCACCGTGGGATCGTGCAGTGTGATTGGCAGACCTCACACACAAGACCATGGTCACTCCAAAACTATTTTTATTTTAATCTTTGAAAAGGACTGTATTGGCCAATATTTAAACTGTTGTTTAATATGTATTGATGTGGAGTTTCACAGCTCGATGCATGATGATGTTATTTTATAGATTATAAATATTTGTTTTGAAAAGGTTGCCTACTGAGCACTTTAAAATTACTGGTGTCTTGCAGTGTAACGATCTCAAGTTGATATTGAGTACTGCACCATTCGCAGGCACCGTGGTGTGTTCAACAGAATAAACCACAGATAAACAGTGCTAATTGCTAATGGTCGCACGTAGTGCCAAAAATATCTCGGGTCCATTGCTGTACACGTTAGGGAGTATAACTTGTATTCCGTTGTATTTATTAAATGCTGGTATATTAAAATCATGCAATTTCTTCAGCATATCTATTATAAATACTTAATTAAATGTATTGCCGATTACTGTGCACAGCTTTGCTCAGTTTTGAAATTAGACATGAGAAAATTGCGGTGCAACTCATGGGGAGCTGTCTGATGATGAAATGCAATGGCATTAAAGGAACAGCTATTTTTGGATATTTTTTTCCCCTGCAAGCTCTCTTTTCTTTTCCCCGACAAAATATATATTTATCTGAAGATCTAAAGCATATTTTAATGGGCTGTCCCATAGTTTCAGATACCGCTCATTAAATACATTTTTTTAAATGTCATCCGTGGATATTTTTATTTAGCGTGTTGCTACTGTCTGTGGGTTTTTATTTTAGGTATGCATATATGATCGTGCCGGAATAGGTTTCAGCAGCCGTGCAATTCCAAACGAGACAACGGGGATGGAGAAATTCTGGAAGATGTTCACCACTGGCAGGTGTGTGTGCTTGATTCTGTGGTGGCAAATGTCCTGGCACAGGTGCTGTGGTGACAATCGCCACCAATTGGCGGTTGTTGTTATTCTGGTAGCATTTGTGTATTCATGAGCATAAATTCTTAGATTCCAAGTCAATCGAGTCTCGTCACACTGAAATTGTTATTGTTGCTGATTTTTCGTTCTAATGTTGTTGACGAGCCATTCTCCCCGCAGCTCTATACAGTGCTTTGTGACCCTCGGGTAACAAGCGCTATATAAATGTAATTATTATTATTAATCAACACCAGTATAAGTCTGTATAATTTCAAAATGCTCATGTATATTTGTGTTGCTAATTCGATATCATGTCACATTCCTTAGCTTAGTGTCTGGTGAAAAGGGTGATTACCGATTACAATTGGTTTGGAGGGCACCCATTAAGAGATGGAAACCCTTAAAAGAGACACCCGATCACAGGAATGTTGTTTTTCTCTGAATGGCAGGATCATTGGCCACAGAAACAGTAACGTTTTGAATGCGTTTTTGTCTGATTTGCCACAAAACTTGTGGAACTCGTGCACGGGGCGCGTGCCGTGCATGCGGTGGTCGCAGACCGTTTTGAGGATTTGACCTCTGTCCTAGTAGGCATCATTGCAGTCCCCTGTATAATGCAGCTTGTGTAACCATTCCAGGGGAGAAAATGAGGTCAAGCCCCAACTTATAATGGTTTCACTTCAGTGGGGAAAAGGGTTTTGATAATCAATACATATCGCGAAGCCCCGAGGAGCTAAGGTGTGTAGTTGCTCTGTCATTACTTCGCTATTTGGTTGCAGCTGTTTCGATTTGCATAAACTGTACATGATTTTTTCTATTTTGTTCACAGTTGCACTTTAGTTGCTTATTCAAATAATTAACGACATTTCTACATAAAAACTAAATTCTTTACTTCCATAAAATGTTTGTTTGTAATCCAAATCGTGCTTACCCATTAACATTTTGAAATTATGTGCGGTAATTTGTTATATCTGTCATGTCATATTGAAGCGCAATGAAGTGTCCCGCAAATGTTGGGTTATTTATATTGTGAAGTATTGCTGGCTGATGTAAGCAGGGTGCTAGGAATAGCTAGAGAAACACAACCGCTTGTGTAGGTGAGAAACGGGTGATGAAAGATCTGGAAAGAAATTGCGAAACACTTAAACACCTCTCAATCTCCACATTCCAGCAATTCCCCAACATTCCCAAACCATGATACATTCTGTCTTGGTCTGTCTGTCAGAACACTGTGCTTGGAAAGTACACATTTGCATTGCAAAGTAGGTGTCACTTTATAAATTTTTCAGCCCGATTGCCTGCTTATATTAATCTATAATGGTCATACCCACAAATTCATTATGGCAGGAATGACAATGTTTATGAGGATGAAGTTTTGAATCGTATTTCATCAAGTTATGTGGGGCTTTTTTACCTTTATCAGGATGTCTAGCCAGTGTGGAAGAGTTTAGGTCTTAATAACTTTGGATGTACTTTCTTAAGCTCTGTCGTGGAGGCCCTGGAACTATGAGCACAACAACTAATTTCAGGGCTGCACCTTTACCTATTCCAATACATCATAAGAATATTTGAACTAATATTTTAACGTCTTAGTTACTTGCGTGGGCTTCAACGGTATTAAAGAATGTAATGATGTATCCACATTTTGATACCTGGTTTTGTTTTAATGCACGGGTGTGTTGTAATTTGTCTTTTTGAATGTAATATAGCTCTGTGCTTTAGATGTGTGCCGAGTGGTGATAGAGACGTCAGGCATTTGGACACATTTCCATTGAATGCCATCGTTAAAGTCGGAGCAAAGAGAAATCACTGTACATCGAGTCACGTGGGTTTTGTAAATCTTACAGGGCAGTGTGAAATCTGATATGTGTTTGAAACCCAGCTTAACGAGGAGGTGTGAAAACTAATGTAATGAAATAGGTTTTGCAAATGAAGACGAGCTTACCGCGGTGTCTGTGGTTGTTGTGCACTACGATGATGTGCTTTTTAGCTACACTGTAATTTTATGAATACGCCCTACTTTCTGCCCCTTGGTGAACAACCTAGCTTATCTCTAACAAGGATGTCCTTTAGAACTGCATCTAATTGATACCGCTAGGCCAGCAGTGGCATGAGCCTGCAGTTGTGAGCTTTCACCTTTACACCTAAGTTTAAGCACATAACCTGGTGGTGGTAGAAGAGTCATCCTATTGCCTACGATTTTCTGTGGCTTTCACCCAATCACAACTGAAGCTATGTTGGCAAAGTGATTCTATTATCCACAATTTATTCACACAGATAAAAGAAATAAAACGGGTAGATGACCAAAGACAATAGAATTTGTCAATAACCTGCACACTCTAATTCAGCACAAATGAGCCCCAATGTCAGAGCCCGACTCGTAAACCGAGGGCATTGAAGCTAATCCGTAGACCGCCGGATTCCCCCAGGTGCCATCTGTGCATAGTTAGTCATAGAGCTCCGGCGAATGTCCAGCGTCCTCCTCACTGCTGCCCTGTGTGTGTGGTGTAAGCAGGATGGTGGACGACCTGCACCGGCTGGTGCACGAGGCTCAGCTGGCTCACCCTCTGATCCTCGTGGGCTCGCAGCTCGGGGCCATCAACGCCCGTTTCTACGGCCACATCTACGATTCGTGCGTGGGCGCGGACACTGGCAGAGCACGAGCATGCACGCCTTGGTGCACGGTGTGCTCCAGAATAGGATTGATTTAGCATGCCCCCTAAGCAGGCCCTGCCGAAAACATGCTCCTTGACGCGCAGTCGAATTTACCGCCAGCTGTTTTGCTGTGCGGAGATAAAACAAAACCGTAGACCGCTGGTCTCACAAAGTATCTCAATCTGGTTTGGGGCCAGACAATGGGTGAATGACTTACTCACCGCATGTGAGATAAAGGCACAGCTAGGGTTCTGTAGTGAATGAATATTTGGCTGTTAAGCTGTGCCATGCGGGTTCGTCCCTCGCATGACTCAGGTGCGCATTTGAAATGTGGTTTCGGTTTTCTCTTGGGAAAGATGCCAAATTGCTGTTAATAACAACACGTATTGTACTGTAATTGTGTATAGTCTATGATTGTTATTATGTCCCTGTACTTAAAAAGTGGCTAAGAATTGTGGGAAATTCCACTTATTCTTTTCAGCCTTTGCGGCGCGGTGGCGCAGTGGTTAGCGCTGACGCCTCACAGCAAGAAGGTCCCGGGTTCGAGTCTCTCGGCTCCGGTGCCTTTCTGTGTGGAGTTTGCATGCTCTCCCCGTGTCCGCGTGGGTTTTCGCCGGGTACTCCGGTTTCCTCCCACAGTCCAAAAGCATGCTCCTGGATAGGTTGATTGGCTTGCAGACTAAAATTGTCCCGCAATGCCCGGCGATGGACCGGCGTCCCGTCGTCGGGTGTATTCCTGCCTTACGCCCTATGTTTCCGGGATAGGCTCCGGCTTCACCGTGACCCTATATAGGATTAAGCGGTTTCAGATAATGAGATGAGATGAGATAAACAAACACGACCGTGTAAAATACATATTCCTTCGCTCACATTGCTTTTAACCGTGAAAATTATTATGCAGCCAATATTAAGGTAGGGCACAGCGGCATATATCTATATACCACCATTTAAAATTATAAGATAAAGGAAAACGATATAATGTAATGATATAAAATAGCGATTACTATTAGAGTCCCTGAAGAAGTTCCCATCACATGGAGCGAAACGTCTGTAATCCTGGCAAATAATACACGTTACAAGCCAAAAACACATTAGCAGTGTGTGCAGCACAACTGCGATAACCTAGAGAGGAGGTGCT
Source organism: Mordacia mordax (assembly GCA_036362905.1). Lineage (NCBI taxonomy): Eukaryota > Metazoa > Chordata > Hyperoartia > Petromyzontiformes > Petromyzontidae > Mordacia > Mordacia mordax. The sequence goes on from JAZEWT010000013.1 coordinate 11,625,289, forward strand.
GCTCTCAACAATGTTAATATATTTGCGCCATTCACTCTGTATTGTCAACAACATCATTATTAATAGTAACCACTTAAACCTCTATACAGTCATGGAGGGCCAGAGCATATCTCGGCAGACACGGTGTGCAAGGCAGAGCTGTACCCATAATGGAATGTCAGACCATCACAGGACATCGGAGGCAAATTAGGCCAATTAACATGGATTGTGTCATTTGACTGAGAAGAATTCGGAGTACCCAGCGAAAATGCACACGCACAAGAGGAGAACATGCCAACTTCACACAGCGGCATCACCTGATGTGGGAATCGCACCCAGGCTATTGTTGGTTTGAGGTGGCAATAATACCCACGATGCCACCGTGCCACCCAGATCACCAACATGTTCAATAAAACATTTTTGAACATTATTCTAATAGTGGGTAAAGGGTCATCCAGCGTTGCATGGCCAGTGGTGAGCAGGATATACTGGATGCCAGGTGACGAGGGTGATGAGCAGCTGCAGGCGCTATGTTTGTCACTTTCTAGAGCTTCCCACATGCTCCACCCTCACATTGATTCATGTGCTCTCTCAGGGAAATCTCAGACCTCGTCCTCATTGATCCTCTCACAGAAGAGCTCTTCCAAGAAGATTCTTGGCTTCAATATTGGTGAGTCCTGCGGCATATGCAAGATTTTTCTTCCTTGTTGCAGTTGCATTTAAATGTTCATTTACATGCATGCGATTTTATTCACAATTACATTTCAGAGATCGTGTATGAACATGGGCGGTGCGGTGGCCCAGTGGTTAGCGCTGTCGCCTCACAGCAAGAAGGTCCCGGGTTCGAATCTCTCGGCTCGGGTGCCTTTCTGTGTGGAGTTTGCATGCTCTCCCCGTGTCCGCGTGGGTTTTCGCTGGGCACTCCGGTTTCCTCCCACAGTCCAAAAAGCATGCTGCTGCATAGGTTAATTGGCTCGCAGGCTAAAATTGCCCCGCAGTGCCCGGCGATGGACTGGCGTCCCATCGTCGGTATATCCTTGCCTTACGCCCTGTGTCTGCCGGGATAGGCTCCGGCTTCACCGTGACCTTGTATAGGACGAAGCGGTTTCAGACAATGAGATGAGATGAGTGTATGAACATGTCGTTGACATGCCGTTCTCCCCACAGCTCTGTGCAGTGCTTTGTGACCCTTGAGTGAAAAGCGCTCTAGAAATGATATTATTTTTATTGCTACCACGGCACATTGCTTCATGAGGCTTAAGTCGACATTATTCTTCTGAATTCTTGTTCTGTCTTTATCTCCCACCCCATAGGAACCATCAACTCGTGCCCTCTCTGCAGATGTTGCACTTGTCGGCTGCCATGGGCCTGAGCCGACTGGGCCTCATTACTGGCCTCATGCAGCAGCCATTGACAGGGGTTGATGCCACCGACGACATGATCAGCAGGCAGGCAAGTCTTGTTACTGTTCATGTATTTCACGGTGGCACCATGCAGCACTCTAAGGTGTTTCAGGCTTGTTGTTCAGTACGACGTCCAAAAATTCGCTCCACGTACCTGCAGCTGGATGATTGAAACGGCGAATAACGTGTGGTGCAGTTTGAAAACATATCAGAGCTCAAGGCGAGCATCGTCATAGTCTGGATCATTACAGTTACCAATAATCTCAACGACCACTCGCTTCCTGCATCCCAGGAGTGAGGCGGTGAGCCAGACAGCACCTGTGCTGTATCACAGCAAAGTCACTGGTCGTATTTGCATTCTGCAAATAAAGTGAAAATTACGTTTTGTGCACTTTGGGCCAGCAATATGTCCTAGCCATATAGCATTTGCCGCTTGTGACAGGTTTGCGATTCTAATTCAGCAGGCTACCCTGGTTTCTGTGCTCTGTATTAAACATAATACTACTACATGCCGCCTACTTCATAGTGGACGTTAAGATCCCGTGATATCATTAACAGTGAGTAGGACGGTGTACTAGCATCATGCTTCAAAATTATCAATCAATCATTATCAATAATTAATCCTATACTGAATTAAGCCAGATCTTACTCCAGCAGACAGATGGCACAAGGCGAGGGAATACCCAGAATGTTATGCCAGTTTATCAGAGGGCACACTTTTAAAGGCAATTTACTCACCAGGCCAATTAACCTAGGCAGCAGTGTGGCTTTGGATGGTGCGAGGAAACCGGAGTACTCGGCGAAACCTAAGCGGGCATGGGGAGAACACGCAAACTCCACACAGAAAAGCACCCGAGCCAGGAATCGAACCTAGGACCTTCTTGCTATGGGGCAACAGCATTACTCACTGTGCCACTGTGCCACCCGGTTCAAAATTACCAAATGTTAAAATAGCACTGACGTTTTCTTAATGAGGATTACAAAAAGCAACGTCTTTCCGACTGCGAAACCACCGCAGACTGTGATACATAGCACCTTTGTAATAGTGGAGTACAGCACGCCAGCGAATTATCGCATCTCCCCAGATATTGCTTGGAGCCCTGTGTGTACCAGATTTCTAGTTACTGGAGTGATGCATGCCACACAGTTGTGCAGTTTAATTTTGCCTGCATGTCAATGTTTATTAACTCCCTCTCTTGAAACCCAACTGTGGCTTCCACACCTCGGGGATGGTTTTTAGTGCCTGCACATTCCTCAGAAGTACTCTATACTAGAACAGAGTTCTATTTACATTCTTATCCATGGGTTGACCTGCATAGTTGCCATTTTGTCCTTGAGGGGGCTCTGTGATGTAGTATCGTTTTTGGCAGCACTGCGACCCAGAACGTCCTAGCACTTGTTCCACATTCGAAGGGTACCCTGGGCACAGATGTATCGCCTACATGTTAAAATTGGTTAATTAAGGCCTGAGCGCCTGTATCAGCCAAGCAGTGCCAACTACAATACACATACGAGTGTGTCATGAGCTAATGGAGACATTTCCACATGCCTGTGGTAGATGTTTTAACGTAGCCTACTTGTCCATGTGCAACTTATTCGAACCTATTTTAAAAATGTAAATTGCCATTATTATAACATAATTGGATGCTGTTTTGAGAAATATGTGCGATTACATTTGTGATTATAAAGTGAGAAATGCAAAGATGATAACGGTTAATATGTACCCAGCTATTTATGTATTTAATAGCATTGTTCGGTCTGGTTTTTGTTAACATATATATTTAATTACAAGAACATGCCACTAACACAGTGCGGGTGTACAACAAATTCTAACAGCAAAAATAACAGCTTTTTTCCCCTTTCATATGTCCCCCCTCCCCACACACATTTCCATAATTGTACAAAAAAAAATTCCTTTTTAACCTCTCACGCATGTACACCCACTGAAGGTTGAGCATTGCGGTTAAAGGGCAGGGAATCCTAGTCTGCTCGAGCAGAGTCATCGGAACTAGTGCTGTACTGATGTTGGTTTTCATCTACATCAGTACAGCACTCTCCCCTTCGTGATGTTACACCTCTCAAAAAAACATCTTTTGGAACTAGTGCTGTTGAGTGGGTTGTTTAAATATGGATTCCGGGTTTCCACGAAACTCTCTTATCTTTCCCCCTAAGTCTCGCACTGAGGTTTACCAGGGCGGTAGTTTTACTGATCATAGTGCACCATGCATGGAGGGGGGGGGGTTGCGGGTCTTCCATTCCTTAATAATTGCCCGTTTTCCTATTGTGTTAAAGATTTGGAGGAGGGTGTTTGTTTTCTTTGATAAACTTTGAGGCTGTAAGCCCAAAGGTGTAGTTTCCAAAGAAGTTCAGTTCAGTATCAATACCCGCTAAATCCTATACAGGGTTGGCGGGGAGCATGGAACTTATCTCAGCCGATAGGGTGCAAGGCGAGGGAGTACCCAGGATGTGACGGCAGTACTCCGCAGGGCACTTTTTTGGGGGCAATTTACTTATCAGGTCATTGGATGGTGGGAAGAAACCGGAGTACCAGACGAAAACCAACGCATTCACGAAGAACACGCCAACTCCACACAGAAAGGCATCCGAGCCGGGAATCGAACCCTGGTTCTTTTTGCTGTGAGGCAGCAGCGCTATTCACTGTGCCACGGCACCACCATCAGTCTCCAGAGAAAAGAATGTATTAATTCTGGTAACATCACTAATGTATGAGGTAATGTTGGTGCAAGAGTCAGCAATATCTGGCATTCACAAAATGCATTGTATGGGGAGTACTCAGGAGGACATGGGGCAGTCTTCTGAGATGGCCTGGGTGAAATTTGATCTCTTTCGGTTTGCGATGTAAAATGGGTGATATAAAATGTGTGTAAACATTTGTATTGAGTGTCATATGGGGGTGTGTACTCCATTTTATTATGTTTTTCTATCTGAGTGTGTGTACATGATAGTTCATGTGGAAGAGTAGCTCCCTCAGGTGTAGAAATAGTGTGAGCGAACAATTGCAGGGCTCCATCCTAACCTTTAGAGTACAATTATATATATTATGAAGCAAGTGTGTTTTTTATGTTTGCTCTGAGGGTTCAAAGTCTTCAAAAGCACACATTTTAGCTGCACTATAATGAGGCTTTTATATCCGATTTTTGCCTCACTTGCCACTTATTCATTACTCTAATGAAACCTCAACACTATTTTACATTAAAAATTCTACTTATGCATTAGATCTTCAGCACTCTTCCGCCTTAACCTTGACGTAAAGAGAACTTGCTACACACCTAGAACAAGATTGCCCATCGGGCGGGTATTCTGCTAGTATTTATAACCATTATATATTTGCCATTTCTATGCACTCGTAAAGAATTAAGAAGACATCCCACGCAAGGGGTCAAACTTTTTTTTTTTGGGAAGTGATGGTGACATGTTCCTGGGCCTTCGGAGGCCATGCTGCGTAGAGGGGGGGTGGAAGTTGGTCGGTGAGGAGCGGACTTCCGTGAGATAATCGTGCCACTCTACCTGCGTCCCCCTCGACAGAAGCACCTGCTGTGCAGTCCGCCTCACATGAGCGCCGCTGTGGAGGAGCACTTCTTCATTAATGAGAGCTTGGCTCAAGTCAGGTGAGTTGGCCAGCAGTGGGTAATGTTTCTACCTTTCGTGTTTAATCGAAAGCAACCACTTGCACTCATGCCAGCAAGCAGCTCAGTTAACGTTGCTTTCTCTGCGCAATGCGGTCATAATGGTGGGAAATAAAAGCTCAGCGAGTGCAACTCGTCCGCACGAGTGCTGCAGTTGTTTAATTGGAAACAGAATTGGCAGAAGTGAACTGGGATAGAGTTGGATTCGCTGGGAGGAGGAGAAAGGAGGAGAAAAGGTAAAGGTCTAAATAACAGCCAACATTTCTACCACCCGAAGATATGCCAAGTATTTGCTTATGAATGGTGAGTTATATTTTATGTTGTCAAATGAACGGAAAACATTGACGTGCGTTTGTTGGAATATATAACAATAGCTTGAGTGTGCAAATAAACAAGGAGAAATGTATGCTTGCCGTTATGATAAGATGAAGAAGTAAGAATGTGGATCAGAGAAAATGCGCAAGATAGAGACTCAATAATGATGCCTTAGGACAGTAAGTGGGATTTGCAAAACATGGCAGGAAAATGGATGCACCATAGTTGCGACTGACAAAGACATTGCATCCATTGTGGAGGACAGACCCAAGAGAATATCCGCCATGGAGATGGAGCAATGCAATCAAGCCGTGTGTGAAATTAGTTCGTGCATCTCGTGTCGATGAGACTTGGATATTGAATGTAATTGTTTATTTTAATATTACAATTTATAACACGTGACACATTAATCGTTCAATGTCAAAAGTTAGAAGAGAGGATGACTCAAAGATGGGAGGAAACCGCAGAGAGGTTCGGGAATGCTGCCACAAACGTTTGCCAAGACACTGTATCCTGTGTACTATGATATCATCAGCTAAATTAATAAGTGTTTCATAGTTATGGGAGGAAACCAGAGAACCCAGAGAAAACCCATGCAAAACAGGGGGAAAATACGTAATGCCACACAGAAACATGAACTTGGTGGGAATTGAACTACCTCAGGCTGGACCTCTTTTTCCATCAGGCGCAGATGTTACCACTGTGCCACCCTGCCACAATGGCTTTGGGAGGCTTTCATCCAGCAGTTGATATTGGGTGACTGATAATGATACTGAACAATAAATTTGTACAAAAATAACGGCCACCTCGTACATTTCTATTTGACACTTTTGACTGCACAGCATTACTATTGCATTTCCTAGTTAGACAAAATTAACTTGAAACTTTATTTACTTCTTTTGTTTTCCTGCCACAAAACAAATGTATTTTATTCAACTTTAAATCAGTCAGGAATAGGGTCTGAGATTTATTTGTTTTCAGAGATCATTTTTGGGGATATCGTTGTGAGGTGTATACAAATAAATATTTAAACATTTCACCTTTGCATGGGTTGCCAAGTTCAATGGGCAATATGCCAGTTAATTTTGCTAATGTGCAGTTTGGCGTCTAAGTAGTAATTTATGAAACATTTATTTTCCTTTTTTAGCCATCAAAGAGCAGAGATTTATTGAAGACCATTGTCACCAGTGTCCTGTAGGATATGGTACCTAGAACAGATGCAAGTGTATTCTCAAGTATCGTTAAGTAAACATTTATATTAAATAAATTTAATTACAGGGCGGCGTGGTGGCGCAGTGAGAAGCACTGCTGCCTCATAGCAAGGAGTTCCGGATTCGATTCCTGGATTGGGTGCCTTTATGTGTGGTGTCTGCGTGTTTTCCCTGTGTCCGTGTGGGTTTTCGCTGGGTATTCCAGTTATCTCCCACCGTCCAAATATACGCTGCTGCTTAAGGTAATTTGTCTGGTGAGCATAGTGCCCCAAAAAGTGCACTGTGATGTACTGGCATCACATCCTGGATATAGCCCCACCTTGCGCCCTCTACTGGAATAGGCTCCAGTCCCCCGCGACCCTGTACATGATTAAATGGGTACTGTTACTGAACTGAAATTAAATAACACCACTACCGCGTGATTCTCTGAATATCACATATATTTTAATTCACTGGTGAAATATTTTTACGGTTACATCTAATTTCAAGTCATGCTGTCAACGAGTAGTCTGTTGTGACTAAATTTTTTAGATTTATTAGTGGAGGAGTTGTGGTGTGTTGAATCTTTTATTTTCTCCCGCATCATACCCTTCATTACAGTCATCATTTAAGGAATTATGGGTAATACAATTCCATCCTCCTCTGTCTGATAAGTGAGAGAAGACTCATTGCCGACTGACTTTTGTTTTGGCTGGGATTGACAGCTGAGTATTTTACTTAAAAATAAAACCTAAAGCAAAAGGTATTTACTGCTTAAGTTAGCCTGATGATCTCAAAGGGTTTAAACCACAACTGATCAACCCACAACTGGGTTGATCAGTGGAACAAATCGTCACGTGAAGGAATGAAAGCTTTCTTTGCTTCCAAGGAGCAATGAGGATAGCCACCTGCAATCGAAAGGAATCAATTGAGGCTAAAATTAACATAATAATAATAACTCTCATTTATTTCCATTGATTTTCCATGATGCCGGTTGCATGAATGCATTTGGGTAGAAAAAACAATAATAACTTCAAGCAAATATCATTAGTATTCAACCGGTGCTTCACCCCAGTGTATTTGGATAATGAAGGATTTTAAGCAAACATGTATTCCTAATTGTGTTGATGCAGAGGCACAATCCTAATTAAATACTTGTGCTTTTCAACAGAGAACTCAGGCAGATAATTAAACACGTGAGGTTTGTTACCAAAATTACTTTCATCACACGTAAGGTGGATTGTAATTTATAATCCATTGTCTCAGCCTCTTTGGACTGAAGGCATTGGATCCCGTGTAGGAGTCAATCAAATATTTACTGCTGGTCAAGGTGTCAGAGCCAGAGGAGATTTGTGTGCAATGTAATTCTTATCAGCACATGTTTTTCACAAGAAAGGTCAAAGCTGGGCGATTAAAATTGTATAAGTTTAATATTGTTCATTGCCTTGCAAGGCAACAATAGCCGCAAGATGTACAACGTGAGTACACTTAACCGAAAAAATAATAAACTCGGAAATTATTACCTGCGTAGCCTTAATGTCTGTGTGATGTCAGTGCTGCAGCTATGGACGTCTGCATGCTTGTTTTCACTGCCGGATGTTTCCTGGCAATTCACCGTCGTCCTACTGATAAATGGAATACATTAAGCTGCACTTTTGGCATCATTAACCTTTTCGTGTTTCTTAAGAAAATATTCACCTTAAATGACTCCATATTTTAGTGAAATATCACATTTGGAGACAGGTCCACAGATGTAGATGTCACTATTTTTTTTTATGGAATCTCATTCTTATTTCCCTAATTGGCATGTGCTTCAAAGCCAGTGGTAATAAATATACCCTGCCTGACAATATTTAATTTGTGGACTTGTGGTCTCGGCAATGATTTCACAAAACAATGGATTTATATCAAGCGTTTCCATTCTTACCAAAGCACTGTGTACCAATAAGTGCTGCGATTATATTTCTACCTGTGTTTTCTCGTGTTCTGTTGGCTACATCACAGCATGTTGTGCTGTAGTTTTGTAATGTTTTTGCATTTTGTCGCCTTGCTGATAACAAGCTGCAGTTAGATGGGTTGTTCAATACGGCTATCTCGAAAGAGCAGCTCTCAAAAGAAATTCACTAAAACTCGGTTCAGTTGCCTCAAGAAGCTCCCAGCACTTGGTTTCAAAACTTTGGGCATCATTGCTACAGTCCACAAAAACGTATATGGAGAGCTGTACAGCACAACCACAAAAAAAGCCTATGCGGGCGTTTTTTTAAGAAAAATGTTCCTGAGTCCATTTAAAATGATTATTATAGTTGGGTTAATTATGTAATTTTTTTTCTCCTGTCAGTGACATCGCGCAGTTCAAACCATTATCTTCCCGAATTAACGTGACGGTGATAAATGGGAATAACTACGATGAGCTGCTGCCAGGCTCCATTAACAAGGTTAGTAACAAACAGCCCAACTTCCCACATTTGCTCGCAGCAATTGCTTTCACAGAGTCTGCTTGGGGAATATAGAACTTTCTAGCAAGATAATGTGGACTCTGTTCCAGTTGTAATGCTGATGTATTCATTTACAACTGAATTATATAAAAGCATTCAGCAGGGGACAGGATGTACATATTCTAAGCTGCTGGGTGGTTGATTCACATCGTTTCTTGGTGTATAATTTAAAGGCTATTGAATTGATTATTTTTAGATTATATGGTGCCTTTTCAAGCAGAAGCATATCAACCAAATTATCAAATTTGAATAACTTCAACTAAACTGTAATAGCCGCAAATTGTTATTGCCATATTGATTTTTATTTTTAACACACGGTGCATCAGGTTAAAGATGTGGCCTAGTTCTGGATCTGATAAACTGTTGCTGTTTGGCGTTGCTGGTATTGAACATCAAACCAATCGCAAATTTCTCCCCATTTTTGGTCATCTTTGATAAACACAATTGAAGCCACGAGTAAAATATGGTGTCTCCATGCCACCCTTGCTTTGGATCAATTTACATAAATTACTGTGTTGCATAGAGTGGGGTGACGTGATGCTCTAAATTACACGTACAAGGCCTGTGGCTTGATGAACATGCAGGTTGGGGTGCTGTCAAACTGACTTAATGTGGCCAGATTTACAATGATGAAGCCCACGGTGAAAGCACATTGTTAACCTCATGTGTGGGTTTTAAAATGTCCAAATGCTTGTGGTTTGTCCCTCGTGTTGGTGATTGCGTCGATGGTACGCAAACCATTTTTCCTCATTCTGACGTGTGCCCATTCTTAAAACGTCTAACCGTAATCATCTGCATATTAGCAACCAGCATTGCTGTGCAGCAGAACGATTATTTTACACAAATATACGTCTTTATGTGAGTGTGTGTGGGGAGCAGCTGCTCTGGTACTGGTTCACAAACCCGGCGACCCGAGTTCCAATACCGCTCATGGCTAATGCCAGTGACGCTTTTCTGACCCAGCCCTGGGCCTCCCCTAAGTCGACTCAACTTTAAATGCGTACCTGGTGCGGTGTGTAAACATTGCCACTCGGGAGACTAATTCGGTCGGGCATAGTGCTGACCATCCATCCCCTTTTTGCCTTGCCAGGCACTATAAGTGCTTACTAACTCCACTTGACCTTTCAGTCCGTTAAGGCTATATGGTGGATATATGTCTTTATATATGTGCACACATTTGCACTACTGTATCAAGTAAAACATTCGGCCAACCAAACGCCCATTATAAGTTACAGGTATGGTTTAAGTACAAGTCTTTCTGTGTGACCCAATATGCTGAACAGTGATCCATTTATAGATACCCCAGAAAATTAATAAGCCTGGATAGACTTGGTGGATCTTTTAACACTCTTATTCTCTAAGATTGCAAGGCCGTCATGCTCGAAATTTTCACTGGAAAGAAAGTAAGCAGGAGATCATTACAAATCACAGTGGGGTATCTATAAATGGATCAACCTGATTACGCTGAGGATATTGCAATAAGAATAGGTGATCTGTGAGCTCTAAAATGATTCCAGGTGATTTTGTATGAAACTCAAGCTATAAACTGCACCACCTCTCATTCTTTAGGACACTTGAAAAAAAAACGCCCAGAGAATCTGAAAGGGAAATAAATGGATGATGTTTAAAAATGCATATAAAATACGTTATCGGGGTGGCACGGTGGCCAAGTGGGTAGCGCTGTCGCCTCAAAGCAAGAAGTCCCGGGTTTGAATCTCAGCTCAGGTGCCTTTCTGTGTGGAGTTTGCATGCACTCCCTGTGTCCACATGGGTTTTCGCCGGGCACTCCGTTTTTCTCCCACGGTCTAAAAAACATGCTGTTGCATAGGTTTATTGGCTTGAAGACTAAATTGCCCGCAGTGCCCGGTGATGGATTGGCGTCCCATCGTGGGTATATCCTTGCCTTTCGCCCTGTGTCTCGCGGGATAGGCTCCGGCTCACTGTGACCCTGTACAGGACTAAGTCGTTTCTGACAATGAGATTATGTGAGAAATTCAATCGATTGCTATGAAGAGTGTTTTTGTATAATGTTTAACGCATGTGGTTTTTGGATTTTTATTTAGTTATGAATATAAAGTAGATGTATGCAGCTTGGTTGTAGGGGGGTAAAAGCAGCAATCTATAGAAATGCCTCTTCCCCATTCTATCATTTGAGTGGCTATTATGCATTTTATTCTCTCATCGTTATTCAAGGGGTTTGCTGCTGTGATGTGACAGGAGACTGGACCCACAATCCAGAAGTTGCCGGTTCAATGCTATTTCCCAGCTCTGCAATTCCAACAATTGGCTGTTTTCTTAACCTCCACTCCCACCTTCCTGTCCATCAAATGGTATTCATGACCTCACCACCATCATCGTAGTCGATTCGCAGGTTATTTGTGTGGTGGGGTAAAGTGTGGGTAACTCTCACCTCCTCTATGATGTATGACCAGTGTGGAAGAGTAGGCCAGTTACCCTCTTAGTGAGAGAGATGCTTTGTTGCGCTCTTTTCTGGTGGATGACCTTCCAGCAGCAGTCGCCGGAGGAAACCGTTTAATCACCATGCATTCACCTTTATAGTAGTCGTATTGATGTTGGTTTCACGACTGTCAGATAATCGCTCTCAAGAGCTGCTCTTTTGGGATGGGTATGTCAAGTGCCGTGTGTCCTTAGTGATATTTTGGCTCCCACGTTGTGTAATACTTAAGTGTTCTGTACTACGTGAGTAGGATGTTGGGGTGAGATGGAAGTTGCGGAATATTGATCGCTGGTGTTTGCCGCCGCTGCTGCTGACGATGCTGGTGCTATAGGTGTTTGCGGAGGCGCAGCGGCGGCTCGTGTCCAGGATCGCGCCAGCGGTCTGGCACGTGGTGGTGGATGGGACTGACCGGCACGCGCCCCACAGGAACCCGCTGGCTCTCGCTCGACCCATTGCTCAGCTGGTGCACAGGCGGCAGGTCAGCCAAAAGTCGCTGTGAGCTGGAGCCAGGAAGATTGGCCAGTCTGGGCGAAATTGGTACTTTGGAACATGTGAAAACAAACATTGCTCATTAAACCGCTGACATCGATATCATAGCAGCATTTTGAATATCACAAGAACACGACTGTGTGCTACAGATGTTAAAAAACGCAACGTTCATCTCCAACCGTTCATTAGGCTGATGATGCCTCCAATATCGAAGGTGAAATGTTGTGGAGGAGAAAAGAGGAACGATTAACAGAGCTACCCTGAAAGAATGGTTCGGAAAAGTATTTCTGGACATTCAGCACATTCAACATGCTTTGTTCGTAGGTCAGAAAAAAATAAGATGATAGGCTAATGTCTCAGACTTCATAAAGTAAAGACGGAATGAGCAAACATATTTACTCGCTTTGGAGGTTTTCAGTCACTTGCAAATAGCTTAGTGTCAGCCTCAAATAAGAAATCTGCTCTGCAAAATGGCCAGTTCTGTACACGTGCTTTCTGTTATATGGCAGTGCTGTCGATACCCGCGTTTGATTTTTATATGTTCCTGAGTAACAATGTAGCCCAAATGTTTGTGGTTAACTTTAAACATACCTGTAAGACATAATTAGAAAGACGTTAATGTGCCCATTTGGAAGTTCACTGTTATACTACATATCGCTCAGATCTTATCTTCATGTTGTACCAGGTTAGATGACCTAACGCTTATCATAGAGCTCATCTCACACTGAAAGCACTCATTAACAGTGTACAAGTAGCCCTAAATAGTTGTTGTAACATTCATTTGACATCATAATAGATTTTTCACTGTGCAGTGCAGTCTGCCCTGGGTCCGTAAAAATCTGCCTTGAGCCTCGCATTGAACATTATAAATGATAGATATTTCACGACAGCTAAATCTTGCAGATAAGTATTCTTATTTCAGATCATGTTAATTAATGATTAATGGCTCTTGGCCTTGTTTACACATAGCCCATATGGCTGACCTGGATAACAAGGTTAGAAATGTTTCCCTTATGAGTGGAATGCGCTCTGTTAAGTGGCACGGCACTGTGCAAGGTTTAGTCTCACCTGCAACCCACACATGGCTCGTGGTAATTAATGTAATGTTAATGAAGTTTTATTTCTGCGCATAGATTATTTAGTGGGAAAGCTTTTTGTTTAAGTAATTGCAAAACATCATGACATGCTTGTGTAAAGCTGCCTTTCCGCAAGCAGGGATGAATAAAATAAAGCGTCTGACTAGGTCTCCGATGTATTTTCTGCTTGCATTCAGTTGAGTTCATGAAGAAGCTCTGAGCACGTGAAGCAAAACGTCGGACATTATACAGAGCTATATACGCACGATCCGAAAATAGCACATGCTGTATAATATCGATCGCTCCATGAACACCGACATGGTGCGAAAACCAAACCACGAGGTCATGATAATATACAGATGGGCATCGTCCCACACGTATAGAGGCAAAAGTACATAAATTCATTATCAATACCCACTTAATCATGCACTCGGTTGGGGGCCATAGCCTGTCCCGACGGACAGGGCGCAAGGCGGTGGTATACCCAGGATGTGACGTCAGTACATCGCAGGGGACGCGTTTTGGGGACAATTTACTTAGCATAACTTGGAAACAAAAGTACCTGGCAAAACACCACGTGGGCATGGGGAGAACACGCAAACTTCACACAGAAAGGCATCCGAGTCAGGAATTGAAACCGAGATTTTCTTGCTGTGAGACAATAGCGCTACCCACTGCGCCACCGTGCTACCCATCAAAAATACAGCCTTAAATTTTTTTCACAGCATTCACATCTGATTTAGCTGTTGGTGAATTTTTATATTTGTTTTTCTCATGGATAGATTGCATTGCTTCTCAGTAGAAAAATTAGCAAAGGATTTGATGACCCGTTACATTGATGCCCCTAGTTATGCTAATTTCAACCCAAAACGAACCTTGGTAAAAACTGGTACTGAAACGCTTCATGCACCGGAAAAACAGTATTGCGCCAAAGCCACAATGATTGTTAACAATGTCACGTTGAATGGGATATAGAAATAAAGTGTTGAATGACATTAGAAGGAGACAGTCGAAGTTTCTCGGGCATATTAGGAAAGAAAATCTGGCTATAACTGGAAGCATTGAAGGAAAGAGAGATCGTGGACGACAGAGATTGACTTTTGTCAAGTTTCCCGAGATGGATGAACATAACAATGCACATTCTTAGAAGTTCAAAGGGCATAGATTTGTGGAATACCATTGTCACCAACATCCTGTAGGATCTAGTACCAAGAAGAAGTCACGTTGATCGTGTGAAATGGACTTAATGTAACTGATTATGAAAAGTTCAACATTTGTAAAAAAATATATGTAAACCTGATTACAATAACCTAAAGCTACCAGCTTGCCCTTTTTAAGCCGTATCAATTGTAAACGAAAATGTAAAACATTATCAACACGTTGGTAAATGAAAACAATGAAAATTAAAGTGACAACCGGTGTACGAGAATACATTGCATCAAAAACAGAAACACTTCTTTGCATTCGATAAGGTATATCGCAGATCGGTAATAAGATAAGGAAGTTGGATGAGCAGTGTGAAGCCAATCCCCACTGTGTTCTTGCAATAATCTCACTGCAGGCCTTGACAAGGGCTTTCATGTTGGCCTTAAGCCCGATTCTAATGGGATTTATGAATAGCCTGATGTGAATGTCGTTTCTTGTGCACTGTAAAACAACTGGATATTAATTCCATTGCTATTTCGATGATATTTAGCGTTACGTCCATTATATCGAAAAAAGCTCAACAGCTCAGCTCATTGTCTGAAACCGCTTAATCCTATATAGGGTCACGGTGAGCTGGAGCCTATCCCGGAAACACAGGGCGTAAGGCAGGAATACACCCGACGACGGGACGCCAGTCCATCGCCGGTATATCGAAAAAAGCTTTTTTATATATATTAAGGGGGTCTTGACTCGAGAATTGTGTTAATTTGTTCATAAAATAAAAATAACTGTTAATATATATGTAATACCAGGTTCACTTGTTGACAAAACTGCCAAAGGATATTGCCTTGTGGTTATTTGACCTATTGTTGGTGATGCATATGGTCATATTTAGCTTAAGTGTTGTCAAAAGGCTTATTTGCCAGATTTTAAATCAGACCCCATGGATGCCCTTGATGTAAAATTCGACTAAATTCATGACCCCAGGGTTGTTGGATTACATGTGCTGTACACTGTTTCCACAGAAAAATAGTGCCGTTTTGAGGCTTTGAATGATCTATTCCCATACTCTCCGGATTGCAAAACTGCATAAAGTAAAATGCACCCCAATATCATACCTGCTGTCAATAAAGGTATCCAAATCTGATCAGACATACAAATGCCTATCAGATTAGAAGATGTGCCCCCAACCGTTGGTGAAAACTAAAGGTAAAACATTAGAAATTCACGGATATTTAAAGGCAGTTCTATAATTCACTTGTTATTTCCAAGTCATCCGAAACGTGAACAGCAAGCCCAACCTTGCCCCCTGTCTGCCTGGATAGACTCCGCCCCCCGTGGCCCTGTGCAGGATTAAGCGGGGATTGCTAATGATGATCTTTAGAAACAAGTGTCCGTACCTCGCCCAGTATAATGAATAGAATGTATTGTTCAATCGATAACTCGTATGGCCTGTGTATTGTTAAACAGAAGTCTACACAACGTGTCAAAGTTTGTTGATCTTGTAAACTTTTAAATTGTTACTAAATTTAAGTGACTGTTTCCCACATTCATCTTGGGTGTACGGTTGAAGGCAATGTCGGTGTGGTTAAAGTACAACCCAACAATAGTTTCCCAATTGTAAAATATTGATATTTGGTCACGTGCGTATACTCGGCCACCCGAGTTTCATTCTGTTCACGGCCAACACCAGTGACGAATACTGGTACTGAGCTTCCCCTATGTTGACTCGGCCTCAAATGAATACAGTACCAGGCAAGGTGTGTAAAATCGCCACTGGGGAGACAAAAGCTGTTGGACATTGTGCAGGCTGCCCTGTTGTACCTTCTAACAGCACTCGCTCGAACAATCTGTTAGAGGCTAGATGAGGGATCTGAGTCCTTGTGTGCTCATGTCTCTGCGTGTCGGTAAACATCAAGCCTGGGGACAGCGATTGAGAAAGAAATGCTCAACCTGCATTTGAATTCGGTGTCTGTTTCGTAATTTATCAGCTATTTTTACTTCAGAAAATGTGTGTTAAGGTAGTTACATTAAACTGCAGTTCGCGAATGAGAAGGATGTCCTTTTGCTAGAGAGTAGAAACGGTTATTTTATTCAATAAATACCAAAAGGCCAAGAATCTATTTTACTGTTTAAAAAAAACGAACCCCGAATGTTTTTCGAAGGTTATGAACTAATCGAACTGTCGTTAATTTGGCTGGGCTGAAAACGCCTGTCAACCCATGGTTGTCAGAGACTTATGCTATGTTTAATGCTCGTAAGCAAATATCTGGGGACAAGGTTTAACCTGCCACCTTAAGGATAGCTATGGTTTGTGTTGGAACGTTTGCAAAGCATCTGGCACCTGATTGTGTTGCATCCATTACCGCACAATAACCACCACATCACCCACTCTCCCACTGTTTAAGATTGAGTTCATGCAATTCTTTCTTGGACCCACTTGAGATTTTCTGCTGTATTCGTAAATATTGGAAATGACACGCGTTATTCAGCACCATATGGATTATTTGACATTAAACATACTTATCAGAGATCCAACTATTCATGAGCTGATGGCCGTCCAGATAGCGGAAAAAAATGATTTTTTTTACTGCATAAGCAAGTATTCTCTTGATCTGTCACATCTGTCACGCATGTTTTCAAGATGTCAGGATTCCAGCAACGTCATTCTCGATATGCTCATGAGTTCGTTAGATTTATGAACTGATGTATTTTTCTCGAAGCCGCAATAGCCATATGTACATCATTACTATAAGCCGCAGTTAATCTGCCAGTGATGAATGCTGTTCTAAAATCTGGATCTCTTTCATGGTCCTGCGTCGTAACATATTTGGATAATATATTGCATAAATATCTTAAAGTTGTTAGTAGCATCAAACTATTTGTATGTTTTATTCTAAGTGCAGTCTTCATCGTAATTTTTTTTTATTCGATGTTACTAGCTCAACACGAACACCATCCCCTGTGTACGTCACGAAATATTGGCCTTTATTATCATGACAATAATTATTAAGCAGAATCGTTTTTACCATTGGTCTTATTTGTAAATATTAGTCATTTTACACGTTAATATTTATTTGGATTCTTAATAAAACACATCAGTATTGTAATGGCAATTTATGCTGCACTATAATTTAGCAGAGGCTGGAAGAAAAATATATATAATTGAAAAAGACGGCCATTGAAATTGTTTCTCCGAAAAGAAAGGTTGTTAATAAGCAGTTAAGAGACCGTTATTTTCTCGGTGGTAATTGGAAAGCGCTTCGTGCATGACTGCCAGATTTTTCCTCTGCTTCCTGCCTTGCCGTAGCAGCATTTTTATGGAAACTGATGCAACGAGATGATTGACAGGTGCCATACAAAGTCATTCTGGTGAGGTATGCTCAACGAAACATTATAGAAGACTTTACTCATATGATTTAAGATTTCCTTGTCATAAAATCATGGGTTAATTGTGAGTGCTGCTTCTCCCACACAGCATAAATTCATCTAGCAGGAGGCTTTTAGTTTTGGATATTTGTACTGGATTGTCTTGGTGCATTTTCAATACTATCGGCAATGTGGGGTTTTTTGAATGGGCGTTGCCACCTCTACGTTTAAAACCCGATAAACTCCTTTGTGAACCCCGTTGACCCGGTATTGACCTGGATTTATGTTTCGCTGCCTCCTCCAGCAAGCTATGCCCCAGAGTCCTTATTCTTAAGACAATTTGCACAGTGGCGAGTCAGTCAGTATCTGTACCCGCTTGCTCCTGTACAGGGTCGCGAGGTGCCAGAGCCTATCCCGGCAGCTTGTTCTTAATAGACATAGCATTAGACTTCGTATGTGTATATGTAACCGTGAAATGCAGATGTCGGTATTTGTTTCAGTTCATATGTGTATCCATGGAGTGAAGCGGTGGCACAGTGGCGCTGCTCCTAACCCGATGACCCAAGCTAAATTTTCAGCCACGGCAAACATCAATGGCGGGTGACGTCTGAACTGGTGCTCGGTACTTCCTGTACTAAACCACTCACCATCCTAGGGAAATATGGTCAAACAATCCCCGTGACTAACACGGTGTGGGGAAGCATTTTCCAGCAGTCCATTAACCAAAAGCTGAGAAATTAAGGACGGCGCAGTGAGTAGCGTTGACGCCTCACAGCAAAAAGTTCCGGGTTCGATTTCCGGCTCGGGTGCCTTTCTGTGTGGAGTTTGCATGTTCTCTCCTCGTGTCCGCGTGAGTTTTCGCTGGGTACTCTGGTTTCCTCCCCCGGTGTAAAGACACGCTGCTGCCGAGGTTAATTGGCCTGCTGAGTAAATTGCCACAAAAAGTGTGCCCTGCGATGTACTGGCATCAAATCCTGGGTATAGCCCAGCCTTACGCCCTCTGTCTGCTGGGATAGGTTCTGACCCTTTACAGGATTAAGCGGTTATTAATAGCGATGATTATGATAATTCTCTTAAGAGTTGTTCTTTTCGGAGAGCCATGTCGAGCAGTCCTATACCTTCGCAACGTTTTGCCTCCCACGTTGGAGGCATCGTTAGGCATCTGAAAAACGGCTGTAGCAAAAAAATATTTCGACATACGGCAAAAAGCACACTCTTCGTGCGTAATGCACCTCCCCTGAATCTGGAGGCGGGCAGGATTTTGTCATCTGCTGTCACAGGTCATGGGAAGAGAAGGGTTTTTTTTTTAATGACTCCTGCATCCCCTACCTCGTCTTTGTGCTCCTCTATGCTCATATACAACCGAGACAGCCTCACCAATTGCTTGCGATTGGTTTCGTTGTATATATATTGGCTCAACTGTAAGCCTCGGAGGTCACGCACTGGACCCTAACATATTGATAACATACCCACGGGTGTGTTTTTTAAGTAATGAGGTGCTGTATCTAATACATTATGATGGCTTAACATATTCATGTTTTAGTTGGTAGAATGTGTGTGCAATGGCATCTTTATTCAGCCTTATTTCGATTACTAGACACAATCGGTTTAGTAGATCCGAGCCAATAGGTTGTGTACAAGAATAGTCTTTGTTTTAATATAATATAAAGTCAAAGTGATTTTATGCTCAAGTGAACATTGAGGTGTGCTCATCTTGCCTTTAAAGCCCGGAACTAGTGATGGAAATCCCTCATTCCTATGGAAGCAGCGAATCTAGCCATAGGCCAATCACGATTGGATTCTTACTATAACAGTCCCACAACCAGGATTTTAACTCACAACCTTCCACTTGCAAGCCATTCACTCTACCGCTTTGCCATTAGACTGCATTTTTAATACTTCACTGAGTTTATCCTAAAACGTAGGGTAATAATAATAATTTCACTTCTGGAGCGCTTTTCACCCTAGGGTCACAAAGCGCTATACAGAGCTGTGGAGAGAACGGCATGTCAACAACAACATCAGAATAGATCAATTAAATACTAACTCGGCTTTTCTGGCAGAACGCACGTCGGAGGCATCATCACGCAGAACACCTGATGATACTTCCAGCGTGGGAGGTGATGCTTTGCGAAGGAGAGAGTGAGAACACTCGACACGGATATCCCAAAAGAACAGTTATGTGCGCAATCTTTGTGATAATGCATTTGCAGTGGTGGACAAGTATAGAAGATCAAAACATTAATGAACACTGCTGCCTTATAGAGAAAATAATCTGGGCAACATTAAGGGCAATAGCCCTTCATAACCGAATGGTCATTGCTCCAAATGTTACACATTGACAAATTCGTTGTTTTCCAAAACGGGATTTTTAAATATACGCTACTGGCAACGTGTGCTGTGTTTTACACGTTGCTTTTACAGAAGTGTCATGTGTACAGGACATATACATTTTATCATGTGTTTTTAAAGGATATATTTACGTTTACATTTACGCCATCAATTCTCATATTAATTTTTGAGCTAACAAATTTAGGGTGGAACGGCGGCACAGTGGAAAGCACTGTTTGCCTCGGTTGTCGGCTCGGGTGCCTGTGTGGAGTTCGCACATTCTCTGCGTGTCCACGTGGGTTTTTGTTACGTACTTTGGTTTCCTCCTATAGTCCAATGTTATGTAGCCTTGGTTAATTGGCCTGCTGAAGAAATTGCCCTCCATGCCCTGCGATGGATTGGCGTCCCGTTCTGGGTATATCCCTGACTCGTGCCCTGTTTCGAACGGGATGAGCTCCGGTTCCCCTCGACCCCATACAGCATTAAGCGCGTTCTGGAAATAAATAAATTCACGACAACGTTAAAAATTTGAAAGCGCAATGGAAAGCTGGTAATATCTGTATATGAAAGTCAGTCTCACAGTACCACCTGCTGGTTTATTTTAGTAAATTCATTCTATTTTCTATGAGTTGGGTCATTTTTTACCAATATTTACATTGAGGTCACGAATACCTCGGTGTTCATTTCATGCCGTTTTCCACCCACATTCGTGTCACCCGGGGCCTCACGTGCTGAACAGTGACGTTCAGTACACAGCTGAATGAAATTAGTTTCGGATAACAATTTATATCAAGCGATACCCGCGAAGGCTTATCAGCTCATAGCAGCAAGACTAGCCACTACCAATGAAATAATCCCGTTAGAAATGTTACACATTTCGGTATTTTTTGACGCTGTAAAAACAAATCTTCCACATGTTCCAATGTTATTTGTTTTTAAAGGTAGTGGATTGTTTTCTCTTGAGAGAGAAAGTGTATCTTAAATGACATTTTTATATCCAAGCTGTATATACGTACTGTATGCTAATCTTGCAGATTTAAAATAAAATCCTCCTCTAGTTGACTCTTACATACACGCCTGCCATTCAGTCTTTACGTAAAAAATTCAGTAAAAACCAGTATCGTCACATGATGGGGTTTCACTCAACACAATATTTAACATCACGAGTCAAACACTGTATATAATGTTTATAAAACATGCAGTGTTTTTAAATCACTGGTGTCATCACATTGTGAAAGGACCAAGCATTTTTTTAAAAATGCTGACGCATAAAATGAATATCTTATTCATCTTTATGTAAAACTTGACCGTTTGTGATGCTGTTGCTGCCTTACACCATGTTCATTTATAGGCCGTTATCTCGAAGCATTGTATGGAGCAATCACATCGGCTGTTATAATTAGGGCCTCGCAGGAATAGCGTGACCTTGAAACACTGAAGTTGGCGGTGACAGTCCCCGACATCCATTTTACTCCTGTCAGTCAATTAGTCGATCTCATGGACCGAACATCGACCATCCATCAGGAAGCTGCCACATTGGGCCACATGTTGGGTCAACCTCCTGGGAGTGGTCGAGCCATTGGTGCTGTCCCGGAGATCTCCCGATCGGGATGGACTCCTTTGAAGGAATCCATCCCCTGGGCGGACGAGGAGGGGCAGGAGGACGCCGACCGCGACCACCTGCGCTGCCTCAAGGTGGTCGCTGAGAAGATGCGCCTACAGACGCGGAGGCCCTCCTACCTCGAGTGGCTGTCGTTCGTGGAGCAGCAGCCTCCTCTAGGCACCGCGCACCGGGCGCTGGCCGCGCTGTCGGCCCCCTGTGGGCCCCCGTGGGCTCCATGTGCCGCGGCAGGCCCTCGCCCCGTTTCTGGCACCAGCGACCCCTCGGGGGGCGCGAAGGGCAACGGTGGATCAAAGGAGGCACGCGTGGTACAGTGGCAAGGAGGCGACATTGGACAGACGCTCACGTGGCTACGAAGGCAGCTGGTACGTGTGCATGGATGGCAGGTGGCACGACTGCCCAATGATAGACAATATTTATAGAGCGGTTTTCACCCGAGGGTCACAAAGCGTTGCAGAAAGCTCCGGCTACCGCCGCGTGGGAAACAACGCCCATAGTTCGTACTCGTGTCTCACAGCTGTGAAGCCCTGAGTTCGATTGCCGGCTCGGGTGCCTTTCTGATTGGCGTATGTGTTTTTTCCTGGACACTGATGCTTCCTTCCAAAGCAAAAAAAATATACACTGTTTGGACGATAGCATCTTATTATACAGAGGATGTGGTGTCTGATAAATGTTGGCGCTGGATTACGTTGTGGCTTTCCTTCGCCTTTCCTCGCATCTCTGTTGTTCTTCGCACCTCTGAGTCATTCTCCTGTTCGAGAGTAAATGAAACTACGTGCGATGTAAGTTGTAGAATGATAATTATTATTAGGCGTGTGGGATCCGGGGCATATTTGTGTGGCTTGGGCCATGCGGATATAAATGTGGAACGTGCTGCAGTTTTACATTTTAGTTAAATTCGTAAATTATTTGACACTAAAGGACTAACGCACTGCACTGCAAAGCAGTGACCTGAGTTTGATTCCTACCTATGGTTAACAAATTTGCGATATCCAAGTGATATAACACATCAAACGGAATTGATTGTTAGGTGATGAACCGTCCCATCTCTAGTCTATGGGTACTTTTTGCCAGTACAAATATGTAAAAATGAGAAAAGGTTTTACCATTTCTACAAAATAATACAGATAATAAGATCTTGAAACACCAATTAGACACTTTTCACAAAGTCTCAAGTTTGCCAAAAACTATGATGATGATGATGACATAGTCGTGGCTCAATATGCAAACAAAATGCTTTGATAAAGTATGCATTATTATGGGCACTTTTTGCCAAGAGTTGTGAAAAAAAGAGGCTTTACCCATTTTCTGGCAATAATAGTGTTAAGTTCTGAAAACACCAAATGGACACTTTTCACAGTGTCAAGTTCGCAGCAACTACACACGTTGGTGGTAAAGACTGCAAACAACATGCTTTGAAATATATGCAGTCCTTGAAACTGATTGGCCTGCATGAGAGATGGCTTCCTTTTTAACCTTGTTTCAATGCTAGCCAGATATTGCCAAAAGGCAATTGCCTTTAATGGCCAGAATATGGGTAAATCCTGTTTTTTTACAAAGTATGCATTGTCCCTAAAACTGATTGGGCCCATCTCTAATTGGAACTGCCGTCAAACTCCAAACCAACTCGTTCACAAGTCTGGAAAAACATCAGTACGCCTTCCCGAGCGGGAAACAATTCCAGTTACTGCGAAGTCACAGTTTTCTGCGGCTGTAGTGACCGGTGAATGCCGCACGGCTTCTCTGGCAAGGTGGAGATGCGAGTGCAGGACCAGCAGCTAGCGCGGGCACTGGTGACCGTTCAGGACGCCGTGTCGCGCCTCAAGGTGGCGAGGCTGCTGGGCAGCCCGTGCGAGGACGGGGACGCGGGCACCGCCGAAAAGGAAGAAGGACGAGAAGGAGCTGCCGACGTGGCTGTCGTGCATTAGGCTTTGTGTAGGAGAAATAGTCTCGAGAGCTTCTTTCGGGATGGCCCTGTCGAGCGTGTCTCCTCACTCCTTCGCAGCGTTTGAACGCATCAAGAACCTGATGGTGCATCCGCGGGAGGCAAAACACTCGAAACGGCATGCCAAAAGAGCATCTCTTGAGATCAATTCTCATATGGTGAGCCATGAAAACCTACAGGGACGTCCTATGTAAGCAGAAGTGGATCTAGAAACCTGGGACGACATACGTGGTTTTTACATTTCAAGCATTGTTTCAGCTTTGTTTCAATACGGTGTTCGGTTAAAAAGTACTGAGTATACTGGCTAAGTGCATAACCGACAAGCACTCGTTCCAAATGTGTAACACGTTCTTCTGACGTCGCTTGTTGATATTTTCTGCTATGACTGTCCTGAATTTCTTTGTCCTTTCTGAAGCTTCCTAAGAGTAATTGGGAAGTAAAACTGAAATAAGCCATACAACCCTTGACTTTGTGCAGATAAATGTGTGCTTATGAAATATTTGATCCCGGTACCCCAAGTGCGGGCATTAAAACACTTGCCCCCGTTATATATGGATTTTCACTTTGAAATGTCAATAAAATGCCACGGTTCAGGGTCTTAATGGGAGGTGCAGCGATTGCCCCCTCATCCAACCCCCATCTTGAACCACTTAATATCTTACAACCGTTTGAAGTGTAGAGTTTTGTTATGTATTGACGTAGCGATTCATTGAATAAATTCTATTAGGCATACGAATCCACCAATCCGCAATTTTGGCGTGCTGCACCCAGCCACGGAGAACAGTGGTGTTATCTTAACCAGGCTTAGAACCCCCCACCCTCCAATATTACCAACCAGTACAGGCCAACGTGGTGAGGTATGGTCAAACAAACCCCATCAACAGCGTGGGAAGATCTTCATCCAGCAGTGGATTGACAAGCAAAACTAATGAACATTTAGGGAATGAGATCATGACTGCAGATCACACAAAATAAAAGGATTTAATGTTGAAAATCACAATTTCAAACGTTTGGTGTTATACAACAGATGCAATTGTACAGTCAACTTAAAGTTTTTATAATCAAGGATCTATATTGCTGACATTGCCGACTTACGAATGTTTATTCAGTTTGTGCGGCCAACATCTGTATCAATGGGGAAATAAGTTTGGACTCTTTGAGCCATCTGCACCTTGGACATAACGGTAGTAACTGACAAGTTTATCTCTTCAGGTCTGTTGCAAACGTGCGACATTATTATTCTTGAACCGCGACTGCTGTCAAATTCTCCAAAGTTCTTTGGTAAAAGTGTTTTCGTAGCATTGACAGCACTGCCTTTCTCAATTAAACGTTTCCCCATGAGACCCTTTCCTCACCGTTAATTTCTTGACACAAAAGCTCTGCAGTTTCAAAGAATAAATAAAACACATTGGGCCTTGGGCTATTAAATTAAGCGTGATAAACACTGTAAACATTATGGCTAACCTACTCAGCAAAGTAAATGCGCTTCCCTAAATCTTTATTTATATGGGATGTGCAGTTACTGTTACAGCTGCAACATAACTCAATGAACCAGTCAACCGTGCAGCATCACACGATTAAGAGGTCATCACGGCCAACTCTAAAAATGCCCCCATACCTCCCCAATACTGTCTACCGTCTATGAGATCCTGCAGTAGACACGTGACCTCCAAGATCTGCCCCAATAGTCCCCCACCATCCAGCCACAGGTCTTGCCCATGTGTTTCTGGACTCGTGGAGACCACTCCAATGCCTTTTATGTACCCTGCCCTCCTCCACACTGCAAGCATATATACAACTAATCTGCCACAGTCTCTTCTGATATGCTACACCTGGTTATTTCCCATCTTGCTGTGGAATTCCTATTAGCCGTTTGGGACCGCTGTTTTTATGGGATGCGCTGGCCGTACATTCACAGCACTGCAAACACGCTAACCGAGGTAGCGCCATTTCTTCTGGTGTTTAAGGGCTAACTGACGTTGGCATTCTGCGCAAAATATCAAACGTCGCTGATGCTCGCCATCAAAAGCCCGTCAGACCATAGCGAGAGGACGAGGTGCTCTCGCTCGGCATCGCTTGCGAGCGGCAGGTCTCTGACGCGCACGGTCGCCCCCGTCATCAGGTGGCGCAGTGCGGGCAGGTGAGGCAGAGCCAGGCGCAACCCACGCACCTGCACGGAAACAAAAGTCAAATATCCCCTATATACACTTAACAGACAGTAAGGTCCAGTGCTGTTGGTGAGCACCTATTAAGGTCGACATGCAACATGAAGCAGTGAATGGCCAGCATCACCCTCAGCCGGCGTCTCTACGATGACGTTTTTGCATACCACACCAGGTACTAATTTGAGGCCAAGTCGACCTAATGGACACAGGACTAATTTAGCTAATCATCATTGGTGATGGCCATGAGTGGGAATTGAACGCAGGTCGCCGAGTTTGTAGCGCAGCAGGAAATCGCTACACTACTTACTGCTCCCTAGAACCAAACACGCATAGTGTTTGGTATAGATCTCTACAAATCCAACACTCACAAAAAAAACTTATTCGTGTTGTGTAGAAGTAATATAACATATAAGTTGATAGCAGTAAATAATATTAATCATTTATCTGATGTATATTTGTCCCTAACTTTAGCAGCATTTGTTCAATACAAGTCAGCTTTGGTCTATCTTCAACATACAGTGTTTCATCAGCAATGAGGCTTTCTTGAACCAACGATGGTCAACTGTGCAGACGGTATAGGTACCGCCACTATTTGCCTATGGCATTTGTTGCATGTCAACTTTAAAGCCCCAGAATAAGCATAATTATATATTTTTTAAATACTTAATGCTATACAGTTCTTAATAAACAGGATGCATCAAAAGTCTGGACCCATAGGAAATACATGCAACATGTGCAAATATTTCCTATGGGTCCACACTATGCACTGGTGTAGGTTTTCAAGTCTAGGTGCAAAATGATTGGTTTCTAAAGCAGTTGTTTGACATGGGTGAACAAAAATAGCAAGGCACTCATTTCATTGTCTCAGAACGCATGAGGATGCCTCTAACGTGGGAGCGAAATGTCGCAAAGGAGAGAGGAGGAGCATTCGACACGGTTATCCTCAAAGGACAACTTTTGAAAGCGATCACTACACTTCCCTATGGTTCCAAACTTCTGTACACCCTGCATATTGTATTAATGAGACAATTAACCCGAGTACCCAGTTTAACCACGAGTGACGATCTGGCTGCAGGGCTGAATGTTAACAACGCGCCACAGCAGTGCAGTGACATGACACCAACGTCCGAGTGTGTGTGCGATACGCAAGCGAATCTAATCAAGCGCGGGCACACGCGCGTGCGTTTGTGCGACTGTGCAACCGAGCGCGCACGCACACGCGTTCACAATAATCACCTCTTCCACCTCCTCTGTTGGTGACCCCATCATATGCCTCTCTCTCGAGTTGAGAAGCGAGTGGTAAACAAACACAACCTCGGAGACCTCTTCACCCTGCACAAATCAGCAGGGATTTGAGAGAACATTCAATATTGTATCAACTTCCTTTTCAACTATAACGGTACTTAATAAGTCATATTTTCTCAAACCTGCTGCGTAAACAAACTGTTGATGCGGATGTCGTGGCGGCGCCCGTACACAAGTGCATGCTCCCACCTCCTCGCGCAGCGGCTTGTCGACCACTAAGGCCATGTGGTCTGGGAACAGCATTCTCACGCAGTGCTGCAACTTGGGGATGGGACCAACTGAAACAAGAGTTATGCCGATAAGCTGTATGAGCCAGTTCACTAATTCAGACAACAGCTTTAGATGGAAATGTAGTCACAAAAATAGGTGTCAACCTCGTCAATAGTTTCTTTCTCCCTTAAGTGTTAGCGCACTTTTTTTTAATGAACTTAACAAAAATACTCCAATGATGGTCCTTCTACAGCAGTGGCATGAGCAAGCAATTGCAGAGCTGCACCTCTTATGTTTTGCATGATTAAGCTTTAAAAAAATAATGTAATGATCGTTCAACAGCCATGGATGGGGTCTTACTGCTGTAAAATGCCCCTGGAACAAACCACATATACACTTAGCTGCACATTAGGTACCCTGATAAATTACCACAATTTAATATTCACCAACAATAAAATTCCACCAATGTAAGATGGCATAGTGTTTAGCGCACCAGTCCAAATCCCGCCCGATGGCTAACACCGTTGCTGAATCACCCCAAATGACCAGCATGGTTAGGTATGTCTCAAACAAAAGCCTCTCCTCCAGCCCCCTTAAATAACAGCTTAGGGTTAGAAAGGCCATGATCTTGCAGTGAACTGAAATGCAGTTTGTTATTCGAAATACATCATTTTGTTCCATCTATCTTACAAAAATAGTTTTGTAATGGATTTAACACCAGCATGAGACGGTTGAGCAAACATTAATGCCATTTTACTATTATAATGCACCATTAAAGTTGTGACAAGTCCAAGAGCGTGGAGGGCTGGGCTCTTTCGCTCTCCACACTCGTGTGACTCCGAATTGACTGAAGAGATAACGAACAAGAGTGACTGCTGCTGCAAATCACTGCCAATACTTTCAACTGCATGGCTGAAGCTTCTGGCTTAAGTGGTTTGTTTTTAGACTTGGACAGATGATGTATGGCTCTCCACTGCTGTCTCTCGGGTTGCACCGAGCGTCGCTCGGCACAATGCCCTACACGTATCGTTCCACACGTTGGGGAGCATCATCAGTTCCTTAAGTTCCCAGCACCTGGAAGGAAACGTTGGACATCATGCCACACAACATGCGGGTCAAACATCGCATCAGAGACTGACACCCCCCACGCTGGCAGTGTGGGGTTTTTGCATGCAACAATGTCGCCCGCCTCCCCCCCCCATTCGATCAAAACCCTACCGTGGTGGAGGGGTTTGCGTGTTGCAATGAACCCCACACCTATGTTACCCGGAGTCTAGCACACCAGTTAGGGTCTTCCCTCGGTGAACAGGTGTCGGGGGAGGCTTCAGACAAATAACAATTCTAGATACAATAAAAATAGGTTGGCATTAGGAAGGACATCCGGCCATAAACTTCTGCATCATTAGGATCAAAATAGGCCAAACCAGGTCAGTCTGAATAGTGGCAATTGAAACTGGCAAGTGTCCCTGCAGGTCTTGGCTGAACCCCAGTCTGGCACTGACCAGGGCTGCCCATTTGGGAGTCAGACGAGTGGAAGGGTGGCAAGCGGTTTGCCACGAAGTCGCGTTTCATGCTGTGCGCCTGTAGACTGGACGAGCCCAAGAGCCCCCTCGACAGCACCCCCAGCAGCTCGGCGATCCTCTCACCACTGCACAGCTGCTCGCTGCTACTTCCCTGTAACGGCGACATGCACAGTGACACAGAACGTGAGTTACCTATAGCCAATACTAAGATACGCGCGTGTTTGGTGAGGCCACGTGATAGTTTCATGCCAACATCCCTGTATTTAATATTCTACCACTAGACGAAATTGTCACATTCAATATTATTATGGGGCGGCACGGTGGCCCAGTGGTTAGCGCTGTCGCCTCACAGCAAGAAGGTCTGGGGTTCGAATCTCTTGGCTCGGGTGCCTTTCTGTGTGGAGTTTGCATGCTCTCCCCGTGTCCGCGTGAGTTTTCGCCGGGCACTCCGACTTCCTCTCACAGTCCAAAAGCATGCTGCTGCATAGGTTAATTGGCTCGCAGGCTAAATTGCCCTGCAGTGCCCGGCGATGGACTGGCGTCCCATCGTGGGTGTATCCCTGCCTTGCGCCCTGTGTTTGCCGGGATAGGCTCCGGCTCACCGTGACCCTGTATAGGACTAAGCGGTTTCAGACAATGAGATGAGATGAGAATATTATTATGAGGCTAAACCCAACAAGTATGGGTAAGCTATGGGTACTTTTTGCCAGTGTACATATGTAATAAGTAGCACAGGTTTTTACCATTTCTGGCAATTATACAGGTGTAAGATCTTTAAACACCATAATGAACACATTTCACAATGTG
Source organism: Mordacia mordax (assembly GCA_036362905.1). Classification (NCBI taxonomy): domain Eukaryota; kingdom Metazoa; phylum Chordata; class Hyperoartia; order Petromyzontiformes; family Petromyzontidae; genus Mordacia; species Mordacia mordax. Next base: position 11,654,763 of record JAZEWT010000013.1, read on the forward strand.
TCTAGTTTGCAAAAGCCACACATACTTGTGGCAAAATATGCAAACAGGAAGCTTTGATAATATATGCATTGTCCTTCAAACTGGTGTAGGCCAATCAGTTTGAAGGACAATGCATATATTATCAAACTGATTGGCCTACACCATTTTGAAGGAAATGCATATATTATCAAAGCTTCCTGTTTGCATAATTTGCCACAAGTATGTGTGGCTTTTGCAAACTAGACACATTGTGAAATGTGTCCAATATGGTGTTTTAAGATCTTACACATGTATAATTGCCAGAAATGGTAAAAACCTGTTCTACTTATTAAGTATGGATAAAGCTACTGGGTAAAGCTCAAGTGCATTGTATCGAAAGTACAGGCAGACATGCCATCATTCTACTAGTTTTTTCGAGGGTTAATAATTCCAAAATGCGATTGGAGAAAAATTTCTAAATAGTTAAAAGAAAACGGGAATAAGACTGTTTAGCATTGTTATCATACTCATAAGTTAAAAAATATGGTGATGTCATGTGATTCACGTTCACATGCCCATGTCAGTGGAATTATTTTAACAAGTACGTTATTCTCAGTATAATTTTAAGATACTGCAAAATCAAACTGACCAAGAAGCAAATTAAGACCCATTATGGCAGATACATTCTATCCTAACCACCTCCAAGCAACACACCTTGGCATGCTGCATCATCAACTCTCGACTTGACAATTGCAATACCATACTAAACGGACTGACTATACAACAAACTAACAAACTTCTCCGCCTTCAACGCAACCTTTCCAGAGTAGTCCTCAGTATTCCTCACGGTCACTCACTCGGTACTGACTCCTTGCATATTCTACACTGGTTACCAATGCAGTACCGAATCATGTACAAGATAGCATTACTGTCATCGTATCATCCTCACAGGTCATCCTCAATACCTTGTCAAACTACTTTTACTGCTCACAGAAACACGTTTGCGCTCCCTCCGTAGTTCCTCTCAACTCTTGGTTAGCATCCCCCGGATCAAGGACAAAAAACTCACAACAGCGCTTCTCTATAGCTGCACCTAGAACCTGGAACAGCCTACCCCTAGAACTGCGTCAGACTACCATAACCTCAACTTTAAAAAAATATCTCAAACAACACCTTTTTTTCTTCAGGCCTTCTCACACGGAGCTTGGCTCCGCGCCTCAGTATCTATGTCTCGCTTTCACTGAGCAGGGCATTTGTGCGCGTTATAAATAGTAGAATTATTATTACAATTTAAAACGCGCCACGCAAATTCCATGCCTGGTCAAGAACAGGACCCGGCTACGGCGGGATGAGGACACCTCAGAGAAGGGAGAGGTGCCAGGAAGTTAGCCGACGCCAAACCACCAGGCACTGCTTCTTATATATTATCAGCCAATTTATTAATCTTTTTTTTGCGGGAGGAAACCTGAGAAGCCAGAGAAAATCCATGCAGAACTGGGGGAGAACACACAAACTCCACAAAAAAAGGCACTCAAGGCAGGAATTGAACCACCTCAGGCAGGAATTTCATTTCTGTGAGGCGCAGATGTCACCACTGTGCAACCCTGCCACCTACAGCAACCTACAACTTCAACTGCATGCAATGTAAAGTCATCTCTTACCCTCAATTTGCAGACATAATGCATCACCTTCAACTCCATTTTAGAAACAGCATGTGGTTGTTTTATTTTCCTGTTGTGAGTGACATATATGCATGTCTTCTTAATAAAACTAAGCAAAATTGAACAATTACACAGCAGGAGACACTGACTTATTGAAATTGCTCTTTTCACATCCCAGAGGGTCCTTCTTTAACAATTGCAAAACTTTTCAAGAAATTAACATTCTCAATGGAGGCTCTTTCCCACCATAAGGAAGCGGCGTGGCAGCCCACGGCGGAACGACACCTCGGCCCGTGAGGTCTCGGATACGAGTGCCGGCAGCGTATCCAGCAGAAGGTCTCCCCACGTGCTGTACGGTTAAAAGACAGCAGTCACACCAGAGCAGCCATTACCCACAGACATGCCCGGGTGGTAAAAGTCGTGGCTCACAGCAAGAAAGCCCCGGGTTAAAATTCCTGGCTCGGGTGTCTTTGTACATACAGTCATGACATCATTATACTATTTTTCTCATTGTCAGTAAATAATTCCAACATCAGACTGGAGAAAGATTTCTGAGCAGCTAAAGATAGAGGAATATAAGACTTCAGCATCATCATACCGATAACAGTGCAAAATTACATTGAAGTCATGTTATTCACTTCCACATGCCCAAGCAATTTTGTGTATTCGTGTGTCCCGTCCGTGTCTGCACGGGTTTACATTGAGTGCTCCAGAGTCCTCTCACAGCTAAATAACACTTACCATTTGGCCGGTAACATATTAAAATATATAGAGAAGGCAGTGTTTGGTAAATCATTCCACCCCCATACAGAAGTCATCCAGTCAGGAGTCTTTAAGTGACAGATATTATCCATGTAACGAATAGAGTGCCCATAGCTCAAAAAGTACCCATAGATATTATCCACATGCCATTTGAAAATGGCAGGCCTCATAGGGCCGCAAGACCATATTTAATAAAGCCAGTGGATGTATCGGGCCTATGGATATTGCTTCCCCACCATGCATAACCAGGGAATGACACAACCCACTTGTTCTGGTAGGTGCTGATGGTGAGGTGTGTGGAGTGGCAGCCACCAACTGGAGTGTCTGCCTGGTGGATTGTCCCCCGAGGGAAGTACAGCAAATCTCCAGCCTGGGAACGGCAGGCCGAGTGAGAGGTGTCACACCACACTCTCACTACTGCAATGTGAAGGTTAGTAAGATCCATTCAAGAAATTCTCCAAATCAAATGAGTTGGGTGGAAGCAAAAACGAGTAGTATAATATTTAAACTAATTTATAAATGGTAACATTTGTAAATTGCGACAATTCTAAAAAGTATAACTTACAATTCTTCGTCAACCATCGCTGGGTAAAGACATCTAGATGCCTTGATGGTGACAGGAGTTTTTTTTTTACCAGATGTCACCACTGTCAGTGCCAACTGGTAAAGGGCAGGTATCCTGACACTGGTTCAGATTTCACTCACCACTGATGTCAGCAGAGATTCAAATTCAGGTCCCCACGTTCATTCTCCAAAGCGACGGTAGAAAACTGTTATCCATGCATTTTAATTGATACGTTTTACTGTGCTGTGATGTGGCATACCCGCAGGGTGAATTCATGTGTCGGGGGACCGATCTCGACCTGGCTCAGGTCTGGGCTGTATGCTTTGGCGAGTGGCACCAGGGGAGCATAGAGACGCCAATGCTTCTCTCCTTCCAACTGTAGAATAAAAACCTAAAGAACATAAAAGAGTATCAAAGTGTTACATTTCAAAACATATATTGCATGTGACTTTATCACCAGTTGTTGGTTAAGTTTGCCTTTCTACCCGGTCTCAATAAATCCCAAAAGCAAATAAGGAATTAGTAGTGGGGAAGTCAGCATAATGGAGAACATTAACGAGTACAGCTGTCATGCTCCCCAGATTTAAACGTACAGTTTGTTGTGGATAGCGGAGTATGTAACAGCAGCAAGTGTGCAGCTCAACTACACAAGACATAAGCAACCATGATCATATTTCTTTGGCCTAAAAATATATTTTACCTTTAATAAAAGTCATTAAGAACCATTAACGGGCGGCATTGTGGCCCAGTGGGTAGCGCTGTTGCGTCACAGCAAGAAGGTTCCGGGTTCGAATCTCGGCTCGGGTGGCGTTCTGTATGTAGTTTGCATGTTCTCCCTGTATCCGCGCGGGTTTTTGCGGGGCACTCTGGTTTCCTCCCACAGTCCAAAAAATATGCTGCTGCATCGGTTAATTGGCTTGCAGACTAAACTGCCCACAGTGCCCGGTGATGGACCGGCGTTCCATCGTGAGTATATCCCGGCAGACACCCCCGTGTCTGCCGTGATAGGCTCCGGCTCACAGCAACCCTGTACAGGACTAAGCAGTTCCTGACAATGAGATGAAGAACCATTAACATTATGAATAGGATGCTGCCATGGGGCAATGAGCAGCAGACTGGACTTGCAATGCATAAGTCGGCTTGATCTACCAGTATGGCATCGAGGACAACTTGCAAATCCCACAACCCATTCACCCAACAGCATACATGGGATCACTGTAGTTAGTCGTTAAGCAGCTCGTGTCTGGTGGGACAGAGTTTGGTTACTCCCACCTCTTCTAAGATATCTGCCTGTGAGAAAGAGTAGCTAGAAGGGCTCCCCATTGCCTTCGCTAGTGCCATGCCGATGACATCCAAATCTACATCACGCAAAGCCATCCATCAATGCGTCTAGTTTTTGCATTTCGTCAGCACTGTCAACTGTGAAGGCAAGGCTTAATTCAAATTTCCTAAAACTAAATGGCGACCAAACAGAAGTTTTGCTTTGTGGAACCCCGCACCAAATGTCCAGGGCTGAATCTATCCAATGTATGCTTGACGACCATTGAGTCTAGGAGCGACTCTTGATTCCTCACTCAGCTTTGAGACACACATCAACGAGGTGACGAATGTAGCCTATTTTAATCTCGGAAACATAGCCAGACGGCGCAACATTCTGTCATCCTCTGATGCTGAGAAGCTAATACACATCTTCATCGCTTCACGAATCGATTACTGCAATGCACTACTCCCTGGCACCCATGCCTACCTGATCAATCGTCTCCAACGTGCGCAGAATGCAGCTGCTAGAGTATTCACTCACACCCATCCATGATCACATATCCCCTGTACTGATGTCGCTCCACTGGCTACCAGTTAAATGAAGGATTAAATTCAAGATTATCATCCTCACTGACTGCTCTCAATGGCATTGCTCCGACATACATCTGTGACCTACTTCAGCACCCTCCTCAACACAACTTCGATCTTCTAATATGGGCTTGCTACATGTACCCAGATCGCACCTCCATCGATGGGTGATAGAGCCTTCTCGCGCATTGCTCCTAGGCTCTGGAATGTCCTTCCATTGGAGATTCGATCAGCTGAAGCCCTGGGCCTCTTAAAATATCATCTCAAGACTCACTTGCTCTGTAAAGCTTTCAAGTCCTCTGGCTAGGACTGTTAATGCGGCTCACTGTTGTCGTGCAGCGATGATGGCTCGCTGCTGACCTGCGCCTGCTCGGGAACATTTATTCCTTCCTTGTTTGTGGAACAATTTTTTTATCACTTATTTTAAGTCCTTCTATAAATTATCGCCATTTGAATTCAGTTAAACTGTCCTGATGTTGTTGTTGTTGACACGCCGTTCTTTCTAATAGCTCAAATATGTAACAAAAAACCCCTCAAAAAACGTCATTGTGGCTGATTTGCTGTTCTTGTCTTTGTTGTTGCTGACATGCCATTCTTTCCACAGCTCTGTGCAGCGCTTTGTAACCCTCGGGTGAAAAGCGCTCTAGAAGTGCAATTATTATTATTCCCATCTGTTGATGGTCTCACCTCCACGTCGTCATGATGAGGAGCCAGCCCCTGGCTGCCTGGGGGTGTCACGTACACATTGGATCCCACCAGGGCACCGAAGAAACTCTCCAGCTTCTCCTGCATCTGCCACAGATCATCCTGTAGGTGCACACGCATCACAGGGATGCACTATGGCAGCTTGCATTTTTAGAAATGAATGCAATCCTCCTCACAAGATCATGGGATCAATCGAATCAGGGAATTATGGCGGGGAAGGAGGGGGGGTTCAAATTGCAAAAAGTCTGGCATAGAATGCAGGCATGTGGTGTTATCAAAGGTATGGCTCATGCAAAGATAAATACATTTCAGTCCGGATTCTGATTGATAGCATTCAGCTATAATCTGCCAAAATTACAATACAATTTAGTCTTAATGCAATCACATTTCAACAAACCTGTAGTCACATACAATAACACTTTTGGTTGCGAAAATGATTGCAAATTACACAATTACAATTTTTAATCGACACCAGATCTGGTGCTGAAAATTACATTTCCATAAAAAGCCCCAATGTTTGGTGGTAACACCCATACAGTAACAGCTGTTTTAATGAAGCCATATTTTGAAATTGCATTTCCTAGAAATATGTACCATCAACGAACCCTTCACTCTATTGCTGGCCATTTATACTACACCAATACTCAGAAATACACAGTGCTGATAATTAGGTACTAATAAATAAGTACTGTCAGCACAATTTAAGTAATAAATAAACTGGGCCAAGCAATTGCCTTGAAGCGCTGTGGCTGATGAAACTGGAAGGTGAACTTGTTCTGCTCAAAGTCCTTTAGCAGCTTAGGGTATGTGGCACGGCCGCTCTTGTTGAGGGAATGCCGCGTCTCCTTGACGTAGCGACATAGATTGATGTCCTCTCCATAAGCCACGTTTTGACGAGCGCAGATATCCTCCAGGTCCTGCAGGCGGAAGAGCCGCGAATAGCAGCTGGCGTAACGGGGGTTAGTGCGGTGCAGCACCAGTGGCCCTCGCTCCCAGTGCTGCTGGAAAAAGTCAGATGTGCTGATAGGGGCGATCACGCTGGAAAAGAGTCCATCTGGCGAGGAGAAGTCCAGGATGCCCGTCGTGTCGGCCTCTGCTGAATGCTGGTCACTGCTCTCCATCACTGCCTTGGTCTTCTGTTTGGCAGCGCAGGAATTGTCATCTTTGTTTTTTTTCGGTTTTCCAAACGCTCTGGCGCTTTGTGCTTGAGACCTTTTTGGCATTTTGCAACCTGCATTTGGAGATCACAATTTGTAAGAAAGACACATCAGAGTGAACGGCATGTGCAATTCGGAGCGTTGTGAATTTAAATCCCACGAGTTTACAAGCCAATTATGCGTGCTGCGGTTTAGTTCTTGCTATCCGTAGGAACATAATTGTACAAATAAGACAGGGATTAAAACAGGAAATGCAATGGGGACGATGAAAAGTACACAAAAACTAAAAGATTTTGAATCGCGATCCCATTCGGTTGCAATTTAAAGTCGTTACTGCATGTTTCCGTGTGTGCACTGTAACGCCACGTTTAAATTACAATTCACACAGCTGCTAATTTCGTAGTGGTTAAGAGTGTAATGTGCATATTTCATGGAAAATAAAATGCCAAAGCTTTAACCATGCCGTTTAGCACATACTTCCAAAGTTCCACCACTATTTCCAGGAATATTTGAGAACAGTACTATCAGGAGCATTTGTTTAAATATTACAATATAGAGTACACGTCTGTGGTTTGTAACAAAGCGCACCAATTTACATATAATTCAATAAACATGTATAAAAAAAGGAAAAACGATACAAAATCATCATGGAAAGGTAACTAGAATCTGCAATGTTTGCCTATAGCAAATCGTATTTAAATACACTTTCTGGGTTAGGTACAGCAAACGAACAACATTCAATAATCATCTTAGCCCTTCAGCCACTAACAGTGAAGCAACGAAGCATGGGCCCAGTCAAACACAGCTTCAACGCCATCCCATTTCAATCTCGTACTGTATAACTGCGTGAATACAATGCATACAGCATTTTCACCCACTAACGTGAAGAATGGTCGAAGTCCATCCACCCGTGACTAACACGACGTGCCGTGATAGCCTGCCTCCTGCAGCGGATTGATTAGAGGTCTGTGTAAACGAGCAATACTCACCTGTTCCAGCCGTAAAGCCACTGCGATGCGGCCGCTGCTACAAAGGGGCTCACAGCTCCACCGCTCCACGTGGTCTGCACTTCCGGATGTGGCCCTGACGTCACCGCACATATTCCTCTACCATCACCTTCCTCTAGGGGACGCCTTGCTCTGCTGTTCATGTGGAATATCTATTATCATCTCATCTCATTGTCTGAAACCGTTTAATCCCGTATAGGGTCACGGTGAAGCCGGAGCCTATCCCGGCAGACACAGGGCGTAAGGCAGGGATATACCGACGATGGGACGCCAGTCCATCGCCGGGCACTGC
>JAZEWT010000013.1:11662722-11673173 GCA_036362905.1 Mordacia mordax
ACTGGGCCACCGCGCCGCCCTATCTATTATCAGTACCCGCTTAATCCTCTTGAGCCGGCGCATGTCTAGGCAGACACAAGGCGACAAGAAGGGGAAGTCTAGGTTGCTAGTCCATCGTAGGGCACGGGGAGAAATTGAATTACTTATGCCAATTAACTTTAGCAGTAGTCAATTTGTGTTTACGCTGGAAGGAACCGTTGAGCTATGTAGATATTTAAAGTAAATCCAGCGGGGTGCGGTAAGCTAGTTGCAACATCTCAGGGCACCAGTTAAATCAGGACAATCAATCTGGGCGGAATGTCTTTGGACCGTTGAAGGAAACCGGAGTACCCAGAGAAAACCCAGGCAACCTCCGTGCAGAATGGCACGGAAACTGGGAGTCGAACCCAAGTTATTTTGGCTGTGAGGCGGCAGCGCTACTCAATGCGCAACGGTCCCCCTTCGCCACTGAACTGGTTTCAGCACACCGGTGTGTTGGAGCGCAGACACCGCGTTCAAACCAAGAAGTGATTGACACCGCCTGTCAACCTGGAGCGGCACCGCTGACACAACAATAGCGGCAATGTATGTTAACAGTGTGCAGACAGAGGCGACCGCGAGCATCTGTCTGCACTTGAACGTGAGTCTCCAACGCTCGGCATAGCGCCGTGTCTATCACTCGGCCCGAGGTCGTGGTCCCGCGCCGTGCGGTCACGTGGTGCCGGCGGAGAGTTGTCTCCGCGTGCGCGCGCGCGGCTTGAGCCGCCTCGTCTCTCTCGCTCGCCTCCTCAGCGGCGCTAAAGTCTACAAACTAAAGACGTCAAAGTCGTCAGGGCACTCGTGTCGTTTTTAAAACGCTACGTTGCAATTTAATGCAAGAGAGAAGAGCGACAACAAGCATGCTTTTCTTAGCACGAGGCTGCTGAGCGAGATCGATTCTCCCCCCATCCACCCCTTCCTTCACCCGGGGACCATCGCATCCTCTTCCTGCTGGGGTCGGCTAGGCGAGATCGAGGCTTCGGCCTGGCGGGCCCGGGCCGCTTCTCGAGGTTTCCAGGTGGTCCTGCCTGGGTTCCTCTGACTCGCCCTGTTGCTTCTGCTCCCTCGCGCACGGCTCGGGCATGGCGAGCGTGGAGGTGAGAGAACGGTGCCAGCCCGCGTGTTGTGTGTCGGGGCTGCGCAGTTTGCAGAGTGCGTGGCGCCGAGGGTTGGAGTGCGCGCCCTCCCGTGGCCATTGCTGAGTGTTTGGCGTCATGTGCGCTCAGCTGTGCCGTGAAGTTTGATCTCAGTTTGCCACCGGCATCGAGTCCTGGGTGTGTGAGGGTCCCGTCCTCGAATCCGTTTCTCTGTTGTTCGGGTCGTTTGATCGTCGCCACGCCTGTCATTGCCGGCGAAGGAGCGCGGAAGAAGGGGGTTACGGAGGCACCCAGGCGTGGTTCCGATACATTGTATACAATTAAAATACGTTAGGCATTCGCGCCATTCTTACAGCCGCGACGCTGTCGCCGATGCGCCAGGGTTCACAATACCGTGTTTCTGTTTCAATGAAAGTTTTTTTTTGCTAAATCACGTCAAAAAAGATATCCTGATAAGTTACTGTAAAAATATAGTGGAGCGGTCGTTAGCGCGCTGCTGCTTCCAACCAAGCTGAGATCAATCCTAGGGCACGTATAACTTAGTGGTAACTGAACCGTGTTTGGGCTTCTCTCTCATCAACGCCTCCAGACCAGCGTAGTGAAGTATGCTCAGACAACCTCTACGCTGGGACAACTTCATCCAGCAGTGGCTTAATACAGGGCTGTAAGTTATAAAACCATGCAACAGGCACCATGGAAATAATTATTTTAGTCAACGAGGGGGCAGGTTCTGTTTTTTTTACTTCCTTTGATTCTTTAGGCGGGTTTTTTTCATTCTCAAAGCTGATTTGTTCGCCTATAATATACCGCTGCAGTATAAATACATAAACATATGTTTATGTAGCGTAGAGATTTATTATTATCGCCCAGAATCACATCAGAAGTTCATAGAATTGCTTCTGTTTAACCTGTTTTGGAAACTGGTTCATACCGATTACCAATTCAATACGTATGTAAGCTCATCACAATTATAATCTCATATTGTCAGAAAACCGCTTTGTCCTGTACAGGGTCGCGGTGAGCCGGAGCCTATCCTAGCAGACACAGGGCGCAAGGCAGGGATATACCCACAATGGGACGCCAGTCCATCACCGGGCACTGCGGGCAATTTAGTCTGCAAAGCCAGTGGGAGGAAACCGGAGTGCTCGGCGAAAATGCACGCGGACACGGAGAAAACATGAAAACTCCACAAAAAGGCACTCGAGCCGAGATTCGAACCCAGGACCTTGCTATGAAGCGACAGCGCTACCCACTGGGCCACCGTGCCGCCCACAGTTATAATGACTGGTTTATTTCTCTAAACTAACCATATGATCCATAACCTTACAAATGGAAATGTAATACAACTGCAGTAATTTGCTACTATTCCAATGTTATTTTCATCTGTATAGTATTCACTGCGGGTAGCGAGAATTGGTTAATGTACACGATCAACCTTTGCCCGACCTTATGAATGTGAAATATTCCACCGCTGGCTCGCACCTTTAGACAGCAGTTTGAAGGGAAAACACTGGGCTTTAAGTGCGATTACTTTAAGAAGTTTTTGTCTTATTTTATACTTCTAAACAGCAATTGTACACTAATGATAATACCTTGGTGGGAGGGATTGTGCTACTTGTAGACTGCTCACAGTATGAATAGACATTGGGACATAATGATAATGATAATTGCACGTCAAGAGTGCTTTTCACCCGAGGGTCACAAAGCGCTCCACAGAACTGTAGAGAGAACGGCATGTAAGCAACAAAAATGACTTATGAACGGCATAACAACAATGAAATTTTAAAAGATTGATTAAATGTTAAGTGTTAATTTAAATGCCATTTTTATTTATATTCGGCAGCCTGTGGGATTGGTCACCCGCCCCTCATCTATCAGCGCGTTATAAATGCAAATTATTATGAAAATCACACGTATTCAGTTGGAATCATGCCACTGTTCATGACTCGTGATAGAAGATGAACGCTAACACCCTTAGGGGCACACTTGTGCGCACCAGGAGTTCACTCGTCTGTAACATGTTGGGGGCCGCAAACCATGCGCGCGCGCGCGCGCGCGCGCGAGGAAACACGTGACGCCCCTCTTATCATAGCCGCCCAGCCTTAAACCATCAACGAACTCAATAACAGTACCGGTACTCCTTTGCCACGTACAGGTTGTTCTAAACAAATATATTAAGAAAACAGATTAGCGTTATCTGGCTCCTTTAACCCGGTCACCCTGTAAATGCTTAATCGGGTACAGATTTGCATGCTCTCCCCGTGTCCGCGTGGGTTTTCGCCGGGTACTCCGGTTTCCTCCCACAGTCCAAAAGCATGCTCCTGGATAGGTTGATTGGCTCGCAGACTAAAATTGTCCCGCAATGCCCGGCGATGGACCGGCGTCCCGTCGTCGGGTGTATTCCTGCCTTACGCCCTGTGTTTCCGGGATAGGCTCCGGCTCACCGTGACCCTATATAGGATTAAGCGGTTTCAGACAATGAGATGGGTACAGATAATTCATTCATTATCAATACCCGCTTAATCCTATACAGGGTCGTTGGGGGGCGGAGAATGATATCAAAATGTAAAGGAGACCATGTACTAGAGTTATATGTCCCTTGTCATCGGTGACAATAAATAAGTATAATATCCGATAAATATATACAGTGTCTACCACAGTTAACGTAACCTTGTTTACTAATTTTCCTCGTGCATGCATGCTAATATTAGGTTGCAGCCTTACGCAGGGAATGATACCGAAGCTTCCATTTCAAAGGAGAAGACTTAACAACATGAAAAGCTGATCCATAATGGGATAACGAGGTCGGAAACAAATGCCTTAAATGTTTTTTTTTCTCCCAATAGTAGCTTTATAAACTGTGTTTTATGGCCTTATGTCTATTCTGGTCAGGAAGCAGACAAGATGGGGAAGACAGGAGACAAGATCATTGAGAAATACAACAAGAAATTGCCCCATCGTTTGGGAATAACCTACGAGGTGGGGGCAAGGCTGGAGGCCCAGGACTATCTGCTCAAGTGGTGAGTGTGCTCCAGCACACTGTTAATTCACTACTGTACAGTATATTACCACCCACATTTATTTTACCCCAGGTTGTGATGTAGAGAACAGGGTGGCGCAGTGGTAACATCTGCGCCTCAGAAAGAAAGCCCTGCCCGAGGCTATGCGATTCCCACCTAGGGCGTCTCTCTGTGTGGAGTTTGTATTCTCCCCCTGTTCTGTGTGGGTTTCCTCCGGTTTCCTCCCACAACAACAAAAAACACTCCTTAATTGGCCCATACCATCGTAATACACGGCCGCATTGTGTAGTGGGTTTGCACTCTGTCAGCATGACTGCCTCCCCCATCTATGCTGCTTGCAGCGCTTTGGGGTCTCTAGATGAAAGGTGCTATATAATCGATTAATATAACAGATTAGTATTATCAAGGTATCGATTTCAACTGACCATCAAACATTTGTAATTGCTGAATACACAGTGTTATTGGAATAAAAATCTTAAGGTAAATATTGCTTCTCAGAAACGAGATATTAACAGCATTACTGCATAGGCTCTTACGTAGGTACGCAATATGTTTCAATTTGTTTTCAGGTTATATTTAATATAGTGTCTGACATTTTTCTCCAAGGGCGGCGCGGTGGCGCAGTGGTTAGCGCTGACGCCTCACAGCAAGAAGGTCCCGGGTTCGAGTCTCGGCTCGGGTGCCTTTCTGTGTGGAGTTTGCTGTATTCCTGCCTTACGCCCTGTGTTTCCGGAATAGGCTCCGGCTCACCGTGACCCTATATAGGATTAAGCGGTTTCAGATAGTGAGATGAGATGAGAGACATTTTTCTCCACATGTTGGGACCGTTTGTACACCACTAGCTTCTTTTCACTTGGGCTTAGATGCCAAACAACACATGGTGTAACTATTAGTGATGTACTGAAACCATGTCCAACACTGTTGTACCCCATGATACCCATAGGTACCCTTCCCGCATTGAGAAAGTTGACCCAGATGAGGGTAAGATTTTGATCCACTTTGAGCGTTGGAACCACCGATACGACGAGTGGATTGACTGCAATAGCCCACGGCTGAGGCCACTGCAACGAACCTCTCTTCGTCGTGAAGGCCTTAAGCAGGACGAGTCATCTGTTGGTACAGTGGTACGTCTTCATATTGCTGTGACGTTTAAGTTTTCTTCATGATTTGTATTTGTTTTTTGGGTTGTCTTTTAATATGCAGTACATTAAAAAAAAATTAGTTTTCAGAAACCTCCAGATTTAAGTGTATTTGTTAAAATTGGTGTTTTTGATGTTTTAGGCATTTAAGGTTGGGGATGAGGTACTGGCTAGGTGGATTGATTGCAGATACTACCCAGCGAAGATCATCACGATCAACAAAGATGGTGAGACAATGCTGTAACGCATATGTAGAGGACATTTGCAGGACATTTATTTGGAAAAAATGTTTAAGATTAGTTGAAAACTAGTTCAGCATCTTAAAACATTTCCACGACATAATGAGATTTCAAGTATAATATTGAACTCAAATGACTCATTGAAATTCGAGGTAATTACATTTTACATCCAGACCTAAAACTTGTATGCTATGCAAATATCACAATATATTAAGCATGGTTTTCTTTACGTTTAACAATAATAATACATTTAATACAGGAAACATAGCATGTATTAAAATTATATAGCAACTATATTAATGTTATGTTTTTATTTCAGATACGTATAGCGTGCGATTTTATGATGGCTTCCTAAAGGGTGTGAAAAGCATAAATGTGAAAGAGATGCCAGAAGACTTAAAAAACCAGGTATGTCTTGCTTTTTTTACATCGATGAATGTACTGATTTTGAGAGAGTCACTTTCAGATTATACTGCAAACACCGTAACTTGTGAATATTTTATCTGAAAGGTCTACAATATCGAGTTTTAGGTCTCAAGACTACATTAGGTAGAGCAGCCCAATTAACACAAAGATATTGCAACTCTGCAAGTATATATATTAATATAGAACTCAGGTATATTCTAATAACAAACCATGATTATGTACTGTAGACCAAAGGTATGATTAAATAAATCAACTTAAATATGGGCCATTGTGCATTAAAGTATCAAAATCGTAATGGAGTCATAGAAGGGGAAGTGAGCATCTATTAGGACACAGATATTTTTTGTAGAAGAAATTTATCGTGAAAATGCACATGGACAAGCACAACGGATAAAATAAATATTGTCACGATTCTAATAACATCGTGGTGTAGTGTGAGTTGCATTGCAACATGGCAAAACAGGACAACTTCATCACAAGCAAAAACAAGAGGGTCAATATCATGTCAGGAGATAGCAATGTCAGCTTAGCTCTTAATAAATACTGAGAAAAGCAGATTCAAATGCCTCGGGAAGGAAAATAATAAAATGTACATTATAACTATAGATAGTTCACTGACCAGAGTAGTTGAATAAGAGTAGAAGGAAAGGTTTAAAGCAAGTGGACAATTAAATCTAAAGCCACAGAGACAAAGAAGAAAGGTACAAAGAAATGGACATGTGAAACACCACATTGATTAAAGAACTCTTATCAAACTATTTGGAAACGAATCCAAAATAAGTTGGAGAACAAATAAAAATGCGACAGCAAAAGTGGCTGTAAGCCATAAAAAGGGAGCTAAAGTCCAGCGATGCACAATCGGTAGTCCTTGTAGAAATGTGAAACCTAACACGTGATACCTATTCAATATTAAAATGTGTGGAGGATATTTTCGCAAATCTATTAAATAATATGACTGTCCAGGAACCAAACACGATGTTACACGTCAAGTAAACACTCCCCTTCAGAGTATGAAAATTACTGTGGGCAGATGGTACAACTGTGGACATCGTCATATCAGTGCGATAATTTTTTTGCTAAATGTTTGCACAGACGTAAATATATAATTTATGGAATGGTACCTGAATTGTTTTATTAAATCGCTTATTAACTGGTCTTCAATAATTACAGGTCAATTAGCCTTATATGCCATGTATATTATTATATAAATAGCTCCTAAAGATTATTGGGAACAGAATATAACATGGTCGAGACTAACTGACCATCTGAGCAAGCAGGGTTGATGAAACCTCTACTCTCGGTCATATACATGCGATAATATGGAAAGACAATTCAAAACTAGTGTTAGACAATAAACACATAGGACATTTCATATTAACTGGAGGTAAGTTTGTTTATGCAGGCCACTTTGCTAAAATGGATGGATAATGGTTGAGATGGACATAAAGGCAGTTATAGTAGGGAAAGCCTAAAATTATGTTCACGATGCATATGGCATGATAAATTGGCTCGTGCAGGAACGATGTGGATTGTTCCATAAAGGCGACGACTTAAGGAAGACTTAGTTAGGCAGTGAATAGATCCTAGCTGATGATATTTAATAATAACATAATAACTGTAAATGTTGCATTTTATATATTACCCTGAAATCATTGACTTATTAATGGTCAGATAGAGAATGTGTATTATAACACCATTTTTCTGTTGATAGTTTATACAACATTTATTTGTATTAACTGCCTTTAACAATGTATATTTACTGTATCAAGGAAGGTATGCAATTGCATTCATTGTTCTATGTAATACATAAGTATGTTTATGGACTCACAGTTTCCTTGTTATATCGCATTAACATGAAATTTTAATCCAAATTCCATCCAATTTTAATTGCTATACCAAAGCGAGAGCTGACAATTGAAACTTTTGAAAATAATTTTGCATAATGACACTAGTGTGTATGTACTCTTTGAGCACTTAATTGATTAACTCTATGTACCGATGATGAATTTAGAAAAAATGTGACGATGTCACTAATTTGCGTATGTAAAAAAATTAGTTACATTTTGCAATGAATAGCTGAAATTAAAATTATTTCCCTTGTATAAGAATCATCAAACGTTTTAATGGTGTATGTGACTTTATGTTATTGACCCAAAGTGCCAACAGAATTTGGTCGTGGTGCTGCAACAATTGATCAATTGGATATTAAAATAACTCAGAGAATCATTTATCATCTGTTTTAAAATGGCATACTGAGCAGCCAGTCTCCAAAATGTAGTAAACTCACCACAGTGCACGTCTGTCATAATTTTGGTGATGGATGATGACAGCTTCAGTCCTTCCCTTAGGACCTGATGTCACTTGTATAGTGTTAGCATTTCACAGTACTGTACTCCAGTAATTTTGAGCCGAATGCATTTATTGCTTGCAAATATTGACCCATCAATTTTACTAATCAATTGAATTAGTGTCAATAAAGCAAAAAAATCAGTGTTGCTAATTGCAGCTTTGTCAACTCAGTGCCTGTTCAATGCATTAACTGGAAATTTTATCACTGTTATAGCCTTTTGTTCAGTGCCTTGTCATTCCAGTATAGTACTAATTCAATTGATTTGTTGAAATGTTCCTTTTTCATCTTGGGGTGATGTCATTGGCACTAATAAATCTCAGGCATTGGAATTCACGTCATTCCACACTCCATAATCAGCCAAATGTACTTCCCTCTAATTCACCTGTTGTTACTCAGCGGACTTGCATGCCTCTGTTGTTTGTGCGATTATTTTTCCACATTGCTTGGCGGTGTGAAAGGCCTTACATGTGCAGGGAATGTTGGTTTGAGTACATTATCAACACATGATAAGTCCCAGTGTAACGCAGCTTGTTACAGACATGTGAATCTGCAAATAACGTCAATGTACACTGCATTAATGCAGTACAGTATATACATTAATACATTGATGATCATTTGTTTAAAGCGCCATTTTTGAGCACACAAATTGCTCTATTTAAAACAGTACAATTGCTTGATTTGTCCATTTGAAAATAAAAAGTAGACTGCAGTAACCGTTCAGAAAAGGTGTACACCAGTTATAATTTACGTTGTTATATTTTGCATATTTGATAAGCACAGTTGGTACAGTATGTCTGTACGTATAGATTGTTCAATGGTGGTAGTATAATAAACGATGTGGAAATTAGATTTCTTTACTTACCCCAGCATATCTATAAGCCATCATTGAGACAAATAACATAGATTAGTCACTGGTTTTCAATATAAGTAGACAAGATAAGATGACTACTGTTTGAAAGAGCCTCTGGCAAGCCTATTTGGCTCTAATGCGAGCTATTGATCCTGTTGCATACGTTATTAGGACAGAAACTGGTGAAACCGCTTCAGCCGACGGGTGGGCTGTAAGCAGACTACTAATTGCAGGCGCTGTGTTGTCGTTCCCAGTCTAAACGTCAGGAGGTGTGTGTGATCTTTTAGTCCTCTTACCAGTGTTTCACACGGCGTCAATGAAGATAGCGCACGCCCTGCATTGTAAAACTGCAGGAGCGATGCGGAGCCTTTAAATAGCCTGCTGTGCTGGGAGTGGAGGAGTAGTAAATGTTCTCTGCCGTCTTCATTCTACTGTACTGCAGGAGAGTCGTTAGAGCATACAGTGCTCCTAGCACCACTGTACGTTGCATGTTTTGGCAAGAGAGATTTAACAGCAGAAGAGAGCTGCTCCTGCCCATCTTCGTGGAAACAATGTGGACTAGAGTAACGCTTGTATTATGTTTAAAAAAAATTACGGTTCAACTGGATTCCACCTGCTAAAGTCTCTGGGTGAATATTGCCTGCTTTGCACAGCGCAGTGTGCCGGTGCTGCATTGCTGTATTTTTAGGTTTGTGACTGCGTGTGCTGTGTTAGAAACTGCATTATTTTGATAACTGTTCTGTGTTCTACATCACTGCGGAAGGCGTGCAAAGTAAGATATGCATGTGTTTGGGCGGCACAACTTTTCATTGTGTTTTGTCATTGCGTTAATGATTGAAGCAATGGCATTTGTGTGTGTATACCGCAGTGCCAGTGTCACGCTACGTTTTCATTCACCTCGCACAATTGTGTGACTGCTTATCTGTAAACGTTTGCTTTATCACTTAACTTTTGCTTATCTATTGAAATAATTATCAATACCTGCTTAATACTCTACAGGGTCGCAGGGTACGGAGCTCTTCCCGGCAGACAGGGCATTAGGCGGGGCTGTACCTAGGATGTGACGCCAGTACATCGCAGGACACGGGCAAATTACTCAGCAGTACAATTCACCTAGACAGCAGGGTTGGTCGGTGGGGGGAAACCGGAGTACCCAGCGAAATTGCATGCGGACAGGGGGAGAACACATAAACTCCACACAAAAAGACATCTGAGCCGGGAATCGAACCCGAGCCCTGCTTACCGTGAGGCGACAGCGCCGCCCGTCTATTGAAATGAACATTGCAATCTGACTGCAGTGTTGTCATGAGAC
>JAZEWT010000013.1:11703554-11714184 GCA_036362905.1 Mordacia mordax
CGAGTTCGATGAATCACGGGTCTCGCAATCGCACTGTCCGCTCGTAAAACTCTAACTCCACATCTTTAATAACTCACTTCGCTCTGGCATCATTCCCCCCACTATTCAAATGTGCCGCAGTTACCCCTCTGCTTAAAAAACGTGGCCTCGAGTGCAATTTTCCATGAAAATTATCGCCCCATTTCAAATCTACCATTCATCTCTAAGATCTCTGAACATGCAGTAGCCGTGAAACTCCAGAAACACTTCCTCAACAATGACCTCCACGATTCCTGCCAATTTGGATTAAAATTCGGCTATAGAACTGAAACTGCTCTGGTCAAAGCAGTTAATGACTTATTCGTCGATGCTGATGAAGGCTTTCCAAGTTTAATTGTCCTCCTGAACCTGAGCACTGCCTTTGATACCATTGACCACCTGATTTTTCTTGAGTGACTGGAGGGTATAGGTGTCTTTGGCTGTACCTTGGATTGGCTGAGCTCCTACCTCTCCGACAGGAAGACGTTCGTCAGCATCGGAGGACAAAACTCAAAGATCCATTCTGTTTTGTCGAGTTCCTCAGGGTTCCGTTCTCGGCCCACGACTCTTCAGCATTTACATATAACCACTTGGCTATATCCTGCGCAGCCTCCATGTCAGCTACCATTGCTATGCCGATGATATCCAAATCTATATCGACACAATGCGTCTGGTCTATGCATGTCTTCCTCACTGTGAACTGTAAATGCCTGGTTCAAATCACATTTCCGAAAACCAAATGGTGACAAAACAGAAGTTTTGCTTGTCGGAACCCCTCACAAAATTGTCCAAGGCTGAATCTTTCCAATTTATGCTTTACGACCAGACCATTAAGTTGCTAAGGCAGTTCAGAGTCTAGGTGTGCCTTGATTCCTCACAGCTTCGAGACGCACACCAACAATGTGATAAAGGTAGCCTATTTCCATATCAGAAATATAGCCAGACTGCGCAACATCCTGTCACCCTCTGATGCTGAGAAGCTAATACACATCTTCATCTCTTCATGAGGGTGGCACGGTGGCCAAGTGGGTAGCGTTGTCATCTCACAGCAAAAAGGACCCGGGTTCGAATCTCGGCTCGGGTGCCTTTCTGTGTGGAGTTTGCATGTTCTCCCAGTGTCCGCGTGGGTTTTCGCCGGACACGCTCGTTTCTTCCCACAGTCCAAAAAACATGCTGCTGCATAGGTTAATTGGCTTGCAAACTAAATCGCCTTCAGTGCCCGGTAATGGACTGGCGTCCCATCGTGGGTTTACCCCTGCCTTGCGCCCTGTGTCTGCCGGGATAGGATCCGGCTCACCGCAACCCTGTACAGGATTAAGCAGTTCTGACAATGAGATGATATCTCTTCACGAATCGATTTCTGCAATGCACTGCTCCCTGGCACCCCTGCCTACCTGATCAGAAGTCTCTAACGTGTGCAGACTACGGCGGCGAGAGTCCTCTCGCACACCCATCCGCGATCACATATCGCCAGTTCTGATGTCTCTCCACTGGCGGCCGGTTAAATATGGGATAGAATTCAAGATCCTCCTTCTCACCTACAAGGCTCTCAATGGCGCTGCTCCAACATACATCTGTGGCCTACTTCAAGCACCCTCCTCTACAAGACAACTTCGATCCTCCCATACGGGCTTGCTGCATGTGCCCAGATCGCACCTCCATTCGATGGGTGACAGAGCCTTCTCACGCGCTATCCTCAGAATATGGGATGCTTTTCCATTGGAGATTCGATCCGCTGAGTCCCTGGGCATTTTCAAATCTCGTCTCACTTGTTCCGTAAGGCTTTCAAGTGCTCTGGCTAGGACTGCTAATGCGGCTCCCTGTTGTCTTGCCGGGATAATGGCTCGCTTGGCGACCTGCACCTGCTCGGGAACATTTATTCCTTCCTTTTTGGTTGAACAATCATTTTTTATCACTTTTTTAAAGTCCTTCTTTAAATTATAGCCAGTATTTGACTTTCAATGCAGCGCTTTATGAACTTTGTGTGAAAAGCCCTCTAGAAGTGCAATTATTATTATTGCAGAGTGTACCCAATAAGCATGTTTACCCATAGGATTCACTAGGTGTCAACACACTCAAATAAAGCAACAGAATGTCTTAATCACTTAATGCTATTATATTGCATTTTCTCTTCATTTAGCTATTCCAAGAAATGAATCCTGTAAATGTTACGTTTTTAGTTTGTATAGTATTTTTCAGGAAATTACATTTTAAAGATAACTTTAGCAAGCAAGAGTAACTAGGATGTTGAACATATGTAGAAAAGCAGATCACACAATTATGGTGGATTCCAGACCGTGCAGTATATGGTGGGACTTCCGTATTGCCGCAACTCTTTTACACCGGTTGCAGGATTTTCTGCCCAGTAAATTACTCATTTATTTTTTTCCTATATTTTTTGGTTCCAGGCTTTGCGACATTTAAGTGAGATGCTCTTTGAAAATATAATGTATTATTTTTATGAACTGTCTAGAGACCGAGTCTACTACAGCACGCCTACTCAATAAACTCTGTGGTGCCAAGCCTCTCACGTGACAGGCTAGGTGCATATGAAGGGTCATCAGGGGTGACCGAGGATTGCGCCACTTCCCCCCCTTCTCGGATCGTAAACATCACGTGGTGTTAGGGAGGAGGGAAACATGAGGAGACATGTGGCAAATACAGATTGGGTTGGAGATGTGGTGTGATGTGACGCAACGAGGTGATGTCTGGAGAATATATGAAGAGGATGTACGCAGTGCCGTCTTAATGCATGGACAGTCTGGGCAGTTGCTCAGGGGCCCCACGAGCATAGGGGGCTCCATGCTAATCTATGTATGTTGTGACTTGCTGTTAATAAATAAATAACAATATGTAGCTATTGTCAACTGACGAATTGATTTGCACGTATACATGTTGCATATATTAGAGTGATAATGAATGAACGGTGCTGACGAATTAGCATTCATACGCCCCGCGTACAGTGAGCCATGCCCATCCTTGCAGACACGCCTCAGTTGAGCGGGAGACATAGTAAGGTATGGTCGCATTGTTTTGCTGCTCTTAAGGGCAAGACATATAACGATAAAATATACACGTGAGAGGCGTTTGTAGGGTTTGTTTAATAGTGAGATGTTTTGTACTGTCTGCAGGGCTGTGGGGGAAGTTGATGTGGCTGTGTGCTAATACGCGGGTGCTATTTGTGCAGGTATGTGAATGTTTTTTTTCACTCATGGATTTTGATTGTGTAATTTGTGCTTTTCAGAAGAAATAACTTTTACAATCTTGGTTTAAAATGTAAAGTGTTTGATGGTCGGGTCGAAACGAGTATTACGGCATTAGTGTTTTGACTGTAATGCTGTTATTAAGGGGGGGGGGGGGTTCTTGGTGGCTATGAGGGGGATCTCTCATGTGGGTTCTGGCAGGAAGCATGCAGTCTTCTGAGGCAGCCATCTTAGTCGAATTGAATGTGGTGATTTAGATGCTGTTAATGTTCAATGTTATGTTTTGTAAATATTCGCTATATTCCGTTAATATGTTAAACATTTATAATGTTCATGTTTTTTTGACGCCGATCCTTGTAGACAGGCCTCAATCGATTGGGAGACATAGTAAGGGGTGCGAGGGAAGTTGATGTGGCTGTGTGCTAATACGCGGATGCTGTTTGTGCAGGATTAATAAATATATTTACAAGAGAAGATACGTGTTGGTGTGGATTCAAGTCTTAGGTAGTGGAAGAGATTCATCACAGCTGACCAGTGGCATGTGTGAAGCACAAGGATGTTATGGGAAAATGTATATTTAGCATGTGTTTTATTAAAGAAAATGAACAATATGAATTAAATGTTTTAAAAAACAATTGTTGGTGAATAACCCTTTGAGCAGAAATGAAACGTAATGTTTTGAGTGGAGTACAGAAGAGGAAAAGAGCTGCAAAGGAGATGAAGAAAATGAGCAAACTTCCAAAATGACATCTTGGTTCAACCCAGGTGCAACGTCAGCCACTGGTACTGCTCCTTCAGATATAATATCCTCATCTACATCCACACCTGCATCCAGTCACTCAGTTCCAGCAGACATACCAATGGTATCATTACCTGCTCTCCTGCTGCTGGGGACATTCCACAAGAAGAAATACCCAAATATGTAACAGTAAAGGAGTTTGCAATCCAAGACAGAGCTGGGGCAATGGAACATTAACAATACTATCACAGGGGATTACTGGATTCGTAGTGGGCCATCATCATGTCAGAATCATGACAGCAACCTTTCAAACACACGCAGAGTGTATAAAGGAGCTGGAGGAGATAGTACTCAGACAAGGTATTTATAAAAGAATGTGTTCCAACGTGAACTGTGGAATGGCGAGTGTGTAAAACGTGAATGGCTACTCTATTCCAGGATCAATGGACGACTATCTAAGCAGTTTTGAAGAGGAAGCCATAAACTCATCTACACTCAAACCTACCAACTGGTATCAATACATTGATGACACATTCGTTGTTTGGCCACACGGAAGACAGAAGCTAGAGAAATTCCTTGGTCATTTAAACTCCATACACCCGAACATCAAGTTCACCATGGAAACAGAAGAAAACGTGTAATGGCCAGCAGCGTGACGAATGAGTAGGATTCTGTTGTGCGGTGATGACAGCAGGAGGCGAGCAGCAACTTTGGTACAAACAGTCCTCTTTATTTAAGAGTCCGGTGTTGGAGGTACAGCCGACTGGAGCACAAACACTAGCGTGCGGTAGCGCGAAATGAGATAAAGATCCGGCACCACCCCTATGGCGTAGGTCTGTTTATATAGGTCCCGTGATTACCCTGATTGGGTGCCCGTGCACGGGTAAGTGGATTATTAGACACCCGTACACCTGTGAGTGAATAATAGGCAGGTGTCCCAATCAGGGCGGAAAGGACCGCCATACAACCCTCACAGTACCCCCCCTCTTAAGGGACGCCTCCTGGCGGACCCCTAAGGGCGGTCCGGGTGTTCAGTGTGGAAGGTGCGGATGAGCTCTGGGTCCAGGATGTCCTGCGCTGGCACCCATGAGCGTTCCTTAGGCCCGTACCCCTCCCAGTCCACCAAATACTGCAGGCGATCCCGCACCTAGCGGGAGTCCAGCAGCGTGTGGACTGTGTAGGCCGGCTCGCCCCCTATTAGACGGGGAGGCGGGGGTGGGCGGTCAGCGGGAGACGGGTGAGGTGGACACTGGTTTGAGGAGCGACACGTGAAAAGTAGGGTTGATTTTCAGTGATGGTAGGGAAGGGGCCGATGTAGCGAGGAGCCAACTTGCGTGAATCCCCTCGGAGGGGAAGGTCCTTGGTAGACAGCCATACTTCTTGCCCCACCTCGAAGCAAGGAGCTGCTGCACGTCGCTTATTGGCTTGACGTTGACCTTCCTGCGAAGCATGCTCGAGGGCTGTCCGGGCCGTCGCCCAGGTCTCTCGACAATGCAGACCCAGTCGATAGCTGCGGGTACATCGACCTCAGGTTCCTGGTCAGGGAACAATGGCGGCTTGTACCCAAACTGACATTCGAAAGGGGATATGCCAATAGTGGAGATTTTAAGGGTATTGTGAGCGTATTCCGCCCAGATGAGGCACTGGCTCCAGGAGGAAGGCTTGGTGGAAGAGAGGCAGTGTAACGTCGTTTCCAGGTCTTGATTAACCCGCTCCGTCTGACCATTTGACTGTGGATGGAAACCCGACGAAAGGCTGGCGGAGCCACCAATGAGGGTGCAGAAAGCCTTCCAGAATTTTGATGCGAACTGTGGGCCCCTGTCCGTGACGATGTCTGTGGGTAGGTCGTGGATCCGGAACACGTGTTGTACCGCTAGCTCCGCGGTCTCCCGTGCAGACGGCAGCTTAGGCAGTGGTACCAGGTGACACACCTTAGAAAACCGGTCCACCATTACCAGTATGACCGTATTTCCACGAGAGGCCGGTAGTCCCGTGATGAAGTCCATGGAGACGTGTGACCAGGGTCGATAATGTATGGGGAGGGGGTGGAGCAGTCCCATGGGCTTGGTCCTGGGAGACTTGTGGCGTGCACATGTAGCGCAGGCTGCTACGAAGCTAGCGGCGTCGGCGTCAACCGAGGGCCACCAAAATCTTCGCCGCAGAAATTCGAGTGTCCGAGCAGTCCCGGGGTATGCCGCCAGGTTGGACGCGTGAGCCCAGGTGAGGACTCGTGAGCGCACTGATGTTGGCACGTAGAGCAGATGGGGAGGACACGACTTCGGAGCAGGTTCGGAATGCAGGGCTCGCCGGACGACCGCCTCGATACCCCACTGCACCGGTGCCACGATGCGAGAGGAGGGGATAATGGACTCTGGGACGGGGTCGTGCTCAGGCGGGTCGAACACGCGGGAGAGCGCGTCCAGCTTCCCATTTTTGACACCAGGCAGTAGGACAGCACAAAATTGAATCAATTAAAGAACAGCGCCCACCTTGCTTGGCGCGAGTTGAGGCGCTTGGCGCTCTGAATGTAGGCCAGGTTCTTATGGTCCGTCCACACTATGAATGGTTGGGTGGAACCTTCCAGCCAATGCTGCCACTCCTCCAGGGCCAGCTTGACGGCTAGGAGTTCCCGATTCCCGATGTCGTAGTTGCTCTCCGCGGGCGATAGGCGGCGCGAAAAGAAGGCGCAGGGGTGCAGCACTCCATCCCCTGGGCAGACTTCGGAGAGCACTCCCCCCACCCCCACATCCGACGCGTCCACCTCCACAATGAACGGGAGTGTGGGATCTGGAAACAGCAGCACTGGTGCAGACGTGAAGTGGTGCTTGAGGGAGTTAAACGCAGCCACTGCCTCTGAGGTCAGGCAAAAAGATGCGTTAATCCCCCTGGTGAGTGCAGTGAGAGGTGCAGCCACCGAGCTGAAGTTTCTGATGAATCGCCGGTAGTAGTTATCGAAACCCAAGAAACGCTGCACCTGCTTGACCGAAGTAGGAACCGGCCAGTCGCGCACGGCCTGGGTCTTTGCTGGGTCCATCTGGACCCTCCCTTGAGAAATGATGTGACCCAGGAATGAGACTGTAGAGACGTGGAAATCACATTTTGACGGCTTAAGGAATAGATTGTTCTCAAGCAGAGTGCTGAGTACCAACTGGACATGTTGTACGTGTTCCTGAAGACTGCGCGAGAAGATGAGGATGTCATCCAGATAGACGAAGATTAAGCGATGCAGCATCTCCCACAGAACATCATTGATGAGAGCCCGGAACACCGCAGGGGCGTTAGTCAGGCCAAATGGCATTACGTGATATTCGTAGTGGCCGGTTGGGGTATTAAATGCCGTTTTCCACTCGTCGCCCTGTCGGATCCGAATGAGATTGTATGCGCTCCTGAAGTCCAACTTGATGAAGACTGCTGCCCCCTGCAGATGTTCAAATGCCGTTGTCATGAGGGGGAGGGGGTAGCGGTTCTTGACGGTGATTTGATTAAGTCCTCGGTAATCCACACAGGGGTGCAGACTGCCATCCTTCTTGGCCACGAAGAAGAAGCCAAACCCTGCCGGAAAAGTCGAAGGGCGAATGAAGCCCGCGTCGAGTGCCTCCTTTATGTAGTTTTCCATGGCCGCTGTCTCAGGCGGTGACAGGGAAAACAGCCGTCCCCGAGGTGGGCAGGTACCGGGCAGAAGGTCGATTGTGCAGTCGTATGGACGATGAGGAGGAACAGTAGTGGCACATCGCTTGTAGAATACCTCCCGGAGATCGGCGTAGACCGACGGGACACGAGACAGCTCGGACGAGGCGTCGACGCTTGACACGCCCACTGGCGTGTTTGCTCCAGAGCAGTCGAGGTGACAGGATGCCCCCCATTCTCTGATCACGCCCTTCCTCCAATCTATCACTGGGTTGTGATGTGCCAGCCACGGATAGCCCAGGACTCTAGGCTGATCACGGGAATCAATTAGGAGGAAGGAGATCCACTCGACGTGTCCTGACTTCACCTGCAGGCGGAGCGGCTCGGTCCTTTGGCGCACTGTTCCCTCACCCAGAGGCCGTCTGTCCAGACCGATCACTGGTATGGGGGTGGGCAGGGGAGTGCAAGGGATGCCCCAGTGTCGCGCGAACCCCTTGTCCAGAAAATCCCCTGCTGCGCCGGAGTCGACGAGAGCTCGGAGCTGCAGGCGCTGAGACCCCCAAGACAGAAACACAGGAAGTGTCAGCCAATCACGGGTGGACTTTAATGTATTTACTGGAGCCCTCTCAGTTCCACCTATTCTGGGAGGGTCGCGGCATTTCCCGACTTCCTCTGACGGCTGTTACCGTGGCACACACAATTCGTCTGCCCCCCACGACCTCCCCGTTGCTGGTTCTATCCTCGATAGGACCGGGGTAGTCCAGCATCACCGAGGTCCATAGGTTCTGTCTCGAGGGGCGGGTCTTGGAATTGATGCCGAGCCTCAAATTCTTGTGTCAGAGGAGCATGGCGAGAGTCTGATGGTCGCGTAGGGCCCGGGTGCCCCCCCTCACGAATTCTCTCCCGCCGGCGATTATCGATCCGGATGGAGAATGTGATCGTCTCCTCGAGGGAGGTGATCTCGGGTTGGGACGCCAACTCATCTTTACAAGCGTCAGACAGTCCATTGAGGAAAGCCGAGATGAGTGCCGGCTCATTCCACCCAGTCTCTGCCGCGATCGTCCTGAATTCCAACGTGTAGTCTGCAGTGCTCCAGAGTCCCTGCTGTAGATGGTACAGCCGTGAACCCGATTCGCGGGCCCCAACTGGAAGGTCGAACACCCGCCGCATCTCCTCCATGAAGGACCCCAATTGAGCGCAGAACGAAACCTGTTTCTCGTACACCGCTGTTGCCCAGGCCAGTGCCCTCCCCGACAGCAGCGAGATGATGTAAGCCACTCGTACCTCGTCCGACGGGAAGGAGGAAGGCTGTAGCCGGAACGCCAAGGAGCACTGCATTAAGAAGCCGCAGCAACCGCCTGGGCGGCCGTCATATCTGTCGGGTGGCGGAAGATGCGGTTCGCGTCCAGGTATTGCTGCAGAAATGTCCACCCGCAGTGTGGCAAGTCGGTCCGTGAGGCTATGCAGTGCCTGCTCGTAGAGCATGAGCATTGACTCGTGCTGCTGAAGAGAAACTCGAACCCCGTTGCCGTCTGTGTCGCCCGCTGAATCCATGTTGTGGCCGGATCTTCTGTAAGGGTCGGCAGCGTGATGAAAGAGTAGGATTCTGTTGTGCGGTGATGACAGCAGGAGGCGAGCAGCAACTTTGGAACAAACAGTCCTCTTTATTTAAGAGTCCGGTGTTGGAGGTACAGCCAACTGGAGCACAAACACTAGCGTGCGGTAGTGCGAAATGAGGTGAAGATCCGGCACCGTCCCTATGGCGTAGGTCTGTTTATGTAGGGCCCGTGATTACCCTGATTGGGTGCCGGGCACGGGTAAGTGGATTATTAGACACCCGTGCACCTGTAAGTGAATAATAGGCAGGTGTCCCAATCAGGGCGGAAAGGACCGCCATACAACCCTTACAAAACGGCCAAATCCCATTCCTGGATGTACTGGTGAAGAGAAACGCAGAGGGGACACTCAGCCACACTATATACAGGAAGACAACACATACGGACAGGTATTTACACACAGAGTCTCACCATCACCCGAAACAGAAACGGGAGATACTGCACACCTTAGTCTACTGGTCAAAAATAATATTAGACAAACAACATCTAAGAGACGAGCTACAACATCTACAACAAGCACTAGTGAGCATGGATACACAAAAACAGAAATCCAATGTGCCATAAGGAGAGAGCCTAGACAGAAAGAGCAAGAAAATGAAGAGGAAGATATCAAAACCCGTGCTTTCCTGCCATATGTGAAAGGCACCACAGACAAAATTAGCAAATATTTAGAAAAATATAAAATAAAAACAGTCTTCACAACCCACCAGAAGATACAAGACGTATTCAAATCACCCAAAGACCAACTGCCATTACAGACAGAAGGCATATATTGCATTCCTTGCAGCAACTGTGAGGAAGTGTACATCGGGCAAACAGGAAAAACAATGATGATTGCTTCGAAAAGCTACTCTCTCGGGACATCCACGTCGTTCGCTTCCTCTCCTCTCCTCGCGACGTTTTGCCTCACGTTAGAGGCATCCTCAGGTGCAGTACGTGTATGTAGTGCCTGTTGCTCCTATATATATGTGGGTACTATGTATATGTTGAGTCATTTTTGCTGTATGGCCTCTACATTCAGATGTATATATATATAGGATCAACAGGCACTACACACGCATACTGCACCTGACGATGCCTCTAACGTGTGAGGCGAAACATCGTGAGGAGAGGAGAGGAAGTGAACGACGTGGATGTCCCGAGAGAGCAGCTTTTCGAAGCAATCATCATGCATTGAGCCGTGAAAACCTACATCATTACACAGGAAGAACAATAGCCACAAGAAATAAAGAGCACGAGGCAGCAGTGCGTTTGTGGTATGCTCATAAATCAGCAACGGCAGCACACAGTGTAGACAAACAACACAGAATCGATTTTGATAAGATGCGAGTACTAACAGCCATCCGCCATAAAGGTCCAATATCTCATCTTATTATCTGAAACCGCTTAATCCTATATAGGGTCACGGTGAAGCCGGAGCCTATCCC
>JAZEWT010000013.1:11743464-11756758 GCA_036362905.1 Mordacia mordax
GAAGGACAATGCATAGGTTATCAAAGCTACCTGTTTGCATACTTTGCCACTAGTATGTGTGGCTTTTGCAAACTGGACGCATTGTAAAATGTGTCTATTGCCAAGCAATTATGCAGGTGTTAAAATCTTAACACCAGCATAATTGCCAAGATATGGTAAAACCTGTTGTAATCTTATATATGTATACTGGCAAAAAGTACCCATAGCGTTAACAAAAGATGACTCGACAGATACACAGTACCCACATATATATAGGAGCAACAGGCACTACACACACATACTGCGCCTGAGGATGCCTCTAACGTGTGAGGCGAAACGTCGCTAGGAGAGGAGAGAGAGCCATCGACGCGGCTGTCCCGAGAGAGCAGCTTTTCGAAGCAATCATCATGAAATTTGACCGTCAAAATGAATGTAATTCTGTACGAATACACTACAATGCACTCTATATTATTGTAAATGACTGGAATATAGCATAAGGGGGTGAGGCACTTGATACATTACATTTTCACGTTGAGCACTTTCTCATTTAAACAACGTATTGTATATTGACACGGGAAACCACTTGTGTATATTTAGCAAATGTCTCTGCCTTGGTTGCACAATCATTTCTTAAGCTACAATTTGTGGTTCTTATATGCCTAGTGCAGGTAACAGTTTTTTTTTTTCCATTAAAATGTATTCATGTACCCACATGGTGGGTTGTACAAGTCACTACTATGCACAACACCATGAACTACGTGTTGCTTTTCATGTATACATTGCATTTTGAGTACAGTACCATATTGCGATCTGTTATTGTAACGTTAAATGACCCTCCCTAAATAGTATTTATTCACATTGTAGAGAACTTTAACGCAAGGCAGTGTGTACATTGCAACTATCAAAATGTTACGGTATGGTAATTTCATTACAAGTAATGTAATATAATGACAAAAAACATTGCATGAATATGACGAGACAAATCAGAAATATTTTTACCATGGCCAGTGGAGTACGTTATTGTTTTTTGTTCAAGTTTAGACATGCATACTATGTGTACCATAAAACGCGATGTTTTACATATATATGTATATATACAATCATAGTAATATTTGTAGCTTTTGCTATTATGTTTAGGCTTGCGAGAAAAGAATCATCTACATTAGCAAGAACAAATTTACATGAAGTAATTTTACATATTAAAACTTTTCAAGATGGCATTAACAAAAACAATCGTGTGAATTGCTCAATAAACAAACTGGCAAGCTACATTTTTACTCAAGTTCATATTTAATAGGATGTTTTAAAATCATTTTTAAATAAAATACGATCCCTTTTCAGAGATGCATTTACAATTCATATTTTGTTCTTGGAGACATCACACACTTATTTATTCATTTGACAATATACTCTCGCAGGGTTATCATAATAATACCCTGGATTTATCCATAAAGGCTTAATTGAGTCTCAAGACTACTTTTCAGGAGTATTCTGCATTGAGATGTTTGACCAATTCCATTACTTAATGTTTTGCAAGTTTTGAGCGTAAAGCTACGATAACAGTAAGTGCTCGTGATCTTATAAGTCTATGAATGGAGCCATATGATTAAATCCAAGACGTTAAGTGTCACTAATGGCACACGACAAGTTTACGTAGCATACCTTGCTCTGTAGGTGATGGCACAAACGAATCTCCTACGAAGCGTTTGTAGATTGATGCCACATATTGTGTAGAATAATGAACAATACGCGTGGTATCAGCCAGGCGGTCAGCTCGTACCAACTCACCAGACACCGTGCTCTATGCATTATGATGTATTGGCCAATAAATTAAACAGTGTTTTTTTAGTTGTGGTAAACTACCACAACTGGTGGAAACCAACACCGAACAGGGAGAGAACACACAAACTCCACACAGAAAGGCACCTGAGGCGGGAAGAGAACTGCCTCGGGCAGCACATTCTTTCTGTGAGGTGCAAATATTACCACTGCGCGAACCCTGCCGCCCAAGAGTAGAGAGCAATTTTCATACGTGGAGCACTCGAAAACTTATGTGTTACTTCACGATGGAACTCCCAAAATGTGGACCAAAGCGTCAGATATCATACTGAACAACGTGTGGTTCAACCCGCGAGTGCAGCAAAAAATGTCAAGAACATACGCAGAGCAGTGGCGCAGAATTGTCCCATCATTAGGACCGGTTTTACAAGTTTAATCCTCACAACGCTGTATCGAGAAGTGATTTTAAACAATGTAAGTCGAGAAACTGTTTTACTCTTTCTGCCAGAATGCATCAGGCCCATTCACAAAGCCACATGTCTGCCATACCATAAAAAATAATAGTTATTAACAGTTAAAATAAGTTACGTTCCTTGTCACACATTCTTTCCCGACAATATATGAATTACATTGATTGCAATATAGTTATATAATAATTATATTTTAGAAAACATTAACAGCAGCAATCATTCCTTTATGCGTGCCCCTATTTGATTTGAGAAACATGGAAAGATGTGTCATTTTAAATCACAACAATAGTCTTTTGGAAATATTTGCGCTTGGTAAAGCGCTGAGGCTGCATGGAGCTGTAAAACATTTGATTAAAAAGTGTAAAGTGCCTCAATTCACAAGCAAAACATACATTAAGATGGAGCAAGTCCCTTTAAATGTTAAGTGTATAATTAATCGATTATAACACAATTCACAATTTAACATCAGATCACTGCAAGCGAACCTATGAAGTTCAAGGCCACAGATATGGATTGGTCATCTTGAAGACTGCTATGGCCTCGAGCCCATTTTGAGTCAATGACAGCTGAATAAATCTTCTTGGGGTAAAAGTGTTGGGTGGTTTGGAGGTAACAGATTGACTCAAACTTTGCACGTGATTGCAGGTGACGAGTTTGTTACACAAGTTACGACCCTGCGTCAGGGAATCCTCCAGCTGGGCTGTACTCTGACCTCTGACTGGTTGAGGGTTCTCTGCCGGACCCAGCGCTCCAGACACTCCAGCACCAGAGGGTAGCGCTGCATCTCGAATTTATTGGCGAACAGATCTCTCCTCTTGGTCAGCCACTCTAGGTCACCCTCTCCAAACACACAGATGTCCCGCACATAGTGCCCTAAAACGATAGCAACAACCGATATTTACCAATAAGTGGCGGTAGCATTACCACAACATTTGTGCCAGGTCACATGCATATTGAGGCAATGCGAAGGATCGAAGGCTGACTGACAGGTCACAGGACAGACCCACGTGCCATCGGTTGCCATTGATGACTGGCAGATGCACCACCTGTGCTCCATAGTGTGCCAAACGGTAGCACACAAGTTTGAACAGGTACAGAAAACGAGGGTCCGCTGTGTTCCTCAGCCACTTCAAATCCCTCCTCAAGAGACGCCTATTTGGAAAAGCACATAGACTTTCGTAGTTGGCCTTTTTAATTTTTTATTCCCATATTTTTCTTTTCATTTTTTCATGTTATCTGACTAGTTAGAAGGCTTTTGCATTTGTGTGGTGTTTATCAGCCTGTTGCTATTTTTAGGTTTTTAGCCTTGTTTGGAACCTGGCAACCGTCAGATGAAAGGCCCTCAGGAAAACGATAATTATTGTATTAATCCCAGAAAATAACATCGTTTTCTTCTGAACATGTTTTCACACCTCACCTCAGCGGTGATTGTTTTCATAAAAGCTCTTATGTGCAGCTCGTGACCTAACTCCCTTGCTCTTTATGAGCGCTTATCCCAGAATTAGCTATGGGTCAAGTTACCTCTGTGACATTATAACTTAGGGGAAGGTTTTTTGGACATTTACAAAAATAGTAAATTGTTATAGCAATAACATTGCAGAGTGGAGGACCTAATGTCATCTCATCTCATCTCATTATCTGAAACCGCTTAATCCTATATAGGGTCATGGTGAGCCGGAGCCTATCCCGGAAACACAGGGCGTAAGGCAGGAATACACCCGACGGGACGCCAGTCCATCGCCGGGCATTGCGGGACAATTTTAGTCTGCGAGCCAATCAACCTATCCAGGAGCATGCTTTTGGACTGTGGGAGGAAACCGGAGTACCCGGCGAAAACCCACGCGGACACGGGGAGAGCATGCAAACTCCACACAGAAAGGCACCCGAGCCGAGAGATTCGAACCCGGGACCTTCTTGCTGTGAGGCGTCAGCGCTAACCACTGGGCCACTGCGCCGCCCGAGGACCTAATGAAAGAATCAATATACAGAGTTTTCCCTCTTCCTTAAGGTTGTCAGGGATTAAGCATCAGCAATCATTGTCACAATGCTGTTTAATAAAAAATCATGAAGACAATCCTCTTGAATTAACTCTTTTTTTCGTTCGCGGAGTCGCTCTTTATGGGGAGAGGGAAGGTTTGGGGGGTGGGGCGGAGGGTAAGTCCCCTTCACACTGAGATGGTGAGTTGGGGGGGACAGAGGGATGGAGGGGAATGGGGGGGCAAGAGAAAGGGTAACTTGATAGGTGATGTATGGGGGGGGGAGGTTGAGGTGTGCAGTTTGTATCATTCATTGGTAATAACACTTCCAAAGGTGGGTAAGTGGTACAGAGAAATAATTTGTCTACGTAAGTCTTCTCCCTCTCCATCAATTGTGTGCTAAGGTGCACTAGGGCCACCATTTTGCCATTCATGGTGTATTTTTTTTTGTATTGTTTGCCATTCATGGTGGATTTTCCATTCCCTGAGAATAACCTTTTTTCCCTGTAGCATTGATAACATGTTCACTGTCTTGGTTTGTCCTCTCACCGGCATGCATAATAGTATTGTTTCAGTGGATGGGGATATATCAGTCCCCATTATGTGCTTAGAGTACTTTGTTATACTGATTTAAAAAAGGGGTGTATTTTTGGACATTCCCATAGTCCATGTATATACGTTTGAGTTGTTCCTGGAGGAAATCTTAGGCAGTTTTACGAGAGACCGGGAGTAAATTTGGCTCATTTACGATTTGTTAGGTAATACGTATGCAAAATGTAAAGTGTATGTCCCTTAGTGGGAATGATTTGGAGATTTCTTAGCCAATTATTCCAAATAATTGCTCTTGTAGTCTCAAAGATTGGTCCCACCTAAAGTGCCCCCATAGAATCTCTCTAGTAGGCCTGATAGAAGCTGCTTCCTTAATCAGTACTTGGTATGCTCTAGTGAGTTTGTTTAGGAACTTTAGCAGTTGTTTGGTGATATCAGAAAGGTGGGGGTTCGTTTTTTTGGCATTCTTAAGTGAATGTGCTGAGTTCAACCAAATACTAAACACCGCATATGGGTAACTCTACAAATGTTTCTATAGCTCTATCCATATAGGTTTTGGCATCACAACACATTGCGATTATGAATGACATTTTTAGTAAAGGTTCTGTGTGATTCATTATTACATTTTCATCGTGGAAACCTGTAGCCCATACTTAATATTGCTTTCTAGTGCGTCTAGCCTTAGTAGACATCTGAAGTCACACCATATCACCATATCCACAATCTAGGAGCTGTTATTTTTTCTAAATTCGAAGAGGAGTGTTTAGCTCTTCAAGTGCAACATTTGGTACTTCCTCATGATCACTTAAAATGTGGTTTTATGCCTGGGATATGTTATTCCTTTGCTCTGAGTTCTGCATGCAATTCCACCACGAATTCTAGTTTTCTATCTCTCTCGTGTGCTATGGTTCCATATTTCTTCTCGTGGGAGAAACCAATCATCAAACGCATTTTGCCAACTTAATGCTGCCTTTTTTGCCATAACATCTTCAAAAAAATGTGTGCTACGTTCTCCATTTTCTTTCTTCATTGCCTTTAATTGTTTAACAAAAGTACTGTTGTATTCATACTGTTTGGCTCGAGATGAACTTCCATCTATCAATTGTCAAGTCGCTTATTCGGGTTTAGGTCGTAAAGGCAACAGGCTTAGCAAAGCAGCCCAGATGCCTTTTTCCTGAGCAACTTCCTCCAGCTATTTCTGAAGGATACCAAGGCGTTCCCAGGCCAGCTGAGAGATGTAATCCCTCCAGCGGGTCCTGGGTCTACCTCGGGGTTTCGTCCCAGTTGGCCGTGCTCAGTATACCTCGAGAAGGAGGCATCCAGGAGGCATCCTTATCAGATGCCCAAACCACCTCAACTGACGCCAATCAATGTGGAGGGGCAGCGGTTCTACTCAGAGATCCTCCTGGGATCACTGAGCGCATCACCCTATCTCTAAGACTGAGCCAAGTAAGCATACAGAAGAACCTTATTTCAGCCACCTGTACCCGGAACCTTACTCTTTCGGTCATTACCCAAAGCTTATGGCCATAGGTGAGGGTTGGAATGAAGACTGACTGCTAAATTGAGAGCTTTGTCTCCCTACTCAGCTCCTTCTTCACCACGACGATCCGATAAAACGCCTGCATTACTGCATATGCTGCCCCCATACGTCTATCAATGTCATGCTCCCTTTCACCCTCACTTCTGAACATGAGTCATTTGAACTCCGCCACTTGGGTCAGCTACTCACTCTCCACCAAAAGGGGGCAAGCCACCTTTTTCTTGGTGAGACTCATGGCCTCAGATTTGGAGGTGCTGACTTTCATCCCCACCATGTCACTCAGCCACAAACCGTTCCAGAGCATGCCCGAGATCACAGTCTGATGACCCAAAGAGGCCAACATCATCTGCAAAAAGCAGAGATGCCACCTTCGTACCCCCAAACTGGAAACACACCAGTCCTTGGCTACGTCTTGGTATCCTGTCCATGAAAATCACTAACAGAATATGAGACAAGGTGCACCCTTGGCAGAGCCTAATGCCCATTGCAAATGGCCTTCACTTAATGCCCAGGATGCGAACACAGCTCTCACTCCAATGGTTAAGGACCGAATGGCACACAGTAGTGGCTCCAGTACCCCATACTCCCACAGCACCTCCCACAGAACCCCTTAGGGCACGCGGTCATAAGTTTTTTCCAAGTCCACAAACACATGTAGACTAGTTTGGAAAATTCTCATACCTCTCAAGAATCTATGAGTGGAAAAAGCTGATCTGCTGTTCCATGGCCAGGATGGAATCCACATTGTTCCTCCAAATCGAGGTTCGATAATCAGCTGATCCTCCTTTACAGCACCCTGGCATAGGCTGTCCCTTGAAAATTGAGCAGTGTGATCCCTTGGTCGTTGGAACACCCTCCGTTCCCCCCTTTTTTTAAATAGGAACTACCACCCCTGTTTGGTAATCCACTGGTACTGTTCCTGACACACACGTGACAGTGAAAAGGCATATAAGCCATAACAGCCACACAACATCCAGGGCCTTCAGCATTTACAGGCGGATCTTGTCCACTCCTGGGTCTTTGCAACTGTTCAGCTTCTGGATCACCTCATTGACTTCCACTAAGGAGATGAGCTCTGACCCCCTCAGACCATTCCAGCCCTGCCTCCTCCTCTGAGGGCGCATCTATCAGAGTTCCTCAAAATGTTCTTTCCACCTCCCGACGATATCCCCAGTCCAGGTCAGCATCTCCCCAACCTTGTTGATAACATTCTGGGCAATGCCCTATTATTCCCCTCCTGACCCATTGGATCGTTTGCCATAACCTTTGTGAAGCCAGCCAAAAGTCCTTCTCCAGAGCCTCTTCAAATTCCTCCCACACCCGGGCTTTCACTTCTGCAACCACTGCAGCTGCAGTTCTTTGGCCTGCTGGTACCTGTCAACCAAATCAGGAGTATCACGTGCCAAACAGGCTGGAAAAAACTCCTTTTTCAGCTTGATAGCTTCCATCACCACTGATGTCTGCCAGCGGATTCTTAGGTTGCCACCATAACAGGCACCGACCACCTTCTAGCCACAGCTCCTAGTAGCTGCTTCTATGATGGAGGCTTTAAACAGGGTCCATTTGGACTCCATAGCTTCATTCTCATTCAGAATATTAGAGAAATGTTTCCAGAGGTAGAAGCTGAAATCGCTCTGGACAGGGTTCTCCACAAGTCATTCCCAGCAAATCCTCACTACACGTTTGGGCTTACTAGGTGGGTCCTGCCTCCTATTCTGCCATCTTTGTGACCCTATTGGGTGATTATCACTCTAGAAATGCAATAATTATTATACAATAAATCTCATCTCATCTCATCTCATTATCTGAAACCGCTTAATCCTATATAGGGTCACGGTGAGCCGGAGCCTATCCCGGAAACACAGGGCGTAAGGCAGGAATACACCCGACGACGGGACGCCAGTCCATCGCCGGGCATTGCGGGACAATTTTAGTCTGCGAGCCAATCAACCTATCCACGAGCATGCTTTTGGACTGTGGGAGGAAACCGGAGTACCCGGCGAAAACCCACGCGGACACGGGGAGAGCATGCAAACTCCACACAGAAAGGCACCCGAGCCGAGAGATTCGAACCCGGGACCTTCTTGCTGTGAGGCGTCAGCGCTAACCACTGGGCCACCGCGCCACCCTATTATTATACAATAAATGTTACATTAAACCATTTCCTATATATGTATTATTAACACTGATAATTTAGCATTTTTAAATTGGAGTTGAGAGTTAGATCATATTTTACATTTTGTTTTGCAGCGATATGTATATATATATAACAAAAAACCCAACAAATCTTTTTGTTCCTGATTTTCCATTCTAATGTCGTTGTTGTTGGTGTACCATTCTCTCCGCAGCTCTGTGCAGCACTTTATGACCCTCGGGTGAAAAGCGCTCTAAAATGCAATTATTATTATTATTATCTGATCCAGCTCACCACCAGGTGGTGATAGGTAGACGGCTCTGCTCCTCTCTTCACTTCAAAGTATAAAACATATGGTCTCAAGTCCGATGAGACAGCTATAAAGTTTATCAGCGATCTTTGGCACTAGGTGCTCTGGTACCAGGTACGCTTATGAGCCTCCTTCTGTTCGACACGGTGTTTGTTATGGACAGTCCATGACGAGCACAGAAATCCAATAACAGAACACAGCTCCTGTTCAGATCGAGCAGGTCATTAATCTCAATCACACCCCCTCCAGGCTTCCCCATCATTGCCCACATGGACGTTAAAGTCTCCCAGTAGAACTGTGAGTAACCAGGTGGAGTGTTTTCAGCACCGCACCCACTGTCTCCAAGAAGGTAGTTTACTCTGCACTGCCGTTTGGTGCATATGCACACACAACAGTCAGTGTCCTGCTCCCTGCGACCCAAAGATGCATTCAAGTAACCCTCTCGTTCACTGGGACACACTCCAACTGAGTAGCACCGAGCCAGGAGTTGGTGAGTATCCCCACTCCTGCCCAGCACCTTTCCCCCTGCGTGATTCGGGAACAGGAGAGGGTCCATCCCCTATCAAGGAGTTTAGTTCCAGATCCGGCACTGTGCGTAGAAGGAAGCCTAACTATATCCGGTTGGTACCTCTCAACTCCCTGCACATGTTTCAGTTCCTTATCTCCCTGAGAGGTTACATTCTACGTTTCAAGAGCCAGTTTACGTTGGTAAGTTCCACCATGCCTAGACCCACCCTTACTCTGGTGCCCCAGGGGCATTGCACCGGACGGACCCTTATGATTTACCTTGCAGGTTGCGGGCCCACAAGGCACTCGACATGAATGTGAATAAATAAAATTCACAGTACAATGAATGATTGATATCTAATTTGAAAGAGGGACAACTGTATGCTCATTTAGGAGGGTCACTTAAGGTGGACCAGCATTCCAATGATCATGGACAAGAGCATTTTGAACTGCTTTTGAAAAACTGAACTCAATCATGAAAAGCAACAAATGATTTTGAATCGATTCAAACAAAATATATGTAAAGATTGCTTACATATGGAAATGCCCACAGCAAAAAGATGCATATTTTATTATTATCATTTAGCAGATGCCCTTATCCAGGGTGACTTACATCACACGCATTAATACATATTAAATAAACAGAAATATACATAATACCGGACGCCAAACAGATATCAGACATGTAAATAATCCGTGAAGAGATATGATTTGAGCATTTTTCTGAATGATGTGAGTGACTCTGATCCTATTCTCTATTGGTATGTCATTCCACCATGATGGGGCCAGTGCAGTGAAGCAGCGAGCCTTGGAACCAGGGATAACGGAAGTGTGGTGCGACCAATCGTCCAACACTTGCTGAACGGACAGAGCGAGAGGGGGTGGTAGGAGAGATAGCAGTGCAGAGGTGAGAGGGAGCAGATAGGTAGAGACAGTGATGGGTAAGAATCGGTGTTTGAATTTCATGCGGTGCAGCAACCGGCAGCCAGTGCAGAGAGTGAAGCAGGGGAGTCGAACGGGAAAAGCGAAGCAGAAAAAAGGCGAGGCGAGCAGTAGAATTCTGTATTAGTTTCGGTATAGCATTCCCCAATCCAAACCAGAACAAGAATCTAGCTTCTTACATCAGTTTGCATATGGACGAACCCCACTTCCCTTCTCCCTTCACCACCATCCCCAGGCCACCATCACCAGCACAACTGACCTTTGCACCCATTGTGGGATTTTTGGCGCTCCCGCCACTTCACAGCACGGGTGTTGCCGTTCCAGTCAGGGGCGGTGTTTGCTCCGGGTACATCTACAGAAAACAAGGTTATCATGCAATTACATTATATTTTTGTGCATAATCCCATTAGCTCCAAGACATGGTGTACTGCATTTGAACACTAACTCAAGGTCAAATTAGGTTTTACCGGAGCCTGGGTTGTTGCAGTGTTCGGAGCTCCCATGTATAAAGTCAACCAGTCTGTATTATTGTTTACCTTCATCCTTTCGTGTTAGGGTTTTAATTGTTACACACGATTGTGAAGCAAAATCAGTTGAAATGAACTCAACTATTGACATTCTGGCAAGTAAGTAGTAGAAATACGCACAATGCAGTGATCCCATGGTTTCAATCTCCACATCTCCTGTAAGATTTACCAAAGTGCTATGGTATACATTTCAACCACCACACAACAGCACAGTATACAATAATAATAATTACAATTAATAACGTCCACAGTATTTGTCCAATGTCAAAAATATTCATGTGAAGAGAGAACGACTCCGAGGCACAAGGGAACGGCAAAGAGGTGAGTTGAAAACAGCCACCCAGTTAGCCGGCACCAACTTTTGGCCGACACCGCATCCTATATACTATATTCTTTCATTATCAATACCCGCTTATCCTGTATACGGCCGCAGGGGGGGAGGGGCAAAGTCTGTCTCCGCCGACAGAGGGCGAAAGGCGGGGGAATACCCAGGATGTGGCGTCAGTACATTGGAGGGCACACTTTTTTGGGGCAATTTACTCAGCAGGCCAATTAACCTATGCAGGAGCGTGTCTTTGGACGGTGGGAGGAAACCGGAGTACCCGACGAAAACCCACGCGGGCACGGGGAGAACACGTAAACTCCACACAAAAAGGCACCCAAGCCGGGAATCGAACCGGAGTATTTTTGTTGTGAGGCGACAGAGCTACCTTTGTTCCACCGTGCCGCCCTATTATGTTATTATATCAGTCAATTAATGAGTGG
This sequence comes from Mordacia mordax, assembly GCA_036362905.1. Classification (NCBI taxonomy): domain Eukaryota; kingdom Metazoa; phylum Chordata; class Hyperoartia; order Petromyzontiformes; family Petromyzontidae; genus Mordacia; species Mordacia mordax. Next base: position 11,754,946 of record JAZEWT010000013.1, read on the forward strand.
GGGGTTTTTTGTTATGGGAGGAAACCGGAAAACCTGGAGGTAACCCACGCAGAACAGCGAGAAAATACACAAACTGCACGCAGATAGGCGCCCGAGGGTAGGACCTTCTTTCTTTGAGGTGCAGAAGTTAAAATTACGCCACTCTGCTGGGAGGGCTTAGAATCTAAAGTCCAGGCATCCAGTCAGAGCTGGATTATCATAGGTACAGTCACAAAAGTACCTATGATAATCCGGCTCTGAACGAGACGAGAACACCAGTGAGAGTAAGGAGAATGAGACTTGTGTTTGTTAGTACCTGGCAGACTATTAATAGTCACAAAGTAGTGCTCATCAGGACTGAATGTCTCCTTGGACCAATCCAGCAGGTCCCGCGCATTCTTGTCATCAAGCACATATTGCACAAACTCTCTGGTCACTGCGTAGTACGCCGTTCCAAAACACAACCGTATGCCATGCGGTGGAGGCTCCTTGGCCACATTGGTCCTAATCAGCTGTTTTACATTCTTGATTACAACCTCCTTGTACACGTACTGAGTTCTCCACTTCATATGAGGTGGTTGAAAGATTCCTGGAGTGATATTCTTCCCTTTCCACTTGTTCTTCAAGATCTGCACTATCTCTTGGTTGGTTCTCAGTGGGAAATCCTGACCACACAGGTTTATGACATATTTCCAGGGAGTCAGGTGAGTCACCAGGTCCTGCATGCAGTTGATGTCCGCTTTCAAGCGCGAAAAGCCGGCATAGACGACCGTCTCTGACCGGGAAGCCAGAAAAACATTGTCGAAGCAGCCAACCAGTCTCTGCACAGACTTCTTGAAGCCCGCCGAGGATTTTGCATCCACGTGGATACAGTAAATATTCTGCGGCATGTAAATGTTACGAAAGAGGATGGAGAAAGTCTCAAATTCCTTGTGAACGGTTATGATATAAGCCAATGGGAAAGCCTTTTCTTCAATGGACAGTGCTTCTGTAATGTATCGCTGCTTCTCTATGAAAGCACTACAATTGACAGTCTCCTCTATGGCCATGATGGGATTGTGGATCTCCTTGCAAGGGGCCCTTAGGTCGTCGGTGAGGGTTTGCCCCTTCATCAATGCCAAACACATCTCATCTGAGCAAACGTGGCAACTGTTTAGTTTCTGTATCCTGACTCTGGGGCTCGTGAACAGAAACGCGGACACGTTATTCCCTTTGCTCTGCGTGTAGATGCAGCAGAAGATGACGACACTTGCCACCGCGCAGTACAGAAGTAGCAGACGCAAGGAATTCTCTGATGCCATGACCGGTCCGTGTCATGTGGTGGAGATTTCGTACAGGTCTGATTTCACCAAGTTATCTGTGCTTAATGAGTTCGGTATTTGCTTTAGTGCAAAACAGTATCTCAATACAGAAAGTTAGGTTTGGCCTTTTTATGGCATGCATGTAACTTCCCCTTCATAATTTGTAAGTTTCATTTCCATCACTGAAGATCTGTTCACCTCTGCATGGACATTATAACTTGTCAGAGGATATATATATAAATTTCAGTACCGATTAACAGGTAGCTTCCATTGTAACATGATAACGTGTAACGTCTTCTGTGTTACTGTTGCTTATTTGCGTTCGAACGGGTGGTTTGTTTCCTAAAACAAGATGTAAAGAGCATGTTAACAATACAGTACATGTCATACTCGATAAAAGACTGCTATGTTGCAAAATCGCATTTACTAATATTTCACTTGACATTATTTTTATTTTAATACCGAAAAGCAAGTTTTACTCGGGCGGCGCGGTGGCCCAGTGGTTAGCGCTGTCGCCTCACAGCAAGAAGGTC
>JAZEWT010000013.1:11766796-11786686 GCA_036362905.1 Mordacia mordax
ACTCCACACAGAAAGGCACCCGAGCCGAGAGATTCGAACCCGGGACCTTCTTGCTGTGAGGCGTCAGCGCTAACCACTGGGCCACCGCGCCGCCCGAGAAATTATGTAAATATTAAAATGTAACTGTTGGCCCTTTCTTGAACAGCAATGACTCACCCGTTTGACTCACTTCTCCTTTCTCGGGCACCTTTATTTTTCAGTTCCCCGCTTTAGCACGCTCATGAATACCTCTGCCTTAGTTTTTGGACGTTTCACAGACCTTAACGAGAGCTGAAGTGCCTCGTCGCTGCCAGTTTTTTGGATTCCGACTGCTCTGGTTTTGTAGTCTTCCCTGTTTGCTATTGCGATAGGTACACGGTGTTATCACAGTAATGTCACTGGAGTGCTAGAAATGCGCACTGGGTCATAGCTTTAATGTCTTTATCACTAAATTATCTTCGAATCGTGAGAGATCAGGACACAACGTCTAGGTGTGCATTGTTGCAAGACTTGCTTTTGATTTTTTAAAATTAAGAAATGAACACATTTGTTTTTGGTTGTATATGCTTCTTTTGGGCATTGTTAATTGAAACTTCCCAGTTCGCACATTGGACATTCAGACGACAAATGGAATATGAATTGTTCTGACGCAATCCTGTGTTACAGCTCAATGCATTCCCAGCTTGTGAATACAAAACCCGATTCAGATTAAGTACTGGCATTGACAAATCGCATGTTTCATTTTTTGAAAACTAAAATGTATTTGCTTTATAGATGACACGGGCCACTGCAGACATACACGGTTCACATAGACCGGAATTTATGGGTTTTATTGTGGCAGTGTATGGATTGTGAACGTTTATTTTTTAACACGTAGCCTCAAAGTTAAACAAATGCTGTACATTTTGATATTTCCCGCACATACCGCACCATGTCGTCGTGTAGAGTGCACATACAAGACAAGAATGTTGAACCATTTCAATCTGGCCAAGAGCCGCACAGCTGTAGAGTGGCTTGCTATCAGAAGGGTCTGACGTAAACTCCAGGCTGGGGGTTGACTTTTCGCAGGATCGCTGCGAAGTTGATACAATGACTACCACCTTTGTGGGAAGCTCAACAGTGGTTGTCTCATGGATAGAATGACCCCCGTCATAGGAATGAGGAATTTCCACCACAGGCTCAGGGCTGTAAACAGGCTATGATCACCATGTCAATGCTCTTTTAAGCAGGAAGTCTCCTGGACTCAATACTGAACGGTGGTGGATTCGGCTCGCATTGCGTGAGCTTATACGGCTTACGTGCGACATTTTAAACCCAACACCAAATTACAAAAATGGAATCATACTTTATTTGTGGAGTACTCAACCACATTGCACTATGTGTACATATCTTTATTAAACATTACTTTTTAATTTACCGACATTGTACACGTTTTATGTTTGTTTCAAGTGTTATGTACAGCTGCATGTGATGCTACCGAAACACCGATCCATGCATTGAAGTTACTACGACGTCGGGGTGAATAAACTTTAAAAGAAAAGCTAGATTTTTTTGTCTTTTCTCAAAATAGTGTGACGAGTTCAGTAACATGATCATGAAAGAGCAATGGCCTATGGATAACACCTGTAACACTGAGGGCTAGAGTGAATGTTGACTAACTCAGCAAGCTCTCAACTAGTCTGAACATTACACCACCCACGTCCAGCTGTAGCGTTGGACCTTGGTTTATGAATGTGAGTGATTTTGATGAAGTATTGTATACACATACGATACAGTCGTGCACAAATACACGAGTTATGCTGGATTGTGTTTTTTTAATATAAGCCTGCTTTGAGATCCAGTGTTCATCCACATTCCAGTTGTTGGGATTGACATAAATTTTTGCATTGGCAAACAATGCCAGGTGTGAGCTCTTGTAACCATTCAATAACACTGAACACACCCGTCGAGACACATGAGCCCTGCACGCCGCCAAGGCCTCATTGGACACAGTTCAGCACGCCCAGCCTTGAAATGGAAGCCAAGGTGGTCACACTATGGAGATGTATTCGATAAATCACATTTTTTACCTGCAGCTTCACCCACTCAACTTGTACTTGGCTCGAGTGGTAGCAACTAACGAGGCCACTCAGAAAGAAAACGGGGGGGTTGCCTGCCTTTGCTTCGTTTTCCATTGGGTGCTCATTGCTCTGCCTAGCCGGCGATGTTGCGCCCAGTGCGGTTGGGCACGCCATAGCGGGAGACCTGCTGGCTGCAGTCGCTGGCGTCGCACACACCCGGCGTACCCATGTGGCCAGCAAAGCCACGCAGCCCATCGTGGCCCCTGTGTCCTCGAGGTCCGGGTCGGCCAGGCTGCCCATCCCGAATCAAGCCAAGCACTCCCGGAACACCTGATGAAGGTCGAATGGACGAGGGGGAGAGTAGGGAAGGGGAGCTATAGTTACACACATCTCCATACAAGAGTTAGGCATTGACAATATAGGCCTTCGCGACCGGTATTATAATTCTTCATGTTTTTTGGGGTGCAACCGCATATTATTACTGGAGAGAAATGTCGGATTGTGCCAAATAACCCACGGTACAAAAAGAACATATTGGACAGCCATATAGCACAAGGGTAAAGGACACTGGTTCGTGACGGGAATGCCCAGAGTTTCCTACCTTGTGGCCCGGGAGGCCCACTGAGTCCGATCAGAGATGCCCCAGGCACTCCAAAATCACCTTGATCTCCAGGCTCTCCTGCACAATACATGTTATCTGTGAGTCACCAGCTCATTCGGCCTGATGAAGGCATTGCCTCTCTTTAGCCTCTACTGCAAGGGTAAGGTAACTAAAATGGTCAATATGTGCGATACATTTTGTACAGGTCAATGATGCGCATATATATTGCAAGCATTTGCTTTCTCTCTTGTAAGAGCTATACATTTGTTCCATGCCATACTGAGAGTTTATACTGCGGGTGAATTCACCAAATCACACAGTCTGCTTCAGCCTGAAGACTAAAAATCCCTTGATGCTATTAAAAGACTCGGCCATGCGTGCCGGCGACAGCTGAAAATTACCTACAAATGACTCACGTGGGAAAAGCATGTAACATCACCTTCGATTGGCAGAACATACCCATGAGTTGCAAACACCTCGCGTAGCATAGAGACGGTTGTGACTGGTTTCCCTTCCAATACTTAATCTGCCGTGGTGCAATGGAATGGTTGAGATGTGGGTACTTAAGCGCCCTATAAATGCAAATATTTATTCCTAATCCTTCATTCAACAGTGTTGTCAGCTGATTGGTAATAATCGAGCTTCAAAATCAAGCTCCAAAAGAAGAGGTTAGTCGTGAGGAAACTGTGAATATGAGATGACTGATGCAATGTCTGCCCACTGAGCCAAATACACCATTGAGAACCTGGGGCAGAATACAAAGAGATCGCCTGTGACTTAAGTTGAGCTTTCACTTGGCCACGAGTAGGCACAGTAAACCGGATCATAAGTTTAGTTTTCTCTTCATTTTGATAACTCCCAGCTTTACAGATTCAAGATAATATCAGTTTGACATGTGCAAGAGTTGCACCAGCTCGTGGCACTGAGAGGCTTCTGAGTTATCACCTTTCAAAGGCTTTCTCTAACCTGGGACGGTGCATTGCATTATGGAGGAATATTAGTGATATCTTTGTTTAATCGTGCAAATGGTATAAATAAGAGTATTATTATAAAATATGGTGATATGAAGTTAATGAAAACTAGCCTCCAGATCTGGCCCCACTGGTCTAACAATGGTTTTAATCTATCAAATGTTACTCTTGGTTCACTCTCATTCGACAAAACAGCCCATGCAAAAGAAGGAAATCGTCTCAACTCCTAAGGAAGATGGCAAAATGTCATAGCCCACTACCAAAACTAATTGCGTAAGATGTCTGGTACTGGCATTTTTTATTTTTATAGCACATATAGTTGTTGGTGTTGCCGATTTAAGTGGCCAGTATCCAGGTTAATACTAACAATATTGTGGTTTAAAAGCGCCTTACGAGGAACCCTAAGTCAATGTACAACATGATGTACACACACAATGACAAGAGATAAAAAAAAGTGAATTTACATCAAAATACAATATACAGAGGACAATTATAATGCAGATGTGAAGAGCATACCCATAAAATGAGATAACGCACGAACCAGTGGTGGGGGTCTTGAAGCAACATTTAACAGCATTCCTGATGATAACCTTTAGTCAGAGAGTCATTAGAGAGTTATTTGTTTGGCACCTACCCCCAAATATGTTCACCAAGGGAAACTCTTGCAGAAGTGCTGGAGTCCAGACTCGTTAACCAAGGGAGACCCAAGCAGGAGTGTTGGACTCCAGATTTGTTCACAAAGCAAAACCCTGGCACATGTGCTGGAACGCAGATTTGTTCACCAAGGAAAACCCTAGCACGTGTGCTGGACTACAGACCAGTTCACCAAGGGAAACCCTTCAGAAGTGCTGGATTCCAGACTCATTCACCAAGGGAGACCCCAGCAGGAGCGCTGTAGTCTAGGTGACAGTGTTCTGGGGTTCATTGAATGAGCAAACCTCTCCCGAACGATAACGTTACAATCCATAGGAGGCACAGTGGCATGCAGATGCACATGGTGTCGACTGTAGAGGTGCCCACCTGTACGTCCCTTTGCTCCCTTTTCTCCGGGCTCCCCATGATCTCCAAGCAAGCCTGCTTCTCCATCCTGACCTGGAGCACCCACAGAACCCTGCAAACACAATGTACACATTACATGACTTCCACTGTAATAAACACGATGGAGCCACTGATGCTTGTTACCTTAATACTTGTTATGATTCAATGATTAAAATCCGCTCTTACACATATTATGAATTGTGCACGTGATAATGGATATTTTGATGTTTGTGGAAGCGATGTACAAATTGTTTAGCTAGTGTGGTGATGAAAAGGCAGCTACAATTACAAAGAGATTAAAAACACTCTTCATCATCATCATCTTCATCTATAAAGTTTGCATCATCATTCTTCATGTTATATTAAAATATTCCATGTGTGCTTTCAAGCTGAGATTTAAGCCAAATAAAGAGATACCTGAATGACGAATCAAATCCAACTCACGGTTTCTCTAAGCTAGCTAGAGCTGTCAGACATCAGTGATTATGATTGTGGTTAGATTTTAATTCATGCACAAACTATTGCTCTAAGTTTTTCTCTGTGGTTTTATGCTTTGTTACTTTTTCAGTTTGGACGTTTGTTATGTCAAAGGAATCCCGCATCTGGAGCATAAAAGTTCACTGAGTACTTTCTGCTCTAATAATGAACATATTGGTACCTTGTTTGCCAGTACAACGATGTTAAAAAAGAAGAGCTTTTACAATTTTTGCCAATTATTCAAGTGTTAAGACCTTAGAACACCAATCAGACACCTTTTACAAAGTGCCTTTATCCACATGGGTTTTCACCAATTACTGCGGCTCTCTCAAACCATTCAAAGACATGCTGCCTATATTAACCGGCCTGCCGTCTACATTGCTGCCACTGCTGTTATTGACTGGCATCCAATCTCCGGTATAGCCCCTCCGTGCAGCCTATATCTGCTGGGACAGGCACCGGCTCCCCGCAACTTTTTGCAGAATCACGCAGATACTGAGAATGATCGATGCTGATGATGATGTAAGAACGGTTAGAGGAGGTGCTGGAGTTGACGTGCAGGGCATTACTGGCGGTCCTGGGGGGCCCCTCATGCCCGGAGGCCCCGGTGGCCCCAGCACGGCGCTCTCCCCACTTGGACACGCGCTGCCGCACTTCCTCCGCATGGCGTTGCTGTAGAGTGACATCTGCTCCAGCACCAGACGCTTGCAGACCTCGATCACGTGAGCCCCGGCCAGTGGAGGGCCCTGTGCTTGTGTGTGTGTGCACAATGCATTCCGCTTCGTTAGATTTCATTAGCGGTGTCTCTTAATTCCTCCTGTGATGCCAAATGACAAAATATCACGTTTTACGCTGGAAGTTTAGGGTGATGGAAAGATTAGATATTGGGAAGAAAAAAACATCTCAACAAGCCGCGTGGTAAAAATACACGAGGACATCATGTGTCTAACGCTGAAGAACGGTTCCTTGGTCTGAGTCTCCTCTCTAACACATCACGGTGCTGAAGTAGTAACAAACACGTGAAAAGCCTTACTAATTGGCTGTGTCGGGTGAGGCAGGTATACGACACTTATTTTTTTATGTGATGGGATAGGCTCCGGCTCACCGTGACCCTATATAGGATTAAGCGGTTTCAGATAATGAGATGAGATGAGAAGACCATAGGGCTTTATTATGGAAAACAAATGCCTTTAAATTAGTGCAGTGCTGTAATTGCTTGCTCAAGCCACTGATGGTGGAACGGTGCCCACTAGAGGGAGCTCTAGAGAGCCCTTCACAAGTGTACCCCATCTCCGTTTTCAGCCCAACCCGACATACAGACTACCGAGGAAATAACAAGTTAGACAGCTTGAAGCTCGACGTTGCTTGAAAAAATACCGCTGGTTTGGTACCCCTCTTCTTGCACGCACATTGTCTGCAACAGACCCCCACATTGCCCTCCTCAGTGTGTGCTCTTTGAACACCGAAAAAGCCCCTCTCATAGCTGAGCTGATCTTAGACAACAGTCTGGACCTACATCGCCTAACAGAGATCTGGCATCATCAAGATTATTTTCTCACATTGAATCAGTTCCTATCGCGAGACTTTGCATTCCATCAGAAGGCTCGTTCAAATGGCCATGGTGGCGGCCTAGCAGTTCGCCACGATGTGTCTGCCGACATCTGACCGATTCCGTCACCGACCTTCAATTCATTTGAGCATGTCTATGGATTGGAGGTCAGCTCAGCCTATGAAGTTGGTGCTGCTCTATCGCCCACCTGGAGCCTCTACTTCTTTTGTCAATGAACTGTCTAAACTGCTTTCTAAGATGTGCTCCCGTAATGAAAGGATCCTGATTCTCGGCGATATCAACATCCATATTGACTCTCTAAAGAGCTCTCTTGCAAGGGATGTTATGGTCACTCTGACGTCACTTGGCTTCATTCAACACGTGACATCTGCCACTCACAGATGGGGCCATACTCTCGACTTGGTTTGCTCATAGGGCATATTGGTAACCAACCTGTCCATCACTGATCCTGGTCTGTCTGATTATTCCGCTGTGTGGTTTGATCCTCAAGTACCGCCTCCCATTTCCAACACCGAGCGCTGTATACAATTTCAAAACCTTAAGCGCCCTCACTCCAGACATTTTCACCGCACAAATCAATAGCATTTCATCCTGCACATCAGCTCACTTTGCCTCTGATGCAACAGCAGAAACTTACAACAATATGCTATCAACCACATGTGATGATTTGGCCCTAATAAAATCACGATATTTCTCAGGCAGAAAACCATCCCCCTGGTATACTGCTAAACTCAGGGATCTCAAGGCGAATGCACAGGGCCAAACGGACTTGGAGAAAATCTGGCTTCACCGTTCATGATCAAATCTTTAAGGAACAGCTGCACCGCTACCGGAAGGCATTTGACTGTGCCCTTACCAGCCATCTTTCCAGGATTCTGGCTGATACCTGTGACAAGCGCAAGAGTCTTCTCTCGACCATTAATCAGCTCCGTCGTGCTCTCAGTCACTCGCCCTCACCTCTTTCACGAATAAAGATCAGGTGGATGAGTTGATTCAGTTTTTCTCTGTAAAAAACTGAGGCCCATCATATGTCTACCCAGCCTCAATTTCCAACCAATACCTCAATAAATGTTCCTCCACCTTTCTTGACCTCAAAACTCCTGAAATTTTCTGAATGAATGGAATTTGAGGTTTCTTCTTTAGTTACCAGATACTCCCTGGATCCTTTGCCATCCATAATCAACCGGGAAAATTTCAAATTCCTTGCCACGTTTGTCACTAATCTGTTTAATAATTCATTGCACTCTGGTATAATTCCCACACTGTTAAAATGTGCCGCAGTTACACCCTTGCTTAAAAAACCTGGCCTCGATTGTAATATCCCTGATAATTATCACCCCATCTAAACTTTACCATTCCTCTCTAAGGTCCTTGAGTGTGCAGTAACCACACAACTCCAGAAACACATTCTTAACAATGACCTCTTCGATCCCTTCTAATCTGGGTTCAGATTTGGCCATAGTACTGAAACTGCTCTGGTAAAAGTAGTTGATGACCTACTCGTTGCTGACTATGAAAGCTTGCCAAGTATTCTTGTCCTCCTGGACCTGAGCGCTTCCTTTGATACTGTTGACCATCTGGTATTACTTGAGCGACTGGAGGGTATAGGGGTCTCTGGCAGTGCCCTGCATTGGCTGAGCTGCTACCTGTCCGAACGGAAGCAGTTCGTCAGCCTTAGAGGACAAAATTCAGAGATCCATCCTGTTTTGTCCAGTGTTCCTCAGGGTTCAATTCTCGCCCCATTCCTCTTCAGAATCTGCATGCAACCTTTTGGCCATATTATGTGCAGCCTAAATCTCAGCCACAATTGCTATGCCGATGACATCCAAATCTATATCCACGCAAAGTCATCCATCAATATGTCTTGACTTTGCATGTCATCCTCACTGTCAACTGTGAAGGCCTGGCTCAATTCAAATTTTCTAAAACGAAATGGCGACAATACAAAAGTTTTGCTTGTTAGAACCCCGCACCAATTATCCAAGGCTGAACCTATCCAATTCATGCGTGACAACCAGACAATTGAAGTTGCTAAGGTAGTCTGGAATCTAGGTGTGACTCTTGATTCCTCACTCACCTTCGAGACACATATCAACAAGGTGACGAAGGTAGCTTATTTTCATTTGAGAAATATAGCCAGACTGTGCAACATCCTGTCACCCGCTTATGCTGAGAAGCTAATACACATCTTCATTTCTTTACGAATCGATTACTACAATGCACTGCTTCCTGGCACCCCTGCCTACCTGATCAATCGTCTCCAACGTGTGCAGAATGCGACTGCTAGAGTCCTCACTCGCACACCCATTCACGATCACATATCCCCATTACTGATATCCCTCCTCTGGTTAGCTGATAAATACAGGATTGAATTCACCTACAAGGCTCTCACTGGCGCTGCTCCGACATACATCCGTGACCTACTTCAGGCACCCTCCTCAACATGACAACTTTGATCCTCTCATACAGGTTTGCTGCATGTGCCTGGGTCGCACCTCTATTCGATGGGTGACACAGCTTTCTCGCAAACTCCTCCCAGATTCTGGAATGCCCTTCCATTGGAGATTCGTTCAGCTTAGTCCTTGAGCATTTTCAAATCTCGTCTCAAGACTTACTTGTTCCATAAGGTTTTCAAGTCCTCCGGCTAGGACTATTGATGCGGCTCAGTGTTGTCATGCCGGGATGATGGCTCTCTTCTGAGCTGCGCCTGCTCGGGAACATTTATTCCTTCCTCCCACTAGGACTGTTGATGCGGCTCAGTGTTGTCCTGCCAGGATGATGGCTCTCTTCTGACCTGCGCCTGATCGGGAACATTTATTCCTTCCTTATTTGTTGCAGAATTTTTTTACAAATCGCTTCTTTTATGTCCTTCTATAATTTGTTGCTACTATTTGACTTTCATTTGACCTTTAGTTGAACTGTCCAGATGTTGTTGACATGCCATTCTCTCAGCAGCTCGGATTTGTAAAAAAAACTCCAAAAATGTTGATGTGCCATTCTCTCCGCAGTTCTGAGAAGCGCATTGTGATCCTCGGGTGATTATCGCTCTAGAAATGCAATTATTATTATTATACGATAAATGTTACATTAAACCATTTTCCAAAATATGTATTAACACTGATAATTTTGCATTAAAAAATTATAGCTGAAAGTTAGATCTTATTTTGCATGTGGTTCTGCAACGATGTGTATATTTTAAAAAACCCAAGAAATGTTATTGTTGCCGATTTTCCATTCTAATGTTGTTATTGCTGGCATGCCATTCTCTCCGCAGCGTTTTGTGACCCTCGGGTGAAAAACGCTCTATAAATGCAATTATTATTATTAGTTTGGTCGACTCGTCCATGCCGGCCAGACGTGCCGGAAGAGATGCAAGAACCCACCATTCACCCCAACCACATGCAACCTGCCGATCGACTAACTGTGGCGTACTCATTTGTAAGTCGCGGTGAATAGATGACTGGAGGATTTAAGAATACCTGCTGCATATGTACCGATGTAGGTTTCATGGCTATATTAATGAGAATTTATTTCAAGAGCTACTTTCTCAGGATAGCTGTGTTGAGAATGTCTCCTCTCTCTTTCACGAGGTCTCACCTCCCACGACGGAGGTAAAATCAGGATTTTTATCTCATTAAACATTTCTGAGAGAAATTCTCAAACTTGCCGCATTAATTATACTGGCACTCCATTGTCGGTGAAGATAAAGTTACCCATAGCAAACCCACTGGATCACGTTTACTGTGTAATGTACCCTTTAACGGCAGCTATAATAATACAAATGCTTTAAACTGCAATGCTACAAAAGTACTGCATGCTGTTTAATAAAATGTAATTTCTTTCATAGTTGTTTGTGACGCAATTGCTGTGCTTTGCCTGAGACTTTTCGTAATAGAAATTTTCTTCTGGGATGTTTTTTTACTTCATTTATTTTTAACTTTAGTTTCTTGTTTTAATTTTTGGGCTATAATTCAAATTGACAGCTACACCGAAATTATTTCTATAAAGTTCCGTGAATGATTGACTCAATCATTGTAATGATGTAGGTTTTCACGGCTCGATGCATGATTGCTTTGAAAAGCTGCTCTCTCGGAACAGCCGTTTCGTTCGCTTCCTCTCCTCTTCTCAGGACGTTTCGCCTCACACGTTAGAGGCATCTTCAGGCGCGAGGAGAGGAGAGGAAGCGAACGACGTGGCTGTCTCGAGAGAGCAGCTTTTCGAAGCAATCATCAGACTCAATCATTTTAATGCTATCTAGTGCAATTTAAGAATGTTTCACACATTTACCTGTTTAATATTTCCTTATTCATGTTTATCGAGTGTTTTTTTTTTTTAATCAGCTGGTGTATATTTCGCTGTAATAACTTGCTTACCTGACGCCCTGGCAGCCCGGTGTAGCCAGGAAGGCCTACCTCTCCAATGCCCCCCTTGATTCCCACCTTGCCCAGCACCCCATTCGCTCCGGGGAAACCTCTGTGACCAGGGTGACCCATGGGACCCACGTCCCCCTGGCTTCCTTGCTGCAGGCAGGACATGCACACACGATTGGACGCTCACACGTGTAGGTGTATGAACACAGCAGTGTACGTCTCTTTGCTTTGATCGCAATAGCCCAGCGTGCGAAGGCTCTTAACACCGACCAGTCTGCACTGGAGAACAACAGTGATTAATGAGCTGATAACAAGTGATACGTTTATTGAATTGAGCATAGATTGTAGAACATGTAGGATAGAAGATGGGATTGCATTCTAGAGACATGCGATATGAAAATGAGATTGAGATAATGCATCACACGTTATAAATAAATAAACCTATATCCAAACCTAAATAATTAATTCTATGTTAGTAAGACAGTTTGAAAAAATCAGAAAAAAAGAGTTACTCTAATGATGTAGGTTTTCAGGGTTCGATGCATGATTGCTTCAAAAAGCTGCTCTCTCCGGACAGCCGCGGCGATTGCCTGAGGATGCCTCTCACGTGTGAGGTGAAACGTCGCGATGGAGAAAGGGGGCGGCGATCGATGCGGCTGTCCCGAGAGAGCAGCTTTTCGAAGCAATCATCAAAGAGTTAATCTGTCCAGTAGAATGAGTCGTTTGGATTGGTGTAGCCATTAAGGCTTGAAGCTCATGGCAATGATGACTGGCTGTGGTAGTAAAGATACAGCATTGACGAGATAACTGACAGTGCAAGATTGAAGTTCATCAGGGCATGTCGTTAAGAGCAGCGCTACACACTAGAGCAGCAAACGTTTACTTATGTAAGTGTCATGTAGCAGCAGCTTCTGCATCACCTTACCGGTCCATCCTTTCCCTTCACGCCTTTCACGCCCTGCCAGGTGAAGAGATAGTGGAGACAATGACGAAATGCACACAGACTCATTTAGTTAGAGAGTTCTCATAGCTTGAGCATCATTTCACGTGGTCCACAGCCCCTCGTGTATCCTCCACAGATTTGCACCCCACTCTTAGTATTCACGATGAATCACGTTAGGCTGCATTAAACCATCTGCCAAAGGGTAATTTGATTGAACGTTTCAATACAAACTAGCTCATTCAGGATGCGATAAGGATGGGCAAATGGATTCTAATTAAATTAAATCTCTCTGCTTTGGAAGTACCCTTCTAGCATGCCTCCTCAGCTTGCAGAGAGGGAAGGAAATTGTTTAGTGTTGGGAACCACGCATTCAAAGCTGTATAACCAGGGTGTACTTGATGGAATAGTTACAGTTGTTCTACCCACCATTCTAAATGTTGTTGCTTCCATGGGACAGAAGAAACATAACCCTTATATAACCGTACTTGGGGTGACATGTTCCGAACGAACACGAGGACACGATAGGAGACACATGCATTACGAAACGTTTCGTGATTCTAGTTAGATTTGAAATGCAGGAATTATGACGTTAATTACTGTACCTGTTTATGGACCAAGTTACCTTAATCCCAACGTGTCCTGGAAGTCCATCTGGGCCAATGGTTCCCTGAAAACAGCAGCAAAATGTAATGTTACTGTCAATGGTACAAATCCACCTGCCTTTAAAGAACAGCACCTGCTCGGGAACATTCATTCCATCCATCTCTATAAAGCGCTTTGTGACCCTCGGGTGAAAAGCGCTCTATAAATGCAATTATTATTATTATAACATACCATATTCGGTTACACACAATACATAAAGATATCATCTTTCATTATGTAATTATATGTGGATGATTTCCTACACGGTTGAATGTTGTGGTCGTGGTGCTGTACCAAGATAAAGCATTTTTTAAAATTTAATGTGGAAGTCACAAATAATCCTCAAAGACTCATCAAGGAAATATTCAAAACAATAATAAAAACACACGTCATAGCAGACTTTTTAAGGTACGTGCTGTTTAATGAGCACCTATTAAGGCCGGAATTCACACAGGAAGAGGTGGTTGGCCAGTACCATCCCTGGCCGCCTTTGTATCCCCAGTGATGATGTTTAAATGTCGCACCAGACTAATGTGAGACTGAGTCGACCTAGTGGATGCTCAGCACTGGTATTAGCTGTGAGTAGGAATCAAACTCGGTTCATAGTGAAGTGTGTTAACCGCTAAGCCACCACTCCCACACAATACACCTGAAAGTCTCATGCATAAAATCTTCACGCAACCAATGTGTGTGTGCTTGTATGTAGATCTATTGGCCCAGAAGCCCAACAGCACATCACTATCTGGTTATAGTTCTTTAACAACGGGAAATACATATATAGACACCGTGTATATCATCTAATAGGTACAACGGCATCAATAGAATGTTAAAGGGATGTGCATCATATCTGTGTGGTACTGGTGTACAGTATCATGAGAACGAAAATTGAATTTTATTATTGCACCGTTATATGCTACGTTTAAAGGCTATCCTACCGATGATCTCATGACAATTTGCAGGAGCAATGTTTGGCATTATCACTTTTGAGATATAGTCACTCAATGCTTTTCCGTCAAGAAAAAAAACTAAATGGAGAGACTAATCTTCACACTACAGATGATTGAATACTCTGCAGATGAACACTTTGCAGAGAGAATGTCCAGTGAACATTGGTGTTGACCCTATGTACTTTCTCGATAAGACAAAGATACCCTGTATAGCTTTGACAAACAGTAGGATAAAGTGCTGTTGGTGAGCACCTATGAAGGCCAGCATGACCTTTAACGCAAGGACGTTGTGAAGGCCAACATGGCTTTCATAGGGAGGGAGAGGATGGTAAGCACCACGTCCAGCCGGCTTCGTCTCCCTAGTGACGATGTTTAGACACCGCACCAGGTAACCGTTTGAGGCCGAGTCTACCAAGGGGAGGCCCAGGACTAGTTCAGATTATCGTCACTGGTTGTGGCCATGAGTGGGAATCAAACGTGGGTAGCTGGGCTCGTATCACAGAATGCTAACTGCAACCTCCCCATAACTTCAGAGACTGTATGGTCAAGTGCTGTTAATGAGCACTTATATATATACACACACGCGTCTCTCTCTACAAATTTTACAGTATTTGTTTTCCTTTCCCCACCCATGATCGTAACAACAAAAGTTTCACCTTGGGTCCTTGCTTCCCAGCCTCTCCAACGTCGCCCTGTAGATGCAAATCCAGATATGAAATTGAATATACACAGCAAATTCGATAATAATAACTGCACCACCATGACGAAACAACATTTACCCAGCAAGAAACGTGCCTGCTGAGAAAAGAGAAACCAAAGCTGTTTTTTTGGGTAGTGACCTTTTGCCGTCAACGTTGGAGGCACGATCAGACGTTTTCGAAATGCCTGATGATGCCGAAATATCGCAAAGGAGGAGCGAAGGAACACTCAATGTGGCTATCCATACAGAGCAGCTATGGAAGCTCACAATTGGTTGCTCTGTATACATTTATACAATGTATGAGGAAACAATCATCTCGACTTCTCCATTAAAACTCATTGACAGAAATTAAACATGAATTGTGAATTTGTTTAAGATAGCTCTGCAATAATTTTTAAAATTGCAATGCATATTGTCTGCAATGACGTGCTGGATTGTGCTTCAACTCGCTTTCCATAAAAGTCCCCAGCACAATCAGTGAAATGTCAGGCATTTTGCCAAATCACATGCGGTGCAGCCCACGAACAAATGGCAGAGCTCTGCAGTACAACCGTGAAAATATAAGCAGTGGTAACAAAAACACTGGCTCTTTTTGCTTTTTAAAATAATGGCTGCCAAGCACATGCCCTAAAGTTCAAAATACCAATCGGTCAGATATGTAATAATACTATCATTACACCAGCACCTTTTAAGGTGTAATAGTTAAGAGCTAAAATGTCTTTTGGATGAAGCAAGTTTGTGTCTTGATGGCAGAGGTAGCGTCTCAACAATCAAAACTTTGAATTTTGAAAAAATGCAGCGTAGAGTGTGCGAGTGAGATGGACAAGCTAACGCCTGCATTGTTCATGTCAGCACTTTCAGGAGTAGCTCACGGGCATGCCAGGGTAGCCGTACGCTCCTGTGCGGCCAGGAACCCCAGCCTCTCCTCGTTCGCCTTTTATTCCCTGAGGATCAGCGCACACGCAAATGCAGTGCAGTGACATTCTGCATGTATACGTTGACAATTATATTAAAGAGACTGTGTAAACTATGGTCGCTGTAATATTAATGGATAGACAAATATATTAGAAACGTATTGTATGTTAACACTTACGAGTTTTCCTTGTGGTCCCATTGCCCCAGGAATGCCAACGTGACCTTTTTCACCCTGTGAAATTAAATAGCAGTTATGACTAAATCGCTCAGTGCATAACGATTCGGTGACCTGATATATGGGCACAATCGGGCTCACAAACTGATTCAGGAATCAATCTTTTGTTTTGAGTCACTTCACTGTCTCCATTGTCTCTCATCTCATCTCATTATCTGAAACCGCTTAATCCTATATAGGGTCATGGTGAAGCCGGAGCCTATCCCGGAAACACAGGGCGTAAGGCAGGAATACACCCGACGACGGGACGCCGGTCCATCGCCGGGCATTGCGGGACAATTTTAGTCTCCGAGCCAATCAACCTATCCAGGAGCATGCTTTTGGACTGTGGGAGGAAACCGGAGTACCCGGCGAAAACCCACGCGGACACGGGGAGAGCATGCAAACTCCACACAGAAAGGCACCGGAGCCGAGAGACTCGAACCCGTGTCTCCATTGTATTCTGTAAAATTCTGTCTCTTTCGTATGTTTTGTGTGCCTCTGCTCGCCAGAATGTAACATATAATTTGCTGAAATCGTAACTAGTTGATGAAAACGTGTGACATTCCTCATCTCAAGTATGAAGAGATGAGGTATGGAACGCATGCATCGGGGGAGATGGAGCGATGAAAGTGGCTCATATGCAGGTGCTACTATGGATTGTTACATAGCAGGATGATGATGAATGGTGGTGGCTTGTGGAAGCTTTCATCCATGGCTCATCTTGATCGTGAGCGTAAAAATCTATGTTAATGCGTTAATGCATTCATTCGAGGTGATCCTTAACAAAATACTTAAACAACCCATTTAAGGCACCTAACGCGATGTTATATCTTTTATTTTTTATAATAACGAATAACGTAGATTAAGATGAACCGATTAAGGAGTGTGGCTGAAAGAACCACGATTGGTCGTGGGTGCAAGGAGAGAGAGCAAGAAGGCTGCAAGCCACTTGGCCAGACCTTGGCACCAGCAGGTCCAGGTACACCAGGTCGACCCATCGCCCCCTGCTCACCCTGCAATGTCGGGAAAGAGTGACACCAAACAGGGTCAGGGGTATAGAGGAAGAGAAGAGTGCGGGGATGTTTCGAAGAACAATCGGGACGGGAGAGAGCGGAGAGTGAGCGTGTACGGAGGAGATTGTTGATGGTCATCAAGGACAGCGTTGAAATGGCAGCAATATGTGTGAAGGCAGAGGAAAGGGGCACAGGAAATGAAGAAAGACCATAAACTTGGCTGTTAAAGTTAATCACAAACTGCGTGGTATTTACAAATCAATTAAATTACTAATGTCAACGCTGTGTTTAATACAGGTTAAATGCCATAATAACCAAACGCAAATGGTAAAAGCATGGAAAAAACGTAACTTTGGAACGTTATGTTTAACAGATATGAAAGTCCACGAATCATAAAACAACTTCTAAATATTTACACAAAATCCATCACATTCGTCACTAACACTGGTTCCTTTCAAATAAAAATATATGCAATAGGTAACGTGTCTGTAATATGTATTGCATCATTGAAATAAATTGCCCAAGTATAATCAAATGTCTCAAATAATCCATATAGTATTAACGCACATAATATTAACAACAGTACAAAGGCAGGCTTAGAGAATAACAAAATACATAAGCATGTATATGTGCATTTGATAAAGTCACATTAACTTACATCAGAGCCATGTGTTCCATCGATTCCTGGAATCCCTGGGTCACCCCTGATGCTCTGCAATCACACGGGACGCTCGATTAACCAACATTTATTGAAACATGGAGAAACCTCATTGATGACAACACCATCACAATGCCACCTGATATAAAAAAATTAGTCTGGGGCGTTCTATTGACTGTGAGAATGCTAATTATTTAATGTCTGTGTGCATTGTCAAGTTACCAGTAACATTTTTTCAAGTGGCACATTTTCGCAATGCTGTATTGTTTCTGAGGTGCAAAAAGAATGAGTACGTCATTTCATTGAGCCAAAAAATAAAATGTATATAAATTTACATGTAAAGGTCAGCTGTAATATTATGCACTTCATGTATCTCTAAGTGAGATGTTGGACTCCGGCAGGGCTGCCCTTTGTCACCAGTCCTGTTCATAAATTTTATGGACAGGATCTCTAGGCGAAGCCAGGGGCCGGAGGGAGTCCGGTTTGGGAACCACGGGATTTCATCTCTGCTTTTTGCAGATGATATTGTCCTGTTGGCTTCATCAAGCCAGGACCTTCAGCATGCACTGGAGCGGTTTGCAGCCGAGTGTGAAGCGGCTGGGATGAGAATCAGCACCTCCAAATCCGAGGCCATGGTTCTCGACCGGAAAAGGGTGGCGTGCCCTCTCCGGGTGGGTGGAGAGGTCCTGCCTCAAGTGGAGGAGTTTAAGTATCTCGGGGTCTTGTTCACGAGTGAGGGAAAGATGGAGCGTGAGATTGACAGGCGGATCGGTGCAGGGTCCACAGTTATGCGGTCGGTGTACCGGACCGTCGTGGTGAAGAAGGAGCTGAGTCGAAAGGCGAAGCTCTCGATTTACCGGTCAATCTACGCTCCTACCCTCACCTATGGTCATGAACTTTGGGTAATGACCGAAAGGACAAGATCGCGGATACAAGCGGCCAAAATGAGTTTCCTCCGCAGGGTGGCTGGGCGCTCCCTTAGAGATAAGGTGAGAAGCTCGGTCACTCGGCGGGAGCTCGGAGTAGAGCCGCTGCTCCTTCACATCGAGAGGAGTCAGCTGAGGTTGCTTGGGCATCTGATTCGGATGCCCCCTGGACGCCTCCCTTGGGAGGTGTTCCAGGCATGTCCCACCGGGAGGAGGCCCCGGGGAAGACCCAGGACACGCTGGAGAGACTATGTCTCTCAGCTGGCCTGGGAACGCCTCAGGGTCCCCCCGGAAGAGCTGGAGGAAGTGTCTGGGGTGAAAGAAGTCTGGGCATCGCTGCTTAGACTGCTGCCTCCGCGACCCGGCCCCGGATAAAGCGGATGAAGATGAAGATGAAGATTATTCTGACTAGAAAGAACCAGAGACCTGTGGAAATGATATTCAGCTATTTATGACCTTTAGTCGAGGTCAAAGTATAAATGGCTGAATATGTTAAACTTTAACTTATTATATAGATTTTTGTGGCCAATACTTTGATTCATGTTGTTTTTGGGTTTGGCAACTCGGAGTTTTATGCCAAAATGAGTGTCGTTATTCCTCTAGCCGAAATTTTATCAATACAATGGCATATAAAAATATTATAAATTATATCAGTGTAATAAAAAATAAGAGGCTTTCCCCATTTTTTTCGGACAATAATAGTGTTAAGTGCTTAAAAACACAAAAATAGACACTTTTCATAATGTCAAGTTGCAAAAAACACACACGTTGGTGGTAAATACTGCAAACAACATACTCTGATAATAATAATAATAATTGCATTTATAGAGCGCTATATGCATTGTCCTTGAAACTGATTGGCCTGCATCAGAGAGGGCTTCCTTTTAAGCTGTGTCTCAATGCTGGCCAAATGTTTCCAAAAGGCAATCATCTCAGGACAACACAATATCAATGCCCTATAGCTCGGGTTGAGCAGTTTATACTATGGGTACTTTTTTTTCCAGTAGTATTGTAAAAAAGAAGAGGCTTTACCCATTATTAACACGATTATTGCCAGAAAATGCGTAAAGCCTCTGTTTTTTACAATACTACTGGTAAAAAGTACCCATAGCATAAACTGATCAATCAGAGCTATAATAATAATAATAAATTGCACTTATAGAGCGCTTTTCACCAGAAGGTCACAAACCGCTGCACACAGCTGTGGAGAGAATGGCATGTCAACAACAAGGCATTGATATTGTGTTGTTCTGAGATGATCTCCCTTTGGAAACATTTGGCCAACATTGAGACACGGCTAAAAAGGAAGCCGTCTCTGATGCAGGCCAATCAGTTTCAAGGAAAATGCATATATTATCAAAGCATGTTGTTTGCAGTATTTACCACCAACGTATGTGGTTTTTGCAAACTTGAAACTTTATGACAACGATCTATTTGGTGTTTTTAAGAACTTAACACTACTCTCACCAGAAAAACGCTACTGGCAAAAAGTACCCATAGGATATCATGTAAATTGAACACTTTTATTAGGGATAAAATTATTTTGCTGTAAAACTACACATACACTCAGAACACATACTCGTCAATAAAACAACTTCTAAAGTCAGTCACATGGTATGATGCTGACAATTATAATATTCATAATAAATAAATGCTTCATAATGATTTACCTTTTTGCCTTTAACTCCATTTGGTCCAATTGGTCCTGGCAAACCCTATGCAACACAACAATTCATGATAATGTCGATTTGTAACAGACAAGGCAAAGCCTATAATTATTTCGATTAAAATAACACAAGATAAAATACGGGCGGCGCGGTGGCGCAGTGGTTAGCGCTGACGCCTCACAGCAAGAAGGTCCCG
>JAZEWT010000013.1:11786769-11803612 GCA_036362905.1 Mordacia mordax
GCTTCACCGTGACCCTATATAGGATTAAGCGGTTTCAGATAATGAGATGAGATGAGACAAGATAAAACACCGTTGTTTTTTTTCTAAATGACCTAACATTCGCAACATTGTATCACATCATCATTATTAATATTGGCTCAATCTTGTGCAGGGTCGTGGGGAGCCAGAACTTATCCCGGCAGACAAAGGGCGCAAGGTGGGACTACATACACATGGCAGGGCACATTTTAGGGGAAATTTACTCAGCAGGCTAAATGACCAAGGCAGCAGCATGTCTTTAGATAGCGGGGGGGGGGAACGGAGAATCCAGCGGAAACCCACGTGGATACGGGGACAGAACACGCAAACTCCACACAGAAAGGCACCCGAGCCAGAAACTCAACCTAGGACCTTCTTGCTGTGAGGTGACATCGCTATTCACTGCTCCACCGCGTATCACTTTTTAAGCTAATTACTATTTCACGGCACTGTCACTGTCGCTTACAATCGCTGTTGTGTATCCGCCCTGTCTCCGGTGACAGACTGTGAATGCAGACGCTAACCTCTCAGCGCTTTTAACTCACCTTGATAAGAGCAACATCCGCACATGTAGAACCTGACGGGTTTAAAAATAAACCTGGTGCCACATCTTTAGCACCTAATCGCGTCCCACTCTGTCCATGGCATTAGTCACGGGGTAGGTGAGGGGCGGTGGCATTTGGAACCTGTGCAGGAGGGCCGAGCGAAACCTCGAGAGTGTGGCTCGTGTTGTTGGCGAGTTTTACTTACTGGTTGTCCTTTGGGTCCTGGTTCTCCTGGTGCACCTGCATCTCCAGCCACACCCTAGTACCACACGCATGCGTTCAATATCAGAGGCTCAAGCATTCAGCTTAGTGTTAAGCGCCATATGGGGCAGTATGTTTCTCGGCACTCCGCTCATTTATAACGACCTTCAATCACTTTCACTGTTTTAAAAAATCGTAAACAAATTGGATCGCCAACGTTTGTAATACACAAAAGTAGAACAGCGAACGAATTTTTTTTTCCAAAGCTGTTCTTTCGGGATAGACGTGTAACGTGCTCCCGCTGTCTCATTTGCAACGTTTTGCCACCCACGTTGAGGGCATCATCTTGAGAGTCATCTCCAGTCGTTGGTTTTGTTTTTTACGAGCGATGGCGGCGGGAAGGTCATGTGACGAGTCGCCTCGTTATTGTGCTGCCCTCCCAGCAGGTGGTTGTTACCGTGGGCAGGGTGCTCCACCACGGTCACGTCAGACCAATCTGTGTCTCTTTGTTTAAAGGTTGGCCTATGAAAGCAGTGTGTGCTGTGGGGGGTAGCAGTGCGTAGGATTACCGGCGGTCCAAATGGGCCCCTAGGTCCTGGCTTGCCCACGTTGCCTCTGAACCCCTGCGTGTGCATGTAACACGTTGTACGTATCTGAGCATTAGCGTTGTGCGCTTAATATGAAAATGATGAGTTGTACTTTTACAAATGACCATTAATTGCAAAGCATCACTTTGTTATGTTTAAAAAAATCTCCAGTGTCTCACCTTTACGCCTAAAAATCCAGGAATGCCATCATCGCCAGATGACCCTAAATCTCCCTGAAAGAGAAAATATGCGTGCGTCACCTCTTTAAGGGGCACACTTTGTACGTGTGTGCATGCGCGTATGTTTGATAGTGAGGATTGCATAGCAAAGATGGGGTTTTCCCCATTCAATCTGCAATAAGCAGCAATGTAAGATGATCTTGTATTTGTACTGATATAGGTTTTCATGGCTCATCTTCATCATTTTATCTGCTTTATACTGTACAAGGTCATATGGGGCTGGAGCCTATTCTGGCAGACAGAGGGAGCAAGGCGTGACTGTACCCCGTATGTGACTCAAGTACACCGCAGGGCACATTTGGGGGCAATTTATTCAGCAGGCCAATTAACCTAGGCAGCAGCGTGTCTTTGGATGGTGGAAGGAAACCGGACAACCCGGCTCAATGCATGAGAATTGCTTTCCAAAGCTGTTATTTCTGGATAGCCGTGTCGCGCACTCTTCGTCTCTGCTTCGTAATATTTTGCCTCACACGTGGGAAACAAAACTTTTATCCTACATAATTCAATTATTCTTGCCAAAATGTTAAACATTGATTGAATTCAAAGATAGGCTTTTGGTTATATAGCAACTATTACATTGTTATCCATGAAATCCATTTTGTGGGTTAGGTCATGCAAAAATTGCGTGTCGTAAAACCTTCCTCCACCCGACGTAGTCCATGAGTAAAGTTTTGTCACATGAACAGAACGTGCCAATTCTATACTATCTCAGCACACTGGTGCATTGGAGAGCAATGTATTTCATTGTAAATGATATGGGTTTCCTTGGATAACATTGGTCACGAAAGTCTTCGCATTAACGTTATTATTAATAATATTTGCATTTCCAAAGCGCATTTCACCCGAAGGTCAAAAATCGCTGCAGAGTTGTGGGGCGAACAGCATGTCAACAACATCACAATATATCAATTAGGTAAAATATTAAGTTGCAACTCTACGATCTCCAAACATATTATGAAAGTGGCATTAGGCTGTGTCCATACGGATGCTCCACTCAGTACTGGTGCAGAGCAAGGGGAAACCCAACAAAGGCTTATGGCTTCAAGTAGCTCAAGGGATACTGGATTCATGAAATATTTGAGCGCATCACGTATCCACTCAAATTCAAATCCTAAGAAACTGAATGAAGGTAAAACCTTTTCTCTTTCTTACATAACGAGCCAATAAATGCATACATCCAATCGATCTGTCATCTCCATCTTGTCCAAATCACTCTTCACATATCTCACTAAATTACATCTTTATGTTTTGCCTATATTTGTCTGATCTCAAAATAGCTATACAACACATGTATATCTGTGCTGTCCTCTCACTTGAATTGTATGTATTGAAACACTAAATCCCCCAAATTCGCTTCTGCTCAGGGCCCCCATTGGGTGAACAGAACCACTGTGCTCACTGTGGGTGTGGTGCACAGTGTTTGGAAATGACTGTGTGTCCGTCATGAATCATATCCCCACCTTGTCTCCCTTGCGACCAGCCAACCCAAATGGGCCTGTGGGCCCCAACACTCCCTGGAAACAACACATTCGTTTCACTTATATAACATTCGCGAACAAATACACATTACCGTGAGCAGCAAGAGTGGCAAATACATCCCGAGTTGCTATGGTTACACTGGACATGATTTCATAACAGCAATCTTTCGCTGCAAATGCTTAATTTCTAATGTATACATTTGCAACCAATCTTTCAATTATAGTTGGGAAGAATACTTCATTAAGATGCTTTCTGAAAGCAGGAACTTTTTAACATCCGTGCACAATTTGTCACCAAGTCCCATCCATCACCTCCAGTCCAGCAGCACACATTGAAATGGGGGTAGGTGAAACCTTTTTCACTACTATTTGTGTGCCAACTTATTATTCCAGTAGTCGAACCGATAACCGAGAAATCGGTGGAATAGTTGGAGAGCAGAGCTCTGCTACCAACCCACATACATGTGATAGTGTTTGTGGGCAACCCAACACTTGCCTTGCCGCCAGTGTGCCCCTGGGGCCCCGTGTTGCCGTATGGTCCCCGTTCTCCCTGAGCATGACAGCACAGACACCGTTAACATCTCAAGATTAATGTTGTCGTGGCAAAAGCGGGATAGTGCAGCTACGGCAAAGAAAACAATGACGAGCAATGGTGCAACATCGATCAATAATACATTTCCAAAAAACACATGTTGTTGTTGTAAATGACAATAATTTGCCTAGATGGTTACTGATGGAGCAATGATAAGCCATACAGGTGCACAGCACGTGTGGTATAGCCTATGCTAAGACCTGATGATGATGATGCCTCCAACGTGATAGGCAAAACATCACGAAGGATAAAGAACAGATCTTAAGATCAATTCCCAGATGCCAGTGTCTGAGCTTCTCTCTAGGTGTCCACGGTGAGAGCAGATGCAGTCAACTTGAATGGCACCCACCCGAGGCCCGAGCAGTCCAGGGCTGCCCTTCTCCCCTTTGTCTCCTGGCACGCCCTGCGTAATAAAAAAAAAATCAGTCGCTACCAGCAGCATGTTTCTTCTTGTGTTTGGTCTTTTCTGCACGATTTCATCCCAACTGTGCAGTCGGCTTAGATTTCCTGAGAGGAATTCTCCATTTACAACGCAGCCGAGCAGGGCATTCACCCCTCGTTATAGAACTGTCTGTTCCATCCAGTAATTATCAGTACCCACTTAATCCTCTATAGGGTCGCGGTAATCTGGAAACTATCCCAGCAGTGACAGGCTGCAAGGCAGGACTATACTCAAGATGTAGGCCAATTAACTTAGGCAGCATTACACGGGGAGAACTTGTAAACGCCACAAGGAGAGGGACCTGTGCAATGAATTGAACCCAGGTTCTTGCTGCTGTGATGTGGCAGTACTATTCATTGGGCCAATGTGCCTCCCCACTGCACCTGACTATCCAAGTTTAATCACAGGCAGCTGCCTCAACTGAAACCGAGGACCTCAGTGTTGTTGGATTAGTGCTCTTACCTCTGTGCCACCATGTCGCCTCTGTTATCAACAACTTTTAATTCCCACATCCACTAGCAGCAGACACATGCACTACATCCAAACAGTACATTTCCACATATTTTTCAAATCGTTCTGGGTTTTAAGCGTGGCACAGACACATTACTTGACAAAATTACATGAGATGCTGAGATATTTTGAATGTTTCTGCAGCTCATTTTTTGACAGATTATCGCTATATTGCATCCATTGCTCGAAAAGCAAACCCAACAATAGTTACACATTCTGTTTTGGATCGAACAATTAATCGACCAATATCTATTATTTTGCTCACGATTAACTCATCGAGGTTTGTTAACACATATATCCCATAGATAACAAGGATGCGCATCACACCTGCAGTCAACAAAATCACGGCCATCCATCGCTGTGTTTAAAATATAGAAAAGCCTGCGATCCTGAATGACGGAAAACTACTCCATCTCCAATGTGAGGTGGGAGGGGGTGTGGATTGTTCCACCTTTACTCTCAATCGAGTGATCACTGTTTCTGCATATGGGCAGCAAACTAGCTTTAATCTACAAATATTAACAAACTTTGTTATCTCTTACGTGTCTCAGTTTTAATAATAATAGCATTATGTTTTTATTTCACTGAAGTGCAGGTGCCTCCTTACCAACAGGCCTGACTCTCCTGTTCGACCTGTGATGCCTGGTGCTCCGTGCAGGCCCTGCATCCAACAAAGAAAAACAAGTCACAAAGTGTCGTATTGTCTGCCCTGCTATGAATTTCACTTGGAGTTTCAATCAGCCCATCGACTGTAAATGCATCAAATCAGACTGAGAGGTCAATCTCGTAGAAGTTTAAATGGGACTCACCATTTTGCCCACCTTTCCGCCATCACCGGTCACACCGGTCCACCCTTTCTCTCCCTGCGACAAGTGTACCCATACACAGACACAGGAGCACCCACAATAAGTTACATTATGGCATGGAAGGCAAAGTGAGCTCAGGGCAGAATAAAATAAATATTTGCACTTCGAGAGTGTCTTTCACCCTGTGGTCACAAAGCGTAGTAGAGCTGTTGTGAGACAACATCAGAGGAAATGAACTGGCGTAAAATAATAGCTATAAATCAATGATGGACATAAAATAACATATAAAATAATTATTAAACAAATAAAGAATGGAATAAGCATACCTAAACAGACATAGGTCAACAGGGAGCCATAATTCTAGCACAAAAAGAGTGAGGAGCATCAACAGTCCTAGCCAGAGGACTTCAATGCCTTACGAAACAAATCAAGTCAAGTAGAGCTTTATTGTCATCACGGCCATATACAGTACAGTATACAGCAGAGACGAATTGACGTCCTTCTTGGGCCATGTGGTGCAACACGGACACATAGACGACAAACAGATAGAGACATGCGAAGTGAGTCTTGAGACGGGATTTGAAGATCCCCAGGGACTCAGTCGACCGAATTTCCAATGGAAGGGCATTCCAGAATCTGGGAGCAGTGCACGAGAAGGCAATGTCTGATGAAGCTATCGTGCCCTTTATCATATCTCAGTCTTCCTACCGCAAGACAATGTATGATCGTGCTTTCCTTCGCCTCTCAGCGACTGCATCATGAGGGCATGCTATATACAGTAAATCTATGAATGCTCTCTAAATTAACTAAATAAAGCGTGTTAAAATACAAGTCATTAATCAATGACCATGTGATTCTAATGGACAGGCTAATGATTACAGTTTTGGCCATTCTCTTCTCTTCTTGGTTGTATCAAGTCTCAAAACAACGCATTTCTGACAAGAAATCTCAAAATAAGCAGGGATGCTGATATATAAATGGTTGCACACTGCATTATTTATACTTGCGTGCAACATGTTTGCAGGTGTAGACTCCTTGCACGGCTTATGAGAAAATTACGTGTAATAGACAGTTGATGCACGATAAATGTTATATTGCAATGCAATGATACATAGGCATACGGTGAAGCACTTCTGAGTGATTTTTGGAAGCAAGGCACGATGTAAATGTTACATGTTAGTATTGGTTACAATATTCAATGTTCTCTATGTACATCGCGTTCTCCATATCCTGGCTCACTGGCCAGGACACGCTTGCAAACGGGTGATCCCGGTCTCGCCTGTTTGAACAAATTTTAACTTTAACACGAAGGATTTCGCGACCAATAGCTAACACGTGTGTAATTAAGTTATTAACGCAATGTACCGTAAATTATTCAAACACATCTCTTGGCTCCTTTTCAACTGTAGGCACAGAGTGGGTTTGTTCTCGAACACAGCGGTGTGCTTACGTAGTGAAATATGGTGCCAAGCCTTGCACCGTGACAGGGTAGGTGCGTAGGAGGGGTCACCCGGAGTGACAAGTATTCAGGTAAGGGCGACCAGGGTTGCACTAATCCCCCCCCCTTCTCAAGAGCGTAAACATTACATGGTCTGAAAGAGGGGGGAACATAGAGTGGACGTGAGAAGATCGGATTGGGTAAGGACGTGGTGTGATCAGACGCGAGGTACGGCTGGAGAGATATATAAAGAGTGATGTGCGGGAGCACAAGGGAGAGTCCAGGATGGGAGATTGACAGGGACCCACGTCAAAGAATGTATTCAGGACGAGTTGTTAGCACGCAAAGTGCGGGGAGGGTAGTGTGTGGTGTTGTCCTGTCGAAGTGGTGTTACTGTAGTATTAGTTGTTAATAAAGAGCATGAAAAGCAGAGGTCTCGTGTCTCCTCGCTGGAGTGGATGTTGGCGTGTGTGGTGTCAGTTGTGGCGGGGAGCGACGAGAGAAGTAGGCCCCACCACGTGTTCTCCCGCGTCGTCAAAGCAGATGCATGGCTGCGAGGTGGGTATGAGTGCTGAAGTGAGAGCATCCCGGGCTATGTATCACACAAGTTTTGACACCTTCTGGTCACGTAACAAAAAAAAACATTCACCGATTTGGCTGCATCGGGTGGAGGCATGTTTGACACTTTTTCTTTTATGTGACCCAACCCAACAGTACTTTAACCACACGGTAACGCCTGGCCTTTCGAGCATCGAGCAGAATTCCCATGCCCACCTGAGTGCCAGGCGTCCCGGGGAGTCCGGAATCCCCGTAGGAGCAAGCGCAGTCGCCGTCGCTGCTATGCTCATCCTCGGGCTCGTAACCGAGCGCGATCGACTCCGGCGGAGACAGCGTCACCCCCAGCACTGAAGAGCACTGGCGGCGGGCGGGTGGCATCGGTGGGGGGAGGGGGGGTGGCCCACTCGGGGTGAGCGTGCCAGCACGCAGGGCGCGATGTCGTGTTAATGTTCGCGAGCGAATCTCTGTATTATACTCACATAATGCTGCACATTTGGGAATCCGTTTACACCCCATGGTAAAATTCGTTCGGATTAATGATGATGGTGCAATAGATTACACCACACAAATGCAACCCCTGGTCATGGGCGAGACACGGATACAGGCGTGTAGTGAGGAAACCGCAGAATGGCGGAGGGAAGTTAGCAACGCAGTCAACTGACGACAATCTGCCAGACACTCTATTAAGATGGTATCGTCTAATTAATTCGAGTGTGGCTTAGTTGTGGGTCAAATCCAGAGAAACTGGTGGAAATCTATGCAAAACAAGGGGGAAAACACACACACTCCACACAGAGAGGCGCCCGACGTAGTCACCGACCCATCTTGAGCAGGACTTTCTCGGATGGGGCAGATTTTGCCACTACTCCACTCTCTACTTGAACAGGACCTTATGGATTATATGAGTGCTCTTGCCAATAATAATTGGTAGCCTATCAAGAATTTTGTTTAAAAGCTTCACTCAGCTGATGGCACCAAGAGGGTTAAAACCAGGCAAAAGTTTCCTTGCTTAATCAATTATTGCCTGATGTGTGTGTAGAGCCAATATACTAATGAATTGTTTTCATGTATTTATGTTTATGAAGAAAGAAAATATTAAATTTCCATAAATCCAAAGTATCTACACCTTGTTGTTTTCCCAGAGAATCTGCATGAGAGAATGTGTTTCAGTGGATCTTTCATTTTACGTATATTTTACTGATTGTGTCACATTGCATTATATGTATTTTTTAAACCTGGTGTAAATGCTGAATTTGTGTTACAACAACTTACCCGATCGTCATCCTGTGTTGCATACGAAAGGAGAAATAAGAACAGAAAATAATGTAAGTAAATTAATAAATGAATACATTATCAGTACACATTAAATCAAGTGCTGGGCCGTGGGGGACCAACGCCTATCCCGACACACACAGGGCACAAAGCAGGATGGGGTGCCAGTACATCACCGGGCACTTGTGGTAATTTAGTCAGCAGACTAATTAACCTAGGCAACATGTGTTTTGGGCTGTGGGAGGAAATCAGAATACCCGTGAAGTCAAGTGGACATGGGGTAAACATGCAAAAACTCCACACAGCCCACTAGCAGCAGGAATCGAACCCAGGGGTTTCTTGCTGTGAGACGGCAGTGCTACTCACAGCACCACCGAAGTAAAATTCAATCTTTTCAAAATGGACACGAGTGGCTAACTTAGATTATTACAATGTGTTGCTGTACAGTAGTGATAGTAGTGTGTGTCTGTATAAAGTGTACCTCTGCGTGCACTTCAACGTGTACCTAGCCTGACACGGGCGCCGTGTGAACGTCACCGCAGCTTAGTTACGAACAGCAGTTGTGTATATACAGTAAACTATATCTAAAAGCTTAATTATAATCGTCAGATGATGTGTTGAAAGTATTTTTGGCAGGCGGCAGTGTTATTAAGTTTGTTTTTAACGGCAAAGGATAAAGGACTTCATTTTCAGCTGGCACGCATTTTTGAGAGGAGGTCATATGAAGGTCTCAGGATACAATAAGCCACTGGACACTCACAATGGCAGCCTGCTTTAAATGTTTGACCTCATGTATCACCCTCATCAAACTTCAGTAAGACACAATGCAGCCGGTTTAAGCTGCAGCTTGCATTTCAAAGCCCTACATTTGTTTATATTTATTATATTATGGTACCACGTCACATATGATCCGACCAGTCTCCATCCTGCCCAGTTAACCGCCTCACACCCTATCTATTATGTAGAACTAGCAGAGTGGCCGCCCTAAGGGTGACCTTGTTTCCAAGTGTGTAACACATTCTTCTGACGTCTCTTCTTAATGACGCTGTGTACTGAAATGACTGCATTGACCTGACTTTCTGTGCTAATGTCTTTTTGGAATATTTCTGATGCTGGGAGGTTTAAAAAATGTAATCTAAAAGTGGGAAGTAAGGATGAAATTATACATAAAAGCCTTGGTGATGTGCAGATAAAATGTAGGCTTATGAAGGATTCGAACCTGGTACCCTCAGTACGTATAAACATTGGAACATAAAGCACTTGCTTTATTATGTAAAGTGATATATGTTTGTTCACTCATGGGTGGAGGCTGACTATGGAGGAGGCTTGTGGCTGAGCGGCTCACCACAGTGGGCAGCTCACAGCAGGTCTCGGTCACAGCCTTTTCCGCATCGCAGTATATCTGCAGTTGCTGGATGTCGATCTGCACAGTGGACAGACCACACGTGGACGCGACTCTCAGTTCAGGACACATGCTAACACACCTCTGGAAATCCTGCAGGTTTGAGACGTACCATCATCATTATCAGTACCAACTTAATCCCATGGGTACTTTTTGCCAGTGTACATATGTAATTAACAGAACAGGTTTTTACCATTTCTGGCAATTATGTAGGTGTTAAGATCTTAAAACAGGTGTTAAGATCTTAAAACAGGTGTTAAAATCTTAAAACACCTACATAATTGCCAGAAATGGTAAAAACCTGTTCTGTTAATTACATATGTACACTGGCAAAAAGTACCTATAGCTTAAACAGCTCCACCTGAGCTACTAAGCATTGATATTGCATTGTCCTGAGCTGGCTGCATTTTGGCATCATCTGGCTGACACTGACAATCAAGCTCAAAAGAAAGCCATGTCTGGTGTAGGCCGAACAGTTTGAAGGACAATGCATATGTTATCAAAGCTTCCTGTTTGCATAGTTTGCCACAAGTATTTGTGGCTTTTGCAAACTAGACACATTGTGAAATGTGTCTATTTTGGTGTTTTAAGATCTTAACACCTACATAATTGCCAGAAATTGTAAAAACCTGTTCTGTTAATTACAACTTAATGCCGTAGAGGGCCGTGGAGAACATTCCATCTGCCTTGCTACACAGAACATTCTTTAAAATGTGAGGGAAATTGTGTTATGTATCTAGAGTTCACGTGTGTGAACATCACAGTCTGTATGAGCATCGATGTGATGTGGATGCAGTAAAACTGGAGCTTGACAAGTAATATCGTGTGTCGCTATACTACCTACAATGACCATTCCACAGATACTCAGATACTAGCGGACTTAACTGTGGGGCAACCCATGCAATGATAGGGGCCCCTGCACGTTTGTAAACGGGGACGGATGTTCGTTTGGCCATGCGATGTTTGTGTCCGTGTTTTATAATCAGTGTGTGGGGGGGGGGCATGTCACTGAATTTTGCCTGGGGCCCCAGTATAACCAAGGATGCCCCTGCGAGCCAATTACCCTTGTCCACAAGGCTATGGGAGTCTCTAATGGAAAAGAGAAAATCTCTTCCATCTTCTCTTCTATCGTTCACCTAAGTAGGGCCTTCTATAAAGATTGCCACCAATGTCAGCATTGTGGCTGACTCTTACCACCCCTCCCATAGACTGTTTACCCCGCTCTTATCTGGGAGACGGTTCCGCAGCATCAAGAGCAGCTCTGCCAGACTGTGCAATAGTTTCTTCCCCCAAGCAGTCCGGTTCCTGAACAACTTTGACCCCCCCCCCCCATTTCTGGCACACACGACACCCTTATCCACTGAGCGCCACCGCCTTGATCCACACCACTGTGTGCCCCGCTGCCCCCCTCTGGACTCA
This sequence comes from Mordacia mordax, assembly GCA_036362905.1. Taxonomy (NCBI): domain Eukaryota; kingdom Metazoa; phylum Chordata; class Hyperoartia; order Petromyzontiformes; family Petromyzontidae; genus Mordacia; species Mordacia mordax. Next base: position 11,798,277 of record JAZEWT010000013.1, read on the forward strand.
TTCCAACTCCGTAACCCTCCCTCTGGACTTATACCAACTTCACCCCAACCCCCCCCCCCGGACCTATACCAATTCCCTCCCACCTCTCCACTTGCATAGTCACCTTACGAGACAATTCAAAAGACAATACAGAGACACTTTCATAAAAATACGAGATCCTTCTATAGCTGCTACTACATATCTATGTTGCACTTTCTATTTGCACACATCTTTTCTGTCTACAAACACTTTTAACAATGTTTACAATGCTTAAATTATATTTATATTCAATGCACTGTCTTCTAACTGTGTACCTCCATTTATTTATATAGTTTATTTTAGCATAGTCCTTTATTTTTAACAAGTGTATTATCCTCCAATCATACATGTCTTTACGTGGTCCGTGTTGCACCTTATGGCCCAAGGAGGACATCATTTCGTCTCTGCTGTGTATTGTACTGCATATGGCAGTGATGACATTAAAGCTCAACTTGACTTGTTTACCTTGTGATTGTATGCGTCGTTACAATGGTCAGTTCAAATTTGTTGCGTCACAGGCTCACTGGATATTTTTCCACCGTAAAATGAACATCTATCTACATAGCGGTTCCTTCCTGAGTGGTATACCTCGCGACGAGTGTACCGGCTACGGCCGGAAATCGAACCTGGCTCGCTAAGCAGGGCAGGGTGGCAAGCCTCTAGTATTTAAAACGCACCTTTACGGTGGAGTCGTCCTTGATGCTCTGCGCCACCGTGGTGAAGCCCTGGGAGCCCACCGCGACGCGGGGCCGCAGCTCGGCCTGCGCCACCTGCTGGCAATCGACCAGTAGCGCCGCCTGGCCCTCGCCCACGCTCAACGCCAGCTTGTGCCACTTCCCGTCGAAGAGCTTCTCGGAGCCTGCATGAAAGGTGGCGCGGTGCACGGCCCCGTCCGGGCCGGCCGAGTAGAACTCGAGGAAGTTAGCCTCCCCGTGGAGACGCACGCCGGCCATTTCTTTACCCGCGGCGTCGCGAAGCACCCACATGTCCCACGCCTGGTCCAGCGTCTCCTCAAGCATGCGGAACGTGGAGATGATGGAGAAGTCCATGGGGAGGCCGTTGGGGTGGAAACTCCTGCCGAGGTGATGGTGACAATGTCCGAGTTAGGTTTGATGGGGGCACCATGGGGCTGGGATAAATTGGGGAGCGAGTGTTTGAGGATTGCTGTCAAGAACTGCTCGTTTGGGGTAGAAGTGTCGCGCGTTCCTCCTCCATCACGGCGTTTCACCTCCCACACACGCACTTTGGAACATGCGAAACATTAACGACACCCATTAATCCATCAACACCCACATCGCAGCAGCATTGTTAACACACCCACGTGTACGAGAGATATGAAAAAAACACTTTAAGCTCACCCATTCACTATCCTCCAGCATGGGATGCAAAACGTCGCGAAGGAACACTCAACACGGCTATCTCGAAACAGCAGCTCTTTAGAGCAGTTCTCATCTGCGATGACATCACCTCGTGGGCTGTTTGAGGTCGCTGTCCGGTCCAAGTCGGAGGGCCTGCACCTCGGGCCTCGTCCCGTCCACCACGGGCAGCTGCGGTGCCGTCAGGTGGTTGAAATCCTCAAGGAGGTCAAAGCCTGCGAGTGAGGTAACGCGGTGGCAGAGGGCGGGCACAGCGACCGGTGGCATTGGCAGCGCGTGTGGTTAACACTGCCCACATGGAACGTAACCGGATCGTGGTGGCAGAGTGTGCATGCTCCGTTGAACCCCACAACTCTGTCGCCAGGAGTCAAGCATGCCTGATAGAGCCTCCAGAGAAATAAAAATGAGCCAAAGACCCTCCTACTGAAGGAGGCTGCCGTCAGGAAGGGCATCCAGCCGTAACATTCTGCTCCCCCCCCCTCCCCATTGGCAGGCAACTGGCCAACCCTGGTCAGCCTGCAGCAGTGTGGTGCAGTATCTCTGAGGTTTGATGGAGTGGTGGAACAGTGGTTAGCATAATGAAATCATTGGCAGATAATATAACATAGAGGATGCAGTGTCTGGCAAGTTGGCTTCAGCTAACCATGTGTGGCTTAACTTGAGTTGTATTCCCCGTCATCGCTAAATGCTACTTGCAAGTGATATCAGCAATCTGCACTGACCAGCGTGGTGAAGTATGGCCAGCATATGAAGGTACTGGCGTCACATCCTGGATATAGCCCCGCCTTGTGCCCTCTATTTTCCGGGATAGCTGCCAGCCCCCCGCGACCTTGTACAGGATTAAGTGGGTTTTGATAACGATGATGGCTTTAAGACTCTGGGATCGACGGATTGGATGCAATCCAAAGCTCATGGAGCCTGTATTGGATAAATATATTAACAAATCAAAAGACAACAACAAAAAGTACAGTAACTCAGGGTTAATGTCTTTCTGTCTATAAGTGTTCAATCACAACTGCCATTGCTCCTTTGAGAAAATCCTTCCCCTTGGTCGAAAGGATCTGGATTTGGGAATCCTCACTCAGCAGCAGCTGCAATTGACTCAAGATAACCTAAAAGGGACTACATTGAAGACTTCATAATGGGGTCCTCCATATTGTGGGGAAAACTATTTATTTAGGGTGTTGTCTTCGTTGGGGTTTTTGTAGAAATCTATGTTTTTGCAGTTGGATTGTGCTGCTTGTCGATGTTTTTCCGCATTGCAGCACATGCTGTTTAGAAAAAAATCTTCGTTTTACTCCATGCGCTGGTAGCTTTTTCAGGATTGAAGGCTCAAGCTCCAAGCACGCGGAGCAAAATTTCGACATAATCCCAAACAACGAAATATAATCAACCCAGCCTGAGCTATGTTCGGTTCAGAATCCAAGGAGCTGTAAGCAGCTGTAAGTTAGAGGCAATTTCTAGAATGGAGTTACCCAATCACACTGCCGAGGCTGGGACCATGCATGGGAGCCACTGGTGGAACAATGTCTATGCAATAATGTGGAAGCTTAAATGTTATGATAGAGAGCAGAAGAACTTTTGATGTGTTTTCCCCCAAAAAGCAGCTCTTAGCAGCAATCATCAATGTTCATGCATTACAGACAGTGTTCTGAGATGTATGGGTTATGAGAAGCACTCTACAAAGTTAGATAGAAGACTAAACACTGATATTTTTGTTCGTGCCCGCTTTAGGCGGTTGTCCTGTGCTTGCCTGGTGCATTCTGCCGCCCGACGGTGCGCCCGCACACGCTGCCCTCGCATATCTGCCTGGCCAGCCGCAGCTGCAGCTCATCCAGGAGGCCAAAGTTGTCCACGTGGTGGACGTGAGTCTCGGACGGCTCGGAGGCGATGGCCTGTAGCTCGGCGTCGTCCACGCTGTCCGTGACGCCGACGGCGAATACGGTGATGCCCGCGGCGTGCGTGGCTTCGGCGGGCTCCCGCACGCTGTCGGCCGAGCGCCCGTCTGTCACCACCACGGCCACACGGTGCACGCCGGCGCGGCCGCCCCCCTCCTCGCTGAACGCGCGCTCCGTCAGGTGCCATAGGGCGCCGCCGGTCACGGTGCCCTCGCCCGTGTAGGCGATGTCGCGTACCGCCTGCTTGAGGGTCTGCTTTGTCTGGTGGGCGTTGAGCGGGAAGGCGACCTCCACCCGGCTGCTGTACTGAACCACGGAGATGTGCGTGGTGGTGGGACCCACGTCAAACGCGTCGATGAGCTGCACTACAAAGTTCTTCACCTTCTCAAAGTTGGGCGCGAGCACGCTCCGCGAGCCGTCCAGCATGAACACCAGGTCCATTGGAACGTCCTTGCACAGGCCGCCTGTTGGGCAGAGAGAACAATGAGCCCTCTCCCACTCGGGTTGCCAACTTGGAGGCACAAGAAACTCTGATATGGCGTGTGGTAAACGGAGTAAGAGTAAGAACTGCGAGTGTAATTGGAAAAAAATCCATACTTTGGATAATAACATGTTCCAAAAAAACGAAGAGATTCCCCTTGACAGCTGCCTCCTCAAAAATGAGGACGATCCAGAACAACCAGGATAAGTGGCAACCTTAGTTTCCACTGGCGCATGCGAGCCAAGCAAGCACGACTAGTTTCTCCACTGGCCGCACACGGAGCTAAGCCAGAACCAAGCTGTACAACACTGGACTCATGAGACAATCTGAACGTGGCACACGGCTAAGCAGGGCCAAGAACGTGGTTACATGTGCGTCTGTTGAGTGACAACAGTCTGTACTTTGTGAGGGCACTACGTCTGCCTTCTACGTTCGGCTTCTGCAGTGGAGGATAGTTCTGGTACCTCCTGAGCAGCGTGCTTATACAGTGAAACTAGGGAGTCGCAGAAGCATTTATTACAATAAAGGTGGGAAGGTGGGTATGATATTGCCGTATAGGTAAGACATGTAAGTTTTTTTCACCCCTGGTTATGTTTCTTGCCAAAGCCACACCCATGCCATAATATTGTGTTTTACCACTACTGATTCGATACTATCAACATATATATTTCTGTAATCGGCAATTCAAACTCGAGATTTGTTATATTCCTATTTAATGTTTCACACGTATGTGAACAATCTGCGGCATTCGGTGTTTTGAGGCTGTGTAGAGACATTTAATACCGGGCTTATAATTCCACACAGAAAGGTACCCGAGCCGGGAATCGAACACGGGTTCTCTTGCTGTGAGGCGACAGCGCTATTCACCGTGCGACCGTATGTGTTCTCCCCGTGCCCACGTAGATTTTCGCCAGATACTCCGGCTTGTTCCCACCGTCCAAAGACACGCTGCTGTCTAGGTTCATTGGCCTGCTGAGTAAATTGTCCCAAAAGGTGTGCCCTGCGGTGCACTGGCGTCATCCAGGGTATTCCCCCGCCATGTGCCCTCTGTCGGCCGGGATAGGCTCCATCCCCCACCCCCCGCGACCCTGTACAGAATTAAGCGAGTATTGATAATGAATTACAATGACGCAATTTAACGCCATTATTAAACGAGCTATAGCTGCTACTTCTCTTCAGCAGCTGTCAGGAGATTGCACTGCACTCCAACTTGCGTCCCACCACGTGCTGGATGCTGCGCGGCACGCTCACGTGATCCACCCCACACTGCGGGATGTCTCCCTTTCGGTGTGAAGATGGTCGCCCCATGGATCGCAATACCTGCAGGCACCCTGTGCGCGTTGGGGTCTGGGTCTCCTCTCTCCACAGCGGGGTATGGGTGCTCCTCGCCGCCTGAGCCGCCCTGCCCCGAGTTGTCAGCATCTGCCACACGGTGGCGTCATAGAATCACAGACACATATTATAATAACGGGCGGCGCGGTGGCCCAGTGGTTAGCGCTGACGCCTCACAGCAAGAAGGTCCCGGGTTCGAATCTCTCGGCTCGGGTGCCTTTCTGTGTGGAG
>JAZEWT010000013.1:11839768-11856416 GCA_036362905.1 Mordacia mordax
CACAAAGCGCTGCACACAGCTGCGGTGAGAAAGCACGTCAACAACAACGATATTTTACTTGACTTTACCCTGAAGCTGGCAAAATGTTGACTCTGGGAATAAAAATATCCATCAATTTTCCCAGTCTCGCATCTGAAAGTATTAAATAATCACTTGATGGAACAAAAGAAAATTCTGCAGTAAACATATGAATGTTGAGCCAAAGTTGGTGTAGTGCCATTGCAATGACCAATGTTGGTCCAGTGTTTGAATGTTTGCTGGGTTTGTGACATCTGTTTCAGCAGGGTTGTTATCCAACACACGCAGGGTCACAGTGTGCTCTGCAAAAATCCAAAGTTGAAGAAACCAGAACTGTATGTCCATTGATTATGTATGTATATGGATCGTGTATGTGTAATGATTTTGTAAGTTGCCCTGAATAATACCATCCGCAATATAATAGTAATAATAAAATAAACAACATATGTGTATAAGCCAATCAATGTTAAAAACTGCTGATTGTTGTATTGGCACTTGCGAGTTGATAATTGCACTTTATTTTAAAACAAAGGGGCTGCTTGGCAGTGTAAATAAATGCGATTCACCTCGGCATGATTTGAAAACGAAGCAGTCTGTGTTGCTGTGTGTTGTGCGCAGCAAGGTTACCTTGATCGTGGCTGCAAACTGCTCTGAGAGCTCCTTGCACTTGCTCAATTTCATTTCATTCTCTTCGATCTTCGGCAGGAGTTTCTGAAATGTAACATTGTCACTACCTTAGAAATCACGTATGTGTACCATACTGCTCGGCTGTCAATTTACTATTACTAGTAATTCATTACATTTACAGAGCAGTGCCTTTCACCGGGACGTACCAAGGCGCCACAGAAAATTAGTGAGGCAGCAGGGAAACAGCCATGCAGTCAGCCGCTGCCAACCTAGCAGACACTGCCACCATATGTATTATGACGGTGTAGGCCATTAAATTTATGGGTGTTTTTTAGTTATGGGAGGAAATAAGAGAACCCAAGGGAAATCTACGCAGAGCAGTGGGAGAACACACACTCTGCACGGAAAGGTCCCCGAGGCAGGAATCTAACCGCCTCGACGCAGCAGCTTCTTTCTCTGAGGTGCGGATGTTACCGCTGCACCAGCCTGCGCTGGTGGTGAAACCATTTGTAAAGCTCAGACGTGGCAGCGGAAACGGGCCATCATTTACGTTGTTCCTAAAAGGCGGCCTGCACAAGGACATTAATCACACGGTGGAGGAATGTTCACAACACCTTGAGCTGCTCAATGGTGTCATTGATGACCTGGCAGTTGTCTGGCTTCATGTTCTGGATCTTATCCTGCCAGATGGAGTTCTCGTCCAACCAGCGGTTCAGCTCCTCGTGGTTGCCACGGAACACCTGGAGGACACCGCGTACTTGCTCCAGGCTCTGCCTCCTAAGGACGGAATGGGTGGTTAGATAGGGACACGTCAAAGGTGCAGTGTTTATGGGTGATGTGCCACGAGTGGCGAGGTCAAAGAGATTGGTGAAGATTTCACAATAACAATAATGATACAATTTCTAATGTGCATTTAGATCACGCTGATGATCAAAAACGAATTCTGCTCATAGTAATGATTGTCGTAACCATGCTAAGGCCACCCGTAAGTCGACTCAGCCTCAAATCAATAACTGGTGCGGTGTGCAAACATTGTTAATAAGAAAGCAAAGGTTGCTGGGTGTGATGCTGCCCACCTATTCCACCATGTGCACTGCTGACCTTCATTAGTGCTACTCACTAATATCACTTGACCCTACAGTCCAATATCGTTGTAAGGGGGATCATTGTCTTTGTACTAATATAGGTTTTCAGGGTTAAATGTAGGACAATTGCTCTCCATAGCTGTTCTTTCAAGATAGCCATGTCGAATGTTCCTTCCCTCTCCTTCACGACACTTTTTGCCTAATGATGCTCCAACGTTGCTGACGAAACGTTGCAAAGGATAGAGAAGGAACGCTCGATATCCAAAACAAACAGTTGTGGAGACTTTGCTTGCCCCGCACCTGCTGTCGATCTGAGTGCGCATGGTGGCGAAGCGGCGCTGGAGGTCGTCGGCGCGCTCCCGCAGTGCGTCTAGGTTGGGATCCCGCTGGCCGCACGCATGCATAAGCTCATCATTGGTGGCGCGCGCCTCCCGCACGTGGACCTCCATCCGCGGAAAGGCCTCCTTATCCTGGTGCATGCGGTGCTCCGTATCCTGCGATCGGCGCAGACGGGCAAAGCAGGCGTGACGCGACTCGGAAAATATCACCGCCGCTCGTGTCAGGTCGGTGGAGATGGGCAACACAGAGCCTGTAGCGTGGTACGGTACAACAGTGCTCTTTACTGCACTGCCCTCTTTCTGCTGATGAAGTAACACCACCTACAAGGTAATGTGGAAGTAATCACATTACGTGATCACTGATAGAGATGCAAGTAAGCCGGAATAGTCTGGTATGGCGTCTCAGGTAAGAATGTATTCAAAGCGTTCAGTGTATTACAGGTGGGAAGGGGGATTGTGAATTGATCATATCAGTGAAATGTTATGAATGAGAGAGAAGGAACGCTCGACACAGCTATCCAGAAACACCACCTCTTAAGAGCAATCCTCACAAAACCCAAAGATTCTCAAGCAGCGGCAGGGTGGTTGGCTCAGCACAGGCCCGGTACGACTCGGTTCTACAGTGAAAAACGACGTCTCCGAGACACTGTGCGGAGAGGGAGGACGGCCCGTACCTTGAGGCGGTCGAGGGCGTTGAGGATGGAGGGGACATCACCCGGCACGAGGGTTTCCTCTGCCAGCTTGTGCTCAGACTCGGCGACGCGCGGCTCCAGGCTCTCCACGTCCTGCAGGGCCGTGTGCAGTGCCTGCATCCTGCGGGGCACGGGAGGGCGTGGCACCGCCGGCGATGACGCGCGGGTCCACATTCCCATCAGACCATTGGTGACCCCATCTCCCTTCAGGTCAATGGTGGCTCTCATTGTAAATCAGGCCAGGTGAGCATAGGCAATTGGCTGTCGTGAGGATGGCGGACTATATTTCAGTAAGAATCGCAGACGTTATTATTGTTGTCTAAGCCATTCTCCATTCCCAACCGGTGGGTCTACAACATTATGGTCTGCGAAGACCAGAGCCAAGTTGGCTTAGTAGGTCGTAAAATGGAAAATGTTGAGAAGCCCTACTCTAATGCCTCGTTTACTCTAGGTACTCAGGTTTTCTATAAAACAGCACTCACGAACATAGTTGACCAAGCATCCAAATGTAGGAACTTCCCGAACGACAACATTCTTGAGGCTCAGTGGTGATTTCATAAAAAAATAAACAGTATGCATTACTGTAATGATGTAGGTTTTCACGACTCGAAACATGATGATTGCTTCGAAAAGCTGCTCTCTCAGGACAGCCGCATCGATCGCTCCCCCTCTCTGCATTTCTTTTCTCATTTATTTCGTTTTACGCATGAGTGATCAAAAGACTATACCTGTAAGACTGTACTTATGACCACTCTGTAGAGGGGGTAGTGCACAGTTTGAAGTTCCTAGGCCAGCCATCTCTGCGCATATATTGTTGAGGCAAGCTCAAAACCAACACAGCAGTCAAGAGCAGGGTGAAAGTGACGTAATTTTTGTTTTACCGGTATGGTCACGCAACCATCCCCTTCCCAACTGTACCGTGTTAAACGCTTCGGCTACCATCTTTCCGGTACACCGTCTTAATTTCACCTCTGTCGAGGGATAAAGAGACTCACTCTGAATTGGCGTGGGAGGAGAGGTTGAGAATCTGGTGAAGCCTCTGGGAGGCCGCACCCAGCTCTGGAGCCAATGATGCGGGGCCCGGTCCCAGAGGCACGGTGCCCCCAAGATTCAGAGCACGAACGTCCTCCAGCGATGCTCGCAAACTGTCAACGTCCTGGTGGATTCTCTGTGATTGCACACGCAGCAGAATGCATACGCCTTGAGTCTCCTCAGTGTGGATGTGGTTTTGACAGCACTGCCATGTGGGGTGAGTGGCCAGAACTCTGCCTTGTCAAACGGACTTTCTGACAAGGAGCCTGACGAAGCTTGTTTCACTTAGCGAAATGTCATCAAACTCTACTGTAGATGTTGTTGGTTTGCAATCTAATACATTGAAGTGCTACTCTCTAACACACCGGCATGATCCTCACTAACATAAAAAAAAAATAATTGCATTTATAGAGTGTTTTTCACCCGAGGGCCACAAAGCGCTGCACAGAGCTGCGGAGAGAACAGCACGTCAACAACAACGGCAGAGAGCGGCAAATCAGCAATAATAACTTTTTGGGTTTTTTTTTTACAAATCCGAGCTGTGGCGAGAACGCCCTGTCAACAACAACACCAGAACAGCTCAACTGAACGTCAAACAGCAGTAACAAATCATAGGACATACTGTTAGCAAAAAATAAATACTTTCTTAAACAAACAAGGAAGGAACATATGTTCCCGAGCAGGTGCGGATCGAAAGAGAGCCAACATCCCGGCATGGCACCACTGAGCCACATCAACAGTCCAAGCTGGAGGAAGGAATAAATGTTCCCAAGCAGACGCAAGTCAGAAGAGAGCCAACATCCCGGCACGGCACCTCTGAGCCGCATCAACAGTCCTAGCCGGAGGACTTGAAAGCTTTACGGAACGAGTTTTGAAGATGTCCAAGGACTCAGCTGAACGAATCTCCAGTGGAAGGGCATTCCAGAGTTTTGTAGCAGTGCGCGAGAAGGCTCTGTCACCCATCGAATAGAGGTGCGACCTGGACACATGAAGCAAGCCTGTATTGGAGGGTCGAAGTAGTCGTGTTGAGGAGGGTGCCTGAAGTAGGTCACGGATATGTGTCGGAGCTGTGCCAGTGAGAGCCTTGTAGTTGAGAAGGAGGCTCTTGAATTAAATCCTGTATTTAGTGGAGAGACATCAGTACTGGGGATATGTGATCATGGATGGGTGTGCGAGTGAGGACTCTAGCAGCCGCATTCTGCACACGTTGGAGCCGAATTAATCAGGTTGGCAGGGGTGCCAGGGAGCAGTGCATTGCAATAATCGATTCGTGATGAGGGCGGCACGGTGGCCCAGTGGTTAGCGCTGACGCCTCACAGCAAGAAGGTCCCGGGTTCGAATCTCTCGGCTCGGGTGCCTTTCTGTGTGGAGTTTGCATGCTCTCCCCGTGTCCGCGTGGGTTTTCGCCGGGTACTCCGGTTTCCTCCCACAGTCCAAAAGCATGCTCCTGGATAGGTTGATTGGCTCGCAGACTAAAATTGTCCCGCAATGCCCGGCGATGGACTGGCGTCCCGTCGTCGGGTGTATTCCTGCCTTACGCCCTGTGTTTCCGGGATAGGCTCCGGCTCACCGTGATCCTTTATAGGATTAAGCGGTTTCAGATAATGAGATGAGATGAGATTCGTGAGGAGATGAATATGTGTATTAGCTTCTCAGCGGCAGAATGTGACAGGATATTGCGCAGTCTGGCTATATTTCTGAGATGAAAATAGGCTACCTTCGTCACCTTATTGATGTATGTCTCGAAGGTGAGTGAGGAATCAAGAGACACACCTAGACTCCGGACTGCTTAAGCAACTTCAATTGTCTGGTCTTGAAGCATCAGTTGGATAGAGTCTGCCTTGGACAATTGATGTGGGGTTCCAACAAGCAAAACTTCTGTTTCGTCTCCATTTAGTTTTAGAAACTTTGAATTAAGCCAGGTCTTCACAGTTGACAGTGAGGATGACATGCAAAGACCAGACGCATTGATGGATGACTTTGCATGGATATAGATTTGGATGTCATCGGCACAGCAATGGTAGCTGAGATTGAGGCTGTGCAGGATATGGCCAAGAGGTTGTAGATAGATGCTGAAGAGGAGTGAGCCGAGAACTGAACCCTGAGGAACTCCAGACAAAACAGGATGAATCTCAGAGTTTTGTCCTCCGAGGCTGACAAACTGCTTCCGGTCAGACGGGTAGGAGCTAAGCCAATGAGGGTATAGGGGTCTCTGTCCCCTACACCCTCAAGTCGCTCAAGTAAGATCAGATGGTCAACGGTATCAATTCTAGCGCTCAGGTTCAGGAGGACAAGAATACTTGGCAAGCCTTCATCAGCAGCGATAAGTAGGTCATCAACTACTTTTACCAGAGCTGTTTCAGTACTATGGCCGAATCTGAACCCAGATTGGAAGGAATCGAGAAGGTCATTATTAAGAAGGTGTTTCGGGAGTTGTGCGGCTGTGGCACGTTCAAGGACCTTCGAGATGAACGGTAGATATGAGATGGGATGATAATGATCAGGGATGTTGTAATTGAGGCCAGGTTTTTTAAGCAGGGGGGTAACTGCGGCACATTTGAACAGTGGGGGCACGATACCAGGGTGAAGTGAGTTATTAAACAGATTAGTGACGAACGAGGCAAGGAATTTGAAATTTGTCTGGATGATTTTGGATGGGAAAGGATCCAAGGAGCAGTTTGTGGACCGGGATCTGGTAACTAATGAGGAGACCTCGGATTCTGTTAATTCGTAAAATTCCTGGAGTTTTGAGGGCAAGGAAGGTGGAGGAACATTTATTGAGGTATTGGTTGGTGATTTATGCTGGGAGAGATACGATGGGCTTCATTTTTTTCAGAGAAAAACTGAATCAACTGATCTGACTGATCTTTATTCGTGAAGGAAGGTGGGAGTGAGTGACTGGTAGGACGAAGGAGCTGATTAATGGTCAAGAAAAGAATCTTGGGCTAGTCGCAGGTATCAGCCAGAACACTGGAAAGATGGCTAGTATGGGCAGAGTCAAGTGCCTTCCGGTAACGGAGGAGTTGTTCCTTAAATATTTGACCATCAACGGTGAGGCCAGATTTTCTCCAAGTCCGTTCAGCCCTGCTTGCATTCGTTTTGAGATCCCTGAGTTCAGCAGTATACCAGGGTGATGGTTTTCTGTCTGAGACATAGCGTGATATTAATGGGGCCAAATCATCACGTATGCTTGATAGCACGTTGTTCTAAGTTTATGCTGTCGCATCAGAGGCAGAGTGAGCCGAGGTGGAGAGTGAAGTACTATTGATTGTGGCGGTGAATATGTCTGGAGTGAGGGCGCTAAGGTTACAAAATTGGATTTGGTGCTTGGAGATGGAAATGGGAGGTGGTACTTGAAGATCAAACCACACAGTGGAATGATCAGACAAGCATACTGCTGTGATGCTCTCTAACACTCTGGCAAGCTGGTTTTTAACACTTCACTGCTGAAACAGTAAAAAATTGACACTTTATGTTTACGTTTTCATTTCAGAAGTTTGTTGTTTCACAGAAATTCCGCATCTAGAGCTTGCAACCTCACTGGGTACATTCTGTTGTAATAATAAATATCATCTATCTAACAATACCTTACTGATTGTCTGTGTTGGGTGGAGGCATGTTTAAGACACTTTTACTTTTACATGACCCAACCCATAAGTACTTGATTATGTATAACACTGGTCAAGAAAGCCTTCACGTTAATCTTGCCAAAATGTATTTTGATGGTGACCCAAGATGACAGGATCACCAATGTACATCTTCTGGTATTGCTGATGTGTTTTTACATATTTAAAAGCTGAGTGATTTACACATATTATTGTTGTGTTCTGTAAAATTAATGTTTTACTAGCCTCTGCTATTCCTCTTGTGATACCATGGGTGCCTAACCGCCGGCACGTGGACCTGACCGTATCGCTGCCATGGTCACATGTTCATCCCGGCTCAACGAGCACCCCACACCCCACTAGCAAATGTTGGCGTGGTGCTGAATGCATGGCTGCCTTTTCACTGCCGCTGTGGTTTCCTCACACATCTATAATGATGTATGTCACCCTGTATAACAGCCTCTGCTAAATATTAATTAATAATAAAAATAACTTGCAGCACACATCATCTTCACTCCACCGCGAGTCGCGAAAGCACCGTTTAGTTTAAACCCCACCATGGTCTCACCCCACGGAGTGATTTTTTTTTATCCAGAAGAGTGCGCGGAACACCTCAACGTTTTTTTTCCGCAACAGACAAGGAGAGGTGGGAAATCGAGAAATTAAGGGGGGTTGTGGTTAATGTGGGCCCGAAGGCCACATGGCCGAACTGAGGAAGGGGGACCGTCACATAATGTGCCTGACACTTCGAACAGAACCGGGAAACCCGATATGGTATGCCTGTAAATGGGTGTGAATTAGGTCCTGAGTAAGCATATGGATGAAGGGTGGAGAGGGATTAGCTAGGGGACACAATGATGGGAGGGGCGTGAATTTCAAAGGAGGGGGGCATGGCGACACGGCTTCTCCCAGGGGTAGGAGGTGATGAGGATGCAATTAGCACATGAACGGATCAGAGGTACTTATTGGAATACTTGGAACAAAAGCGCACTCTGTGTCTAGAGGAGAAAAAAATGAGCTGTTAGTCCTGAGGGGGCCTCACTTCAGGCTGGGCTCTTTGTGCACTAGGGAGAATGACAGAGGCAGCAAGGTCGGGATAAGGCACAATACGAGACAGTGGTCGGAGGGCACAGAAAAAGGATGGTGCACCACGCGATGAAGTATAACTGCCCAGGCAGATCAAAGAGGATCGACTCCCGAGAATACGGCGTGGCATCTGGTATCGTGCGAGCTTGTGCGATGGGTTACCACGACTGTGAGCACCATGGGTGATTGAACGAGTGGGCGGATGCAGTGCCAGGCAGAGTACGGCGAGTGTGGAAGCTGTGGTGTGGGTGTGAGTGAGTAGCCATGGCAGCAGTTCGAGGGCACCCATTAAGCGTAGAATGTGCATGAGGGCGTGAGCAGCCCTGTTGTTTGCCGAGGTGCCGTGTGCACACGTGGGAGGCGGGCAAGTGCTTGAAGTGTACTCGGGAGAAAGCGTTGAGCATGCGTGAGGACACGAGCCGGCCCTGTGATCATTAGGGTTCTGTGAGCACTTTAGGGAGGCGGGCACGTGTTGAGTTAACACCAGAGAGGAATGGATCCAGTCATTATGCCAGCAGCACACGCTAGGCAGGTAGGGGCATCACTACTAGCAGAGCATGGAGTACAGCAAGACGGCGAGGCTTCTCTGCACTACACTCTGATATGCTGAGGTTTCCCCCATCAATTAGAGACTTGATTGAGAACTATAACTGTCTGTTCAGCCATCTCAGACTCTGTGACGAGCAAGTTCTTGTGGTCAATGTTCACGTCAGGCATAAATCGGCTGCTGGAGGAATACAGTCTAAAATGATAAACACTGCAAAATGCTTCACGTATCCATCTGTCAGTCACGACACGTGCTTGAGTGATCTTCATTGTCGGGAGTGGCCACTCAACCTGGCTAGAAGCAACCTGGACCTATCTGTCCTGATGATGACTCACGTAGCACCCCACAATGGTCGACTCCAGAAAAAACTAAACTGACTCTGATACAGTTAACCGTGCTAATGCTATTATGGTTTTGGACATACTGTGCATATAATCAAATGATAATGATGAAAATGCTTAAAGTGTCATTCACCCGAATGTTACAAAGCACTGTACAAAACTAATATTGGGAAGAAAAACGATTTCAGGATTGAGAAGAGGCTTCTAACAGGAATTCATTGTGGGTAATATTTCAGGGACAAAATGAGCTTTTCGTGGAGGGACTTCAACTGCAATACTTCACAGCTATGTTATATCTATTCCTATTCTGTAATGATTTGAGACTGCATATTAACATGATAGGGTAGGTCATGCATTGCACTGCACAACTGCTGCTATGGCAACATAGATTAAACAGTAGTTGCCATTTTCACACTTGTACAAATATTAGAATAATACAAATTTTATTATTATAGTATCAAATTGTAACCACATCCAAAGACACATTACAGGAAGTCTTATAATAGTTGGGTAGAAAACATGCCACCAGGGTAGTATGGTGAGTAGCGCTGTCTCCTCACAGCAAACAAATCCCTGGGTTCGATTCCCAGCTCGGGTGCTTCTCTGTGTGGAGTTAGTGTGTTTTCCCCATGTCCGTGTGGGTTATTGCTGGCTAGTCCAGATTCCTACAACTGTCTAAAGGCATGGTACTGCCTATATATACTTGACCTGATGAAATTGCCCTCTGTGCCCTATGATTGACTGGTGTCTGATCCTGGGTACAGCTTGGCTTTCTGCCCTGGATCTGCCAGGAAAGGCTCCCATTCGCCTTGATCCTCCATGGGTTTAAAGAGGCACTAATAATGAATGAATACAAAATAAGAAATTAACCTAAATATTTGGCTGGGCAGCAACAGGCAGACCACACTGCTATCTATGGTCAGACTTAGGCACATAGTGAAGAGGCCACACCTGTAAATCTGAGATCCGTTGGGCATTTTCCGAGCAGCGAGTGACGGGTAGGTGGATTTTCTGGACAATGAGTCTCTCAAAATCCTCCATCTTTTGCCGATTCCGGCTCAGCTGCCTCAGCAGCTCCTGCAGACGCTGCTCCTCCTCCGATTCTGAGTGGACAGAGTTGAACAATAAAAATTATTATTGCATTTCTAGAGCGCTTTTCACCCGAGGGTCACAAAGTGCTACAAAGTGCTGCAAAGAGCTGCAGAGAGAACGGCACATTAACAATAATGACATGAATGGCAAATCAGCAATAATAGCTTTTTGGGTTTTTTTTGACAAATCTGAGCTGAAAGTCAAATAGTAGAAATAAATTATAGGACGTAAAATTAGAGATAAAAAAATAATTCTTCAACAAACAAGGACGTAATAAATGTTCCCGAGCAGGTGCGATGGCAGAAAATCATCATCATGGCATGACAACATTGAGCCTCATCAACAGTCCTAGCCAGAGGACTTGAAAGCCTTATAGAACAAGTGAGTCTTGAGACGAGATTTGAACCTGCCAAGCTGATCAAATCTCCAATGGAAGAGCATTCCAGAGTCTGGGAGCAGCGCGTGAGAAGGCTCTGTCACCCATCGAATGAAGGTGCGATCTGGGCACATGCAGTAAGCCCATTTTGGAGGATCGGAGTGGTCGGGTTCAAAGAGAATGCCTGAAGTAGGTCACGGATGTATGTCGGAGCAGCGCCAGTGAGAGCCTTATAGATGAGGAGGATCTTGAATTAAATCCTGCATTTAACTGGTAACCAATAGAGAGACATCAGTACTGGGGATATGCGATAATGGATGGGTGTGCGAGTGAGGACTCTAGCAACCGCATATTTCACACGTTGGAGACGATTGATTAGGTAGGCAGGGGTGCAGGGAGCAGTGTACCATCTCAGCATCAGACGGTGACAGGATGTTGTACAGTCTGGCTATGTTTCAGAGATGGAAATAGGCTACCTTCGTTACATTGTTGATGTGTGTCTCAAAGCAGAGTGAGGAATCAAGAGTCACAACTAGACTCCGGACTGCCTTAGCAACTTCAATGGTCAGGTTGTCAAGCATCAATTGGATAGGTTCAGCCTTGGACAATTGGTGTGGGGTTCCAAAAAGTAAGACTTCTGTTTTGTCGCCATTTAGTTTCAGCTAATTTGAATTGAGCTAGGCCTTCACAGTTGACAGTGAGGACGACATGGAAAGACCAGACGCATTGACGGATTGCTTTGTATGGATATAGATTTGGTTGTCATCGGTATAGCAATGGTAGTTGAGATTGAGACTGTGCAGGATATGGCCAAGTGGTTGTAGGTAGATGCTGAAGAGGAGTGGGTCGAGAACTGAACCCTGAGGAACTCCAGACAAAACAGGATGGATCTCTGAGTATTGCCCTCTGAGGCTGATGAACTGCTTCCGGTCAGAGAGGTAGGAGCTCAGCCAATGCAGGGCACAGCCAGAGACCCCTATACCCTCCAGTCGCTCAAGTAAGATCACGTGGTCAATGGTATTAAAGGCAACACTCTGGTCCAGGAGGACAAGAATACTTGGAAAGCCTTCATCAGCAGCGACAAGTAGATCATTAACTACTTTGACAAGAGCATTTTGTGTACTATGGCCGAATATGCCCCAGATTGGAAGGGATCAAGGAGATCATTGTTGAGAACGTGTTCCTGGAGTTGCGCGGTGACTGAACGTTCAGGGACCTTCGAGAGGAAAAGTAGATTTGAGATGGGGCGATAATTATCAGAGATGTTGCAATCGAGGCCAGGTTTTTTAAAGCAAAGGGGTAACTGCAGCACATTTGAATATTGGGGGAACAATACCAGAGCAAAGTGAGTTATTAAAAAGATTAGTGATGAAAGTGGCAAGGGATCTGAAATTTGCCCGGATGATTTTGCATAGGAAGGGGTCCAGGGAGCAGTTTGTGGGCCGAGATCTGGTAACTAAAGAAGAGATATTGGATTCCGTCAATTCGGAAAATTCCTGAAGTTTTGATGTCAAGGCATGGGCTGTTCATTAAATATTTTAGCATTTACGATGAGGCTAGATTTTCTCTAAGTCCATTCGGCCCAGCATTCATTCGTCCTGAGATTCCAGAATTCAGCATTATACCAAGGGGATGGTTTTCCGCCAGAGACAACTTGATTTTAAAGGGGCAAATTCATCTCGTATGCTTGATAGCACGTTGTAAGTTTCTGCTGTCGCATCAGAGGCAGAGTGAGCCGAGGCGGAGAGTTGATTGCTGTGGTGAATGTGTCTGGAGTGAGGGCATTAAGGTTTCGAAATTGTATTTGGTTTTTGGTGATGGAAATGGAGGTGGTACTTGAAGATTAAACCACACAGCGGAGTGATCATACAGACCAGGATCAGTGACGGACAGGTTGGTTATCGATATGCCCCATGAGCAAACCAAGTTGAGAGTATGGCTGTTTCTGTGAGTTACAAATGTCACGTGTTGAGTGAAGCCAAGTGAGGTTAGAGTGGTCATGAGATACCTTGCAAGAGGGCTCTTTAGAAAGTCAACATGGATGTTGAAATCGCCAAGAATCAGGATCCTTTCAGAACTGGAGCACAGCTTAGAAAGCAGCTCAGACCGTTCATTGACAAAAGAAGTGGAGGCTCTAGGTGGGTGGTAGAGCAGCACCAAATTCACAGGTTGAAACAACCTCTAATCCAAAGACATATGCTAGAATGAATTTGAAGGTCGGTGACGGAATCGGTCGGATTTCAGCAGACACATGGTGGAGAACTGTAAGTCCGCCACCAAGGCCATGGGAACGAACCTTCTGATAAGAGTGCAAAGTCTCACGGTAGAGTCTGAAGTAATGTGAGTAAATCATCTTGATAAAGAGCCACAGAGGGCAATGCAGCATTATTTGACCCACTGGGGACCGAGGCCCAAATGGAAATGCCAAAAAGTCGGATGTGTGAGCATCTATAGGGTGTTCCATATAAATCGAACCATAGGGACACTTGTTCAGAAGTAACAGCTAATATATTAAGCAGGGTTCTTCGTAATTGTCTTGACAGAATACAAATGTGTAAGAATAATAATGGCCAACATTTCTAACATATAAAAAATAAAGTTATATTTCAAACCCTTTAAAGTCCTTGATTGTGTCCCTTTGTATTCGCTATGGTTCCATTTAAACTGGACACCCTGTCAATATAGTTAGAGTTGCACTGGATGTGGGTGGTTAATTGATCAGGGCGGTTATGCGACGGTTGAATGTGTAAGGCACTATGCTGCGGTTGAGTCAATGACAGGCAACTCTGGTAACTAAGGCTGCACTCTATGTAAAACCACGCACATAGGGAGCCACACACACCCATTCCAGTCAAGAAGATGGAAATGTTTAGGATAACTTTACGACAAGCGTGTTTTATAAGATGTAAATGATACTAGCGTGGTTCGTGAAAAAAATGTTAGGATGAATGATATGTGTGTGGACGGCAATTAAAGTTCAAATTTCCAACGCTTAAATAACTTTTAAATTACATTAACACAATATAAATACAACTCTGTAATACGTTTGTATTGGGAGGAGAGCGAGGAGGGGAGAGGTGGGAGGGTTAGGGGTGGGGGGAGGGCAGGGCAGGGTGGAGAAGAAAGGGATGGAGGGGAGAGAGGGGAGCAAAAGGAGGGAGGAGTGGGCCGGGGGGGAGGAGTAGGGGAGGGTGGCCACCTCGGCGGATCTTGCTGAGCAGCGCCTGGTAGTGCTGCCGAGCCGCCTCAGCGTCCTTTTCCAGCTTGAAGCGCTCGCCCATCCCCAGCCAGCCACTCGCTTGCGCCATCGTCCCGAACTCAGCCAGATGCTTATCCAGTGAGGCCATGACGCGCGACTGTTCGTGCTCTGGGACCAACTTGAGCTACGTTGTCATCAACGTCATCAATCATCACAAATCATCATCGTCAATCAACACCATTATCATCATTATCATCACTCTGCACAACAATGTTGTCGTGCTTCAGAAAAGTCAACTCAGTATGTAGGAAATAAAGCAAATTTAACATGTAGCAATGAGGAATTCAAACACAGTACTCTCAGAGTAGACATTATAAAAAACAAACACGTGCTCCACTATATATAGAAGATTACAATTAACGTTGTAGTCTTCTATATATAACAGATTTCCTACAAGAACAGCTGTGGAGATCAATTCTCGTACATCGGGTTGTGAACACCGACACAGTCAGAATGAAATAAAGGTGAAGAGGTCTCACCGAGTGTTCGTTCCAACTGGTGATGGTGCGAATGTCATCCTGCAGTCGCTGCACCAGCTGGTGGCCCTGCAGGCTGCCCGACTGGCGCTCCCACTGCACCAGCAGCTCTGCGTGCAGCTGCTGGAGTCTGCGTGAGTCCACACACACGGAAAGCACAAATATAAAGATCTCGTACATAGCCTTAACAGACTGCATGGGCAAGTGCTGTTAGCGAGCACCTATGAAGGCCAGCACAGCACACGATGGGGTGGGTGGTCAGAACCACGCCCGGCCGCCTTTGTCTCTCTAGTCGCAATGTTTACACACCACACTCGGTACTCATTTGAGGCTGGGTCTACCTACGGGTGGCCCAGGAATAGTTTAGAAAATCGTCACTGATGTTGGTCGTGAGCGAGATTTAAACTCGGGTCGCCAGGTTTGTAGCCCAACATGTTGAGCCACGGCTCAACATACACAGGCACACACACGCACATATACCGGGACAAAGCCTTAATGTGTTTTGTTTGTGTCACAAAATCATGTCATGTGAGTAGTGCTTCATAAAAAAAATGCAAATATAAGCTTCCTGCATTTCAATAAGCTTGCGCTAACGTCTCTGCCTATTATGCGTATAATACGCCCAAAACAGGCTAAGCCATTTGCCTCCAAAACTCGTTACGGAAAAAAAACATCTTGAGGCAAAAAAAATCCATTCCCACGTAAAAGAACTCAACAGGCGTAAAGAAATCCACAGCAGTAAAACTGCCCGAAATGGCAACGGCGTGAGGCCACAAAACATTCCCGGCTCTGTCTGTGTGAAGATAGCTTAGTGGAAGGCATAGGGGACTCCGATTTATTATTTCACCATCGAGCATCCATGTGCTTTATTATTTGCTTTCCTACTTGTCTCCTAAACTGCGCTATTGCTGTCACGTTTTGAGTGGACGCATCATTCGGATTTCGTAGAGACCACAGCAACCCCTTTAAAAAAAGAATACTTTAATTTATAGGGCGCTTTTCATTTGGAGGGTCACAAAGCGTAGCACAGAGTTGTAAAGAGAACGGCATGTCAACAAAATGTCATACTTCATCTGCACGTCTTGACATTTCACCTGCACTTCTTCACATTTCACCGGCACTTCTTAGCATTTCATTGGCACATCTTCACATTTCATCCACACTTCTTCACAGGGGTTGTCAACCTTTTGCGCCTCAAGGTCCACTTGGGTGTGGCTTCGACAGACCACTGGCTGGCCCTCGCGGCCCAGCGCTTGAGAATGGCTGAACTAAAGCACCACATGCGAAGGTTTCACCTGTGAGCCTTATCCTGTTGGTCCTTGCTCTTGGCCCGGCCTGGCAGCAGGCCCAGGCGGGGCTTGTAGTCCTGCAGACGCTGGTGTACCACCTGCAGCATACACACAAACCGATGTCATCGCCACACTCCACAGAATCACCGCGTTCATGGTGCGGGTGCCGCCACGTTCACGGTGAACAATGAAGCCACATAAAGCACACGAGCACACACAGCCATGTCCAGTAGAAGCTGGTCGAGACGAGCGAGGCTGCCCGGCTTCTCGGTGGCCACTCTCCTTAACGTCTCTTGCACACTCTTCAGGCCTTCTTCCAGTTCGCGCGCCTCCGCCAAGAACTGTAAACAAAGGCATCAATCCAATTTATTGTTGCTCTGTGTACTCCGCTTTCCTTCCACAGTTCACTGATATGCTGCCTTGGTTTCTCCTGGTGCCCAGTGCTCGACTAGTGTCGTAGCCTCTATATAATCCTGGCTTGTGGCCTGTGTCTGCTGAATGGGTCTCACTGTGACCCTCTGCAGAGTGAAGTGAGTACTTATAATAAAAAATGACAAGAATTGTTAGGCCTTGTCTGTCGCCTCGGATATATCTGTGCCGATTGCTAGATGGCGATAATGTGATCAGCCCTGAGCTGAGAGAACAGCCTACAGTTGATTGGCGAGAGCCTCTGCAGTTTTCACCTCATCTCATCTCATTATCTGAAACCGCTTAATCCTATATAGGGTCACGGTGAAGCCGGAGCGTATCCCGGAAACATAGGGCGTAAGGCAGGAATACACCCG
>JAZEWT010000013.1:11873038-11902024 GCA_036362905.1 Mordacia mordax
CTAAATGTTGCACCACCGCACTCTCTCCCGGTCTGGCACACATCACCGCACTCGCCCTCTCACATAGTGCACTACCCGCTTAACCACCGCTCTCCACACACGCACACAAACACACAGGCAGCATGTCAACCGCTGTGCCACCGCCCCCCACACACAAACAGCGCGCCAACCAGTGCGCCACCGCTCCCCCGCGGCTACTGCGCTAATCGCTGCGCCACCACTCCCCCGCGGCTACTGTGCTACCTGCTGCGCCACCGCTCCCCGCGGCTACTGCGCTAATCGCTGCGCCACAGCTCCCCGCGGCTACTGCGCGAACCGCTGCGCCACCGCTCCCCGCGGCTACTGCGCTAACCGCTCCGCGCGGCTGCTGCGCTAACCGCTGCGCCACCGCTCCCCGCGGCTACTGCGCTAATCGCTGCGCCACTGCTCCCCGCGGCTATTGCGCAACCCGCTGTGCCACCGCTCCCCACGGCTACTGCGCAAACCGCTGCGCCACTGCTCCCCGCGGCTATTGCGCAACCCGCTGTGCCACCGCTCCCCACGGCTACTGCGCAAACCGCTGCGACATCGCTCCCCGTGGCTACTGCGCTAATCGCTGCGCCACCGCTCCCCGCGGCTACTGCGCTAATCGCTGCGCCACCGCTCCCCGCGGCTACTGCGCTAATCGCTGTGCCACCGTTCCCCGCGGCTACTGCGCTAGCCGCTCCCCGCAGCTACTACGCTAACTGCTGCGCCACCGCTCCCCGTGGCTACTGCGCTAATCGCTGCACCACTGCTCCTCGCGGCTACTGCGCAACCCGCTGTGCCACTGCTCCCCACGGCTACTGCGCAAACCGCTGCGCCATTGCTCCCCGCGGCTACTGTGCTAATCGCTGCGCCACCGCTCCCCGCGGTTACGGCGCTAATCGCTGCACCACCGCTCCCCATGGCTACGTCGCTAATTGCTGCTCCACCACGCTCCCCCCCCGCGGCTACTGTGCAAACTGCTGCACCACCGCTCCCCGCGGTTACTGCGCTAATCGCTGCGCCACAGCTCCCCGCTGCTACGGCGCTAATCACTGCGCCACTGCTCCCCGCGGCTACGGCACTACTCGCTGCGCCACCGCTCCCCTAATCGCTGAGCCACCGCGCTCCCCCCCTGCGGCTACCGTGCGAACCGCTGCGCCATGCCAGGCCGCCTTCGCCACCACTTCCCTCTGGGGTCTGACGAGCAGGGTACCCTCAATGGGCCCCCCCCCCCAGCTCCAGCGCCGACGAGGCGCCACCAGAACGGCAGCCCCACATCAGCGACGGCTCCGAACGGCCTCCGGCACCACGCGCGCAGCCCGCCGAGCAACGCCAGGCCAGCCCACTGAGCCTGCCGCAGCTCCGACTCCTCCCGCCTTCGCTGCACTCCGAGCCGCGCCGCCATTCTCCTGCGACTCCACTCTCCTCCACGGCTTGCTCTCTCGCCGCCGCCGCACTCCGAGCTGCACCGCCATTCTGCTCCGACTCCACTCTCCTCCGCCGCTCGCTCTCTCGCCACCACCGCACTCCGAGCCGTGCCGCCATTCTCCTGCGACTTCACTCTCCTCCACGGTTTGCTCTCTCGCCGCCGCCGCACTCCGAGCCGCGCCGCCATTCTGCTGCGACTCCACTCTGCTCCGCGGCTCGCTCTCTCGCCGCCGCCTCACTCCGAGCCGCGCCGCCATTCTCCTGCGACTCCACTCTCCTCCGCGGCTCGCTCTATCGCCGCCGCCGCACTCAGAGCCGCGCCGCCATTCTTCTACGACTCCACTCTCCTCCGCGGCTCACTCTCTCGTCGCCACCGCACTCCGAGCCGCGCTGCCATTCTCCTGCGACTCCACTCTCCTCCGCGGCTCGCTCTCACAACCACCGCCCCTCCCTCTGGCCCGTGCCGCTCGTTCCACTGCTGGCTTGCTGGCATCCTCACTCCGCTCACTGGCTCCGCCGCTAGACTCCTCACCGCTCTCCCAGCCACCACTCGCCGCAGCCTCCGACGTGAGACTGCATCCTCACTGCTGACACCAACTGTGACACCACGGCTTCGACTGCGGGCTTGTGACGGCTTACAGCGGCAACACCACGGCGAGGATCAGTATTCACTCCACGATAGATCAGCCAGCGAGCACGGATGAGCAGAGACTTTTTGATTTTAGATGCTTTATTGAAACCAGCAGTGGACGGGGCCAGGGAGTAGCGGCATACAACGAGCAGCTACATCGTGATGCTTCTTCTCCTTCTCGTTCCCCCAGGAGACTCCCTTCGCCCCTCCAACCCCCCCGCCTATATATCCCCGCGGCCCCTTCTAGCGAGTTCTTAACGACGTCACCCTTCTACTATAAAAGTCATACCCCGCAGCCCGTGCTACTGTCTGTCCCCCCACGTGGCTCTTCTAGAAAGTTCCAACCGACGTCACCCCACGTGGCTTTGTCCCCCCTCCACAGGAAAAGTCCCCGCAGACTGTTCTGTTCGTCCCCTACGTGCCGTTGGTCCCCCCTCTACAGTAAAAGTCCCCCCTCCCCTATTCCTTAACTCTGCAAATGTATATATTTATAATAATAATTGATAGTAGCGACTGATAATGCCACAGTGGCTATAGCAAGGGTTTTTTCTACACTTTTCAGTCAGTCTTTATTTAAGAGGTAAACAGCTATTATATCATCATCGACAAATATATTCACATAGAGTTAAAGACAAATATATTCAGACCTTATCAACAAAGAGTGCTGTGTAATGATGTAGGTTTTCATGACTCAATGCATTATAATTTCTTTCCAAAGCTGTTCTTTCAGGATAGCCGTGTCAAGCACTCCCCCTCTCTCCTTCACAACATTTCACCTGCCCACGTTGGAGGCAATGTCATGCATTCTGAGAAACGTCGTGAAGGCGAGAGGAGGAACGCTCGATACGGATATTCCGAAAAACAGCTTTGGGAAAGCAAATCATGTAATGATGTAGGTTTTCACGGCTCGATGCATGATGATTGCTTCGAACAGAAACGGGGGATACTGCATACCTTAGCCCAACAGTCAAAAACAACTTCAGACAAACAACATCTAAGAGACGAGCTACAACATCTCCAACAAGCACTAGTAAGCAATGGATACACAAAAACAGAAATCCAACGTGCCATAAACAAGAGAACGTAAACAGATACAGCAAGAAAATGAGGAAGATATCAAGACCCACGCTTTCCTGCCATGTGAAAGGCATCACAGACACAATTAGCAAATACCTAGAAAATTTTGAAATAAAAACAGTCTTCACAACCAACCAGAAATACAAGATGTACTCAAATCACCTAAAGACCAATTACGGTTACAGACAGAAGGCGTATATTGCATCCCTTGCAACAACTATGAGGAAGTATACATCGGACAAACAGGAAGAACAATAGCCACAAGAGAAAGAGAACACGAGGCAGCAGTACGTTTGCGGCACTTGGATAAATCAGCAACAGCAGCACATAGTGTAGATAAACAACATAGAATCGATTTTGATAAAATACGAATACTAGCAGCCATCTGCCATTAAGGTCCAAGATTAATTCGTGAAGCAATTGAGATTCACAAGACAAAAAGGACCATGAAGCGAAAACAAGAAATGAATATAAAGCTCAGCCAATCCTGGAGGCCAGCTATTGAAGTCGGTAATGCACAGATATAGAGCTATTGGGTGTGGACATCAGAGGGGGATGGCCAGGTGTGTGAAAGGTTCTTTCATGAGATGCAAATTAGGGGACTAGCCACAGACAAAGCAGGAGGGGGTTATCGCAGTTCCGGGGTGTGAATAGGATAAGGCGATTAGTGTTAATGTGATTCAGATGTAGACCCCACACAACAAAAGATGACTCGACACTTACATAGTACCCACATATATAAAGGAGCAACAGGCACTACACACACATACTGCGCATGAGGATGCCTCTAACGTGTGAGGCGAAACTTCACGAGAGGAGAGAGAGAGCAATCGACGCGGCTGTCCCGAGAGAGCAGCTTTTCGAAGCAATCATCAAAGCAAATTATAAACGCGTGATATGGTTAAATAAAATGTTTATTTTACGTGCAGAGCAGCCTCATTGAGTAGTGTACTGTTGTCAATTGTTTGAGTTTCATTATTTGAATGCAGCTTCGCTCCTCTGATAACGCACTGCAGAAACACCAACTCAAATCATCGCATCCAACTCTGACGGTTTCAATGGCAACAAAACGTGTACTGCACCTTAATAGACTTGATGCAGTCTTCAGAGAAGGTGTGCAACTCATCCACTTTGGTTTTGTTGCGTTCCAGATCACTGACCAGCACCTGGCAATAAAACGTTACCATCGTTCTCTTTACACGCCCCGTGTTAACACAGCAAGATAAACGATCACCACAAAGAAACCAATAGCATGAACAATATACAACTACGATTGATTCATGAAACGTCTAATTTAATAAATAAAACTCATACACACTACTTTGTCAGAGTAAGTCCACCTCTAAAAACACCATTGGTTATGTCGGCCGATGTGCTATCACCATTATAGATCGTCAATAAGTACATTAAACTATGAGATTAAATTTAACTTTGATTGTGCTGCCCTTTTGCTAATCCGCTGCTGGATGAGTGCCTATACTCACAAAGGCAGGTCATTGGGGTTGTTTTAGCAAACTTGTCCATGTGGTCAGTGCCAAGTGGCTGAAGGCAGCATAGATGTAGGAGTTTGGGAGGTATAGTGCAAAAAACGTGTTTTTGTTGTCATTGCCTGCGAAGTAGGTACGCGTTCTTAATGTACCAACCTATTCGTGGATGGTGGTCACCCATCTGAGCATTAAGTAGGCTCGAACCTAAGCTTCACACATCTGATGAGAGTGAGCGCATTCCGAGTGATTTGATGAGCGAGAGGGCTCTGAACCTGGGACACCTGGAGCTGCTTGGTACCCTCAGTTTATTACTCAGGATGCTTATGTCACTGACTTGCACCGCATTTACTGCATCAGGCAACGCTTCACCAGTTGAAAAGCCAGTTCGTGTGCCTTTCTGTGTGGATTTGGTGTGTTCTCTCCGTGTACGCGTGGGTTTTCAGTGGGTACTCCAGTTTTTTCCCCATAGCTAAAAAGACGCGAATTATTTGTCCGAAAACATATGAATATATAGAGGACATAGCGTCTAGCAAATGTTGCCACTGGCTTACCACGTGTCTGCCTTCTCCCTTAACCACCTCTCGGCAGTTCCTCGTGTCTCTGATTTGTTCTTTTTTTTCTCAGCTTTGCATGACAAGTCTCATCTCATCTCATTGTCTGAAACCGCTTAGTCCTATACAGGGTCACGGTGAAGCCGGAGCCTATCCCGGCAGACACAGGGCGCAAGGCAAGGATATACCGACGATGGGACGCCAGTCCATCGCTGGGCACTGCGGGGCAATTTAGCCTGCGAGCCAATTAACCTATGTAGCAGCATGCTTTTTGGACTGTGGGAGGAAATCGGAGTGCCCGGCGAAAACCCACGCGGACACGGGGAGAGCATGCAAACTCCACACAGAAAGGCACCCGAGCCGAGAGATTCGAACCCGGGACCTTCTTGCTGTGAGGCGACAGCGCTAACCACTGGGCCACCACGCCGCCCGCATGACAAGTGAAACACTCTTATTAAAACTAGCAGAGTACCCATCCTATGGGCAATCTTGTTCCAAGTGAGCAACACCTTCTTCTCACATCAGGATAAATGCAAAAATGCTTAAGAAATGATGATAGTGCAATCGTCTAAATTTACAGCTGAAATAGTATTAAAGTATCAGAAGAGTAATCAATCAGTCGGAAGTAAAGCTGACAGACGTAAAAACTTCGATGTTGTGCAGTCAACATTTTCTCCCATAGAGGATTCGAACCCGGTACCTTCAGTGTACAAACACATAACCTGCCAGGTTTGTCCGTCATTGTGTAACGCAGAATCTGCACAAGCGTGGTGCAGTCGTGCAGGAGCGACCACGTATCCTACTCTTAAAGGGGGGATAACAATAGAAATTCATATTTTTTTCTAAGTAATTAACTATTTATCTCGAAAGTAAAAAATAAATCGTTGTTATCATGTATATTTCATTACCATTCATCGGCAATTCCAGTTCATTACTACAGAAATACGTTTTATTTCGAGTTGAAATGTGTGCACCGTTTAATAGTTGGTATATTCCACATCACCTATCAAACCACTACCATAGATGTTTAATATCACAGCAGAAAGTATTCAGTGAGCTTGTAAGATTTAAATGGCTATGAATTATCAATAAACTCCAGAGGGAAAACAGTGTTGGCTTGCGTGTGAACGACAGCAAAGATGGTGATCTTGCTGTACGAAAAAAATGTTATTGTTGCTGATTTTCCATTCTCGTGCCATTGTTATTGGCGTGCCGTTCTCTCCGCACCTCTGTGAAGCGCTTTGTGACCCTTGGATGAAAAGCGTTCTATAAATGCAATTATTATTATTATTATGTTGGTTCGATACGTTACTCGGCTCATTACATATAAATAACTGGGCTCTTACGTATAGATGGGTGGCGCGATGGCGTAACAGTGAGTAGTGCTGCTGCCTCACTGTCATAAGGTTCAATTTATCAGCTGGGGTGCCTTTTTGTGCGAAATTTGCTTGTTCTCCCCGTGTCTGCGTGGATTTTCGCCGGGTACTCCGGTTTCCTCCCACCGTCCAAAGACATGCTTCTTCTTAAGCAAATTGGCCCGCTGAGTAAATTGCCACCAGCGCGCTGTGACGTACTGGTCTCACATGCTGGGTATAGCCCTGCCTTGCTCCCTCTGTCGGCCTGGATAGGCTCTGGCACCCCTGCGACCTTGTACAGGATAAAGCGGGCATTGATAGCAACGGCACATATAGATTTCTCTTCCCCCGTGCCGCACCGTTTGCTGTCGGATGCGCTCGTCCAGCGAGGCTCCGTCGCCGGCGGCTGGGAGCTGCAGGCGCTCGCCACGGCCGGATGTCTCGTCCAGCCAGCGGCTCAGCGAGCGCTGCCGCTCCTGGAAGGTGGGCAGTAGGCGCGTGCACATCCGCTCCATGTCGCGCAGCCTGGCGGAGCGATCGCACAGCAATGTTTCGCTGAATGGGGCAGTACAGCGAATAGGTTGTGGGTAGCGCATAATGCGTTGTCACGTGCTTTGTACGGTGCGGGGAACTGTGCCATCGTTTGAGCGTTCGCACCGACTGGCCTCTTGCCGTAGAATAAGTCTATGTCCATTGGCCTGCTGACTAAATTTCCCTGATGTCCTGCGATGGACTGGCATCCCATCCTGAGTGCAGCCTTGCCTTGCACGTTTGTCTGCCAGGGCAGGCTCAGGCTCACCATCACCCTGTACAGGATTAAGCATGGACTGATAATTAATTGTGTTGTATGTTACAATAATATGAATTTTCTGTTAATACAACTATTAATTGCAGTTATACCTGTATATAATAGGGCTAGGCATGTGTCACTAATAATTTCCTGGGCACTCATTCATTTGACAGCCTTTGTGACGTCACAATCAGCCCACTAGACGGCGTGTATCGCCATCTGGCGGTCAGCACAGATATAGCCTAGGCAGCTGCAGATCGCCATGAAGGCCATTGTGTAGACTGCAGGTTTTCAAATAGGCGTCATCAGGAAAAGTTGAAAGTGTTCATGCATTTGCTCTGTCTGACCACCAATACATCTATCTACAACGAGGGGGCGCTATGAATTTTATAGAGCTGAGCCAATATGAACCAAACAGAACTGTTACACGATGATGCTGTTCGGGAAACACCCTATTTGGAACAATCCAAATGATTCCCAGCATTTCATAAAGTTTGCAGGTACAAACCGCAGCAAAAAAATAACAAGATTTACAAACACTTCCCCAACACTGAAACGGTGCTGATTGTCGCTGCCCATGTGGCGTCTGTGCCAGTACTATGCAGCCGTAGGGTTGCTCCCACCTGATTCCCATCTGCTCGTGGAGCATGTGCCAGCGCTGAACGAGCTCCTCGGCCCTGCGCATGTGTCTGCCCAACTCCTGTCCGCCGCGATGCGAGCACTGCTTCGAAGGCCATCCGCCACCACCACCTCCCACCAAGTCTCCAGCCTTCTGCAGCTCCTCCTGCAGCCGCTGCAAGAGCCAGCCTTTCTGCTCCACCTCGGAGATCCATTGCTGCACATGGATGAAAGTAACTTAAATTATACTTACCGTTATGGTCGCGCTGAACTATTCAGTATGCTGTATCGGGCCGGACTGGCTTACTTTCACCTCTGGTTGCTGCACACGGAACGACGTCTGCAGTGTATTGTGACATGTGAGTGGATTGCTCATGAGAGCTGCTTTCAGGCCAGCGTTCCTGCTTTTGAGGCTGTTACCTCACCAGAGCAACTCTTAAGAGCAATTATTGTATAGGGGAGCCGTTAAAACCGACAGGATAACTGTACATTGTCATATGTGAGTCTACAGCACTGTGTGTTTAATATGTTTATTCCAACGCAGTATATCTCTACTCAATGTAAGATCACTTGCAATAGGCTGGTTCGTGTCTTTCTTGCAATTAAACTTTCACCATTTTATTTTTTTAGAAGAGTGGCATTTTTTTATATTCCTTCCCCTCTCCTCAACCCAGTTTAACCCGATTGTGCCAATGGCATCATTGTCATGTGACAGAGAATTCACTCTGAATGCTTTCACAGCAGCTCAGTCTCCGACGTATTATAAAACAGCCCAAACCAATTAACTTAGATAGCAGCGTGTCTTTGGACGTCGGAAGGAAACCGGTGTACCTGGCGAAAACTCAAGCAGACACTGGAAAATATGCAACCTCCTAACATTAAGGCGGCACCCGAGCCGGGAATCGAACCGAGGTTCTCCTCATTGTGAGGCGGCAGCGCTGGGGTGAGTTGCTGTCGCTGTGAATACGCATGGGGGAAGGGGGAGCAGCGGCAGCACCTTGAGCAGCGTGACGTGGGACTGAATGCCCGGGTGGCTAACAGGAACACAGACGCTCTCAACAAGACGGCCTTCAAACAGCTCCACCTGCGATTCCATCTCCCCCAGGCAGCGAACCAGCCCCTCGAGTCCCTTGAGTCTGGGGTAACAATACGGAGAGGTGTCACGCAGTCTCGTATCACACACACGCCAGCCACCAAATACCCTGTAACGATATGTGAACTAGCGTTACTCATAGCCATGTCTATTTGTATAAACAGGGCTTCGTTTCAGTCAAGTCAGACTAGTTTCGTGACCCAGAAAAGATTTTCGTAACCCCTCGTCGGTTGTCACCATTTAGTGGTGAAGGGGGTTTTAATAAACCCCAGAGCTGTGTCGCCTGGAGTTCAGGACTTCTGGTAAAGTTTTCATTGGTGAACAGGTCTGGAGTCTAGTACTCTCGGTAGGATCTCCCTTTGCAAATGGGTCTGAGAGGACAAACAAATATCTGAAGAACCTCTGATAAAAGGAAGTTGATATTAAAAAGGTTATCTAGCTGTAAAATGTTGCTCAAATACCCCCATTATTGGGAGGCAACCTGGACATTGGCTGTTTAAATTGGGCACAACAACACAAAGGGCTACATCCAGCATACTTCCTACTCTGGGCTGCGGCTACTTGTAAAGTGCACATTGCAGTCTACCAGTGACCCAGAACATGAAGAGCACTAAAGCCCTAAATATCCCCTGCCTGCAACGGTATCCAATACATTACTGCTAAAGTATAGCCAAATTGAATAGAAGCTCTCGTTTATATATTTAACACTTTCCATCTATCCGTGTCCACTCAATAATTATTAATTACTGCCCTGTGTCCTGTGCACGGACGTGTGAGGTGGGAAGCAACACCCACTGCTGGTGGCATTTCTCCAGAAGGCGCATTAGCTGCTCCACCCTCTGGCTGATGCTGCTCAGCTCCGAGTATCCCAGCGAGTCGGGCGGGTACTGGTAGAGGCGCTCCAGTCTGGCCCGCGCCGCCTCCACCTCGGAGCACACGCTCTGCAGTCCCCGGCAGAGACAAGGGGAGCCGACCATGGGACGTATCAACCCGCAACTTCTCTTTTGTTCTTTCGCCATCAGTATCCGCTTAACGTACCACGAGGGTCGTGGTGAGCCAGAGCCTATTTCGGCCGATGCAGCGCGTAAGCAGAGGTATAATCCAGGATGGGACATCAGGCCATCACAGAGCACATGGGCAATTTAGTGAGCAAGGTAATTAACCTAGGCAGTAACAGCAGCATGTTTTTAGACTGTGGGAAGAAAGCGGAGTATGGGGAGAACATGCAAACTCCACCTAGAAAGGCACCTGAGCCGGAAGTAAAACCTGAGATCTTCTTGCTGGAGGTGGCAGCGCTACTGGCTGTCCAATTGTGGCGCTCCTTTGCTGTTTACAAAATAAATAAATACACAACATCGGCAGACGTTTGTTTGTGAAGCCAATGGCTACTGACATGTTGAGTTGTACATATGCATGATCGCGCATATATTAAAGTGCTGACGTATTAGCATGGACACGCCCCCACATACAGTGAGCCACGCCCCTCCTTGCGGACACGCCTCAGTGTACTGGAGACCCGCTGAGGTATAGACACACTCTCGTGTTGTACTCTGGGGGCAGAGCATATACTGATAAGACATAAGCGAGAGAGGCATCTGAAGAGTTTGTTGAATAATGAGGCGTTTTGTACTGTCCACAGGGGTGCAAAGGAGATTAAGGTGGCTCTGTGCGTTGGTGCGTGGGTGTTGTTTGTGAAGATATGTGACTGTTTTTCAATTTCGGGTTTTGATTGTGTAGTCCTGTGCTTTACAGAGGTTGTAGTTGGCCAATCCTGGTTTGGAATGTTGGCAGTTTGATAGTCGAGGCAAAACGAGTATTATGGCATTAAGTGTTTTGATCGTGATAACGTTATTTAGGAGGGAAAGTGATTCTTGTAGTTCTTCTATGCGTGGGTTTTTGCGCGAAGCGCGTTTCTGTCCGCGGCGGCCATCTGGGTGTGTTGTGAGTATACTGGAGACCCACTGAGGGGTGCAGAGGAAATTAATGCGGCTCTGTGCATTGGTGCGTGAGTATTGTTTGTGAAATTGAGGCAAGTGGTGGTCGAGCAAGTTAATAAAGTTGTTTATATTAAAGAAGATATGCATTGGCACGGGTGGTGTAAGTCTGTGGTGGCAGAAGAGGCGCATCACAGCAGACCAGCGGCGCATGCAGAGCACAAGGGGATTCACATAAAAAAATGACACAACGCAGACTCTTACCATTTGAATATTCTCTCGTACGGTCACGCGCGCACATTGTTTAGCTGGTCATCTCTAGTATTTTGCTTAACCGTCGCGCCGGTCTGATGTCTCTCGTACGATCATGCGGCCGAAAGTGAAAGGAAAGGGAGATGAGACAGGTGGCGTCGATAAAAATTTGCTTAAACATACTGTTTTATTAGGTTCATCAACCTACAGCCATTACATGTGTTATATACCAATGTCCATCACCATTTGTTTACAGACAATAACTCCAGATGGCATTAGATCTTCTGTCTGTCAGCATTGCCAGGCTTGTTAGATGGAGTACTCGTACCAGACACATGTGGTAACTCAGCAGCATTTGTTAAAATGAACACTTACGCATTGGAGGTTTATTAATTTGCTTCATAACACGAACAATGTTGCCATCATTCAAACGTGTTTTCATGACTCCATGTATGAGAGTTGCACTGAAGAGCTGTTCTTTCAGGATAGTTATATCGAGCGTTTTGTTCTCCTTTGCAAACCCGTTAACATGATAGGTGAAACATCACAGATGGGAGAGGAGGAACGCTCGACATGATTAACCTGAAAGAGTATCTCTTAAGAACAACTTTGATTTTTGCTATCCTCACATAACCTACTGGTTATCAAGCCGAAGATTAGTCCCATTATTTTACGTGGCAATATCTTTGTGAAACGAATCGTACTGACTTCGTAACACAAATCGTCGGCAAGAGGAAATCAAAGTCTCCCCAAGTTTTTCACGTATAACTAAACCGTTAACACGACTCAAGCAGCCGTGTGGGTCCACAGCAGCAGCAGGAGCAGGCTAGGTGAGGCACTAGCTGTAGCCATGACTGTCAGGGCAGATCTCACCTGGTACTGGGACATCTTGTCGTCGACCTCACGGGATAGGTTATATCCAGGCAGCGGCACGCTCGAGAGCTGCCCCACTGTCTCCTCAATGCGCAGCAACTGCTGCACCAGAAGCTGCACCTCTGGGACGATGTCACGCAGAGGGACCGGCGCTGGAGGAGGTGGTGGCGGCAGGGTTTTGGTTGGCTCAGTCACCACCACTGCGGGCAGAGAGGGCTCAACGGTCATGGAATCCTCCCATCTCTCAGACCTTTGTCATTTAATAAAAAAAATAAAAACAATACGGTTGCAAAAAAAAGAGGCGTTACCCGTTTTCTGTCAATAATACAGTCTTCAGTTCTTAAAACACTAGACACCTTTAGTAAAGTGTCAAGTTTGCGAAAACCACACACGTTTGTTGCAAAAAATTCAAATAATATGTTTTGATAATGTAGGCATTGTAATTATGTAGGTTTTCATGGCTTGATGCAAAATGATTGTTTTGAAAAGCTGCTCTCATTCCCTCTCTGCACCTCGCCACGGCTGTCCCAAGAGAGGAGCTTTTCGAAGCAATCATCATGCATCGAGCCGTGAAAACCTACATCATTACAATATAGGCATTGTCATTGAAACTTTTTTGGCTCACACTAAAGATAGCTTCCTTTATAGCCTAGCCTCAGTTCTAGCCAAATGTTAAAAGGTAGTTTGCCTGTATTACTGCCAGAAAACGCGTCTTTTTTGCATTTCTGTACTGGAAAAAAGTACCCCGAAAAACAGAATAGTGTTTCTATCCATGTGTTTATTTATTTATTTACATTTAGTGAGGTATGTGTGATGATATACTAGGGATCACATTGGACTTGTAAGCCAGAGATCGCCGATTCACTTCGATTTCCTAGCACTGCAATTCAAGCAATAGGGGCAAGTTTATTAACACCATTGGAAATAAAGAGTAAAACCTGTTCTGACACCACCTCATGAATATTTTTCCACTTATGACTGAAGGCCTCCCTACTCTGTACGAGCCATTCAGGTTGCTTGATTGCAGTACTTTTAGTACATCATCCAAACAGTTTACCACACCAATATTAACCAGCAGCATTAGTTTAATAACCAAACTCTAAATCCGCTTTGACCATCTGGGCTTCATCAGCAGAGTCAGACCAAGTCACCCCACGTCACCGGCAAGAACACTCCCAACTAAACTATGTAAGTGTGTTCAACGCCACAACAAAAAGGAGTAACATTTGCATACAAACTCGCTATGCATTAAGCTATGGGTACTTTTTGCCAGTATACATATGTAATAAGTAGAACAGGTTTTTACCATTGCTGGCAATTATACACGTGTTAAGATCTTAAAACACCATAATAGACACATTTCACAATGTGTCTAGTTTGCAAAAGCCACACATACTTGTGGCAAAATATGCAAACAGGAAGCTTTGATAACATGCATTGTCCTTCAAACTGATTGGCCTACACCAGACATGGCTTTCTTTTGAGCCTGATTGTCAGTGTTAGCCCAAAATGCCACAAGGCAGTCAGCTCAGGACAATGCATGCATTGTTGTAAAGCACTACACATCCTCTACATAGATCAATGTGTAGAGGGTTGAACCCTGGGATGACACGAGGGCTCGCGGGGACAAACCTTGCACTGTTTGATGCGGCGACACACACGCCTGTGGGTCCATGTCGCCCGCGTACTTGAGGGCCTGACCAAACTCTGTCTTGATCTGGTTGATGTCATTGCAGTCAAACATCTGCGCATCCTGGCTGAACTTGACGAAGTTCTCATAGTGCGACTCGAGGCTCGTGATTAGGCGCCGGTACTCGTTGTGTGACGGCCTCTGTGATAACAAACAAAAGGAGGTGTGCGAGTTCAAGGCTGTACACATTATCACGAGCAGTGCCCACACTTCATCCTGTACCAGGTTGCGGAGGACCGGCAAAAACTCTTGCAGACACAGAGAGAACACGCAAAGTTCACACAGAAAGGTACCCTAGTCTGGAATGAAATCAGCGTCCTTCTTGCTGTGAGGCGGCAGCAGCGTTACTCACTGGGCCACCAACGTGCCGCCTCGGCAGATGTTAAAGAAACGGATTTACATTTGTTTTTTTTTTATCACAGAGTCCTGCCAGGTTAGAATCCGAATTGAGTAATTTGCATAACATCAAGATTTTACCTCTTATTTTCCATTTACGTCCCACTTATTGATCATTCTTCTGACATTTTACCAGAATTTCGGCTGGCATCATCAAACCTATTAAGCACACTTCCACGTTTATCTAGAATGAAATCCAGGAATAAATGCGTTTAACGTGCCAAATTTGGCAAACTTGGACCATGATTCTGGCCTATCCTTGTAATGACGTCATGAGAACTTTACCATCCACTGTGAGGTCTGAGCACTGAGCGGGACATGTGAACCCACCTTCTGCAAGGTCCACGAGTAGATTTTGTCCATGTCTCTGAGCATGTAGCGCCAGTACAGCAGGCACTTGAGGCTGATGGTTACTTGGCACCACAGTGTAAGGATGCCTTCGTAGAGATGGTCAATCCTGCACAATACAATGCACTCAATCTCAATACTGTTCAGTCATTCAACAGAAGTTTGCCAAATATATAATTAAGATTTTAAAAAATAAGATTTGACTGTTGCTATATACCCACCAAATTGTTGTTGCCAGTTTAAATGACCGCTATCCAGATTGAGCCGGGTTGGCCGGTTTCCCCTCAATGGTAGAGATATTGGAGCAAAATTCTACGGCCAGATGCCCTTTCCGACACCAATCTCCTTAAGTCGAAGGATTTTAAGATCGTTATTTGGAACCTCCCCAAGACCAATTAATCAAGGGAGACCTTTTCAGGCCTGCCAGACTCCAGTTGACGGCCCGAAGCCTTGGGCTTCATTGGAAGATGCAAACCCTCCACCATGATAAGGTTATAATCCACAGGGAGCCAAAAAGCTATTTTTTATTTCTTTAAAGTTTAGCTGAATTGCCACCATTTTAATGAACGTAATTAAAAGTTTTGATAGAAACAGTTATGAATAATCATCGATTATCATCAATCGGCCAGCGTAAATCCGCTGATAGATGAAGACCTCCGCGATGTAATAGCAGCATCTTGATAACACGTAATCATACGGTTTTACCAAAATATGCCTATAAGTGTAAAGCGGTGTGGTCCCATCCATTGACTGTGCTGGTTGGCATTGTGGCTAGTGTGTAGACTTCTGAACCACTCAGCGATCTAATGGTACTGAGTGAATGAATAATAAATGAATAGCCAAATGAGTTCAGATGAAAAGCGGCCCCTGGTGATCAGAGCGGGGAGGAAGCATGCCGCACCTGTTGGCTATCTCCAGCGCTTCCTTGTTGAGTGGCGGGATGATGAAGCAGAGCGATAGCGGCGCGATCTCGCAGCCGCCCGGGCCAATCACCCGCCACGTGACGCGGCGAGAGTTGTCCATCAGGATACACTGATCGTCAGGGGCGATCGTCACCTGGAGACAACGCAATAATCGGTAGACAGCATGACAATGTCAAGGAGATGGCAGCCCGTATGCATTCTACTTCATGAAATGCCAGTATGTGCTTAAACCTGTATAGGGTCACAGGGAGCTGGAGCCTATCCTGGCAGAGAAAGGATGCAAGGCAGATCTATGCCCTAGATGCAAAATGGGATGCCAGTCCATCGCAGGGCTCCATGGGAAATTTAGTCAGCATGCCAATTAATCTGGGCAGTAGCATGTCTTTAGGCTACGGGAGGAAACCGGAGTACCTGGCAAAAACCCACGCTAACACTAGAAGAACAGGCAAACTCCACACAGAAAGCGCCCAATTTACTGCATATATGTCTTTATGAACGTGGAAGTTTGTTTATCGATGAAGAATGCCTCACACAGTCATTAACTGACAGATGGCTGAATTGCAATGTTTTTAAAAATCATTATCAATGCTGGCATTTATAGGTGTTTACGGCCGTCCAGGCTAGATCTGTGCTGTCCGCTCGATGGCAAAGATGCAATTAGCTCTGAACCGAGAGAACAGCCGAGGTCGACAGCTGACTGGCGAGATATTTTCTGCAGAGTTGTCACGTAACATGGCCAGCCAATAGGAACACTGAAATGATGTGGAATGACATGCTGCGTAATGCGGTTAGGTTCGGCTTTGGTCACCAACTCGCTCACCAACCCATCAACTCGCTCACCAACTCGTTCACAATCTCACCGACTCGCTCACCAACTGGCTCAACCCACTCACCACCTGGTTCAACCCGCTCACCAACTCGCTCGCCATACTGTGATATCAGTCTAATTAAATCTGTGCTTTGTAGTTCATCGTTCCAACCGGTAAGCACCGCTAACGTGTACCGATCGGGCTCTCAGGCCGAGGATGCGGGCGCACCTCGTTTAGTTTGTATTCGCACAGGGCCTTGATGGGCAGCGCGCCGTGGATGGAGTGCTCGGGGTCGCGCGGCTTCAGCTGCACGATGGTCTTGGCTCGCCCTGAAATGTTTGCCACCGTTTGCCTGTAGTTCATGTATGAGTCTCTCTCCTCCTGCAACAGAGACAACGAGACCCCGAATGACATTTAACAGAGCGTAGGCTCAGGTGCGGTCAACGAGTAGGGCCTATGAAGACCGGCATGATACATGCAGGCGGGTGGGTGGCCAGCACCACGCCGCCATCGTCTCCCCAGTGGCGAAGCTTACACACTGCCCTAGATACTCATTTGAGGCTGAGTCGACCTCAGCGCGGTCGTGGACCGGTTCAGATATTCGTCACTGATGTCAGTCGTGAGCGGGCATCAAACTCGGGTGGCTGGTTCGGAGCATTGATTGCTGCACCACGTGGTCCTCCTGTAAAAAGCAGGTGACAAAAACGAGCAACCAAGCGACAAACTGGAGGATGGACAACATACCTTCGACATTGAACGAACATGCATGCCTCATAAACTGTATGACTGTTACAACAAGCAGAGGTGAAACTAAGCCGGTAAAGTTCGGTTCCCACATACCAGTAAGAACTTTGCTTTCACCCCTGACAAGACATGACAAATGCAAGAGGCTGAACAACATATATAGCACAACAATTGCAGTTAAAGATTTCATGTTAAACTGAAGAATTGAAGCCTGCATAGCTCAAGGGGGCGCTTGTCCCAAATTGGTACGAGTATACAATGACACTGCTATTGTTGCATTTGTTCCCTCTCAATGTGCAATATGTTACTTATGGATGTTTTCTTCCCCATTGCAATGTTAAACCGTGTTTTTATTTATTTGGTTAATAATGTGCAATGCTGTGGTAAAAAAATTTCATTTTGTTTGGTTAATTAATTTTAATGTTTTTTTTGCAACTCACATATTTGTCGTGTCAGGAATCCTGTAAAGAGCTTACAAGGTCACGAGGTATGTTTTTTTGCTGTAATAATAAACATCTTCTATCTGTAAAATGTCATATTTCATTGTAAACGTTGTGGGTTTGCTCTCCAACGCACCGGTGTGCTGAGATAGTGAATTATTGTTACATTCTGTTCACGTGACAAAACCTTACTGATTGGCTTTGTTGGGTACAGGAGTGGGATCTAACCCAAAAACAACATTTTATGGATTGCATTGGTCACAAAAGGCTTCGTATTAAAGACGTCTGCAAGTGGTATTGGATGCACAGTGATCTCTCATCTCATTGTCAGAAACCGCTTAGTCCTATACAGGGTCACGGTGAAGCCGGAGCCTATCCCGGCAGACACAGGGCGCAAGGCAAGGATATACCGACGATGGGACGCCAGTCCATCGCCGAGGATGCACAGTGATCACATGCTCAAAATGTTGTCACGTGAATACAATGTTCCGTTATGGGTACTTTTGCCAGTATACAAATATAAGATTTCAATAGGTTTTACCGTAACACCTGCATAATTGCCAGATACGGTAAAACCTATTGTAATCTTATATTTGTATACTGGCAAAAAAGTACCCATAGCGTTAACAGCCCCACCTAAGCTATAAAGCATTGATACTGCATTGTCTGGAGCTGACTGCCTTTTGGCAGCGACTGACACTGGCAAATAGGCTCAAAAGAAAGCCACTGCCAGGTGAAGGTCGGTCAGTTGAAGGACAATGCATAGGTTATCAAAGCTACCTGTTTGCATACTTTGCCACTAGTATGTGTGGCTTTTGCAAACTGGACACATTGTAAAATTTGTCTATTTTGGTGTTTGGGATTTTAACACCTGCATAATTGCCTGGCAATAATTGCCAGGCATAATTGCCTGGCAATTATGCAGGTGTTAAGATCTTAACACCTGCATAATCGCCAGATACGGTAAAACCTATTGTAATCTTATACAATGTTCCGTGTTTCGTGCTGTCATATCTGAACCAGTGCTGCAGATTAAATATTTTAACTCAAACTGGAGCGTCTTTTTGATGACCTTGTTAAATATTAAAATCATTCATCGGGTCAATCTGTTGGTGAACAGCCTTCAGTGTCATTGGTGTGAATTCGTGTCGTGTGGAAGGCTCTCTTGCTGCTGCTCTCACTGAGACCGAACAAGACATGAATGGACGTGGTGGCGGATGACATGGGAAAAATGGATCTCACTCCCGAGGATGTACGATGATGTGATCGGTTAAGGAAAACCTGGGCAACGGCCGTTAAAGCAGTTGTGTGTGTGTGTTGTATGCTCCTACTCTCACCGCAAGATCCTTCAGCAGCCTCTCCACATGCTCTAGGCTTGTGTGCTTGTCGCACGTGTACTTCTGGCGAATGACCTCGTGCTGTCTCTTCAGGAAGAGCTCGGCTTCCTTGGCATCACTGAAAAACTGCCGTCCCAAGTCAGAAGCAGCACATAAGTTATTTATTATTATTATCAGTCAGTTTGTATTTAAGCTGGAAGGAATTGTTGCGCTAAGTAGCTATTTTTAACAGTTGTCCAGCGGGGAGGGGTAAAAAAGTTACATCTCAGGGAGGTGTGGGAGGAAACCGAAGTACCTGACAAAAACTCACGCAAAGAGGAGAACATCTAAACTCCAGACAGAATGGCACCCCCTAGCCAGGAATGGAACCCAGGGGTATTTGCTGTGAGGGGACAGTATCACAACGCCACCATGCCATTATAATGACAAACCAGTACCGGCACATCCAATGAACAGCAGGAACAATATATTTTTTATCTTCAGTTCTGAATAAAAACTGCTTTCACGAGTGATTGGAAGTCTTGTTAGGCTTTGTCCTTCCACTACCCAGTCACTTTGATCGTATCAAGTTAACTAAATGTTACCACTGCTACCTTTCAGCCCCTCTCGCTGGCAAGCTACAATGATGGTCCATACCTGCTGGTAGGTTGTGCTCTCTTGAAGGTGCACCTCGATGCATTGCCTTAGCTGCAGAAGCCAACTCCATTGGGTCTGAAGAGCCCCCATGTACGCCTGCACAGCAGCACACACACCGGCACCCACTCCACTGATCAACGTGCACTCCGAGTGCATCTGACTGGGCTAGAATCACATCGATAGGAACACATTCTCTGTACTCCCTACGGAGCGATCTGGCCAATTTCAGATATGGGCATCACCTACACTGGTTACTAAGTGATTAATTCAATATTACTGTCACATGTTTGCTTTGCCCACATTAAACTTTTGACTAAATCAGCAATCAGTCAATATAACCCCAAACGGACCTTCAGCTGCCCATCAATGTGATTTCTTATTGTGCGTGGGTTCGAGGCAATTGCCCAAGAAATTACAGCAGGTTCGTCAAGCGCAAGCAGATGTTTATAATAATATTTGCATTTCGAAAGCGCTTTTCACCCAAGGGTTCACATAGCGCTGCACAGAGCTACATGGAGAGAATGGCATGTCAATAACAACTTCAAAATGGATAAATTAAGTTAAATAATGACTATAAATTAATGAAGGATATCAAATAAAAAAAGTTAAACAAATAAAGGAAGAAGCGTTCCTGAGTAGCTACAAGTCAATAGTGTGCCATCACCCAGAGTTACTTCCCATACATTCTCTCCATTCCCTCCATACATACAGTACAGGCTCTTTTGTGTCTGGGGGCTGGAGAGGGTAGAGCTCCCCCCCAACCCCCTCCCCCCCGCCCTACCTTCCCCCCCATTCTAAATTCTCAGAGTGAAGTCAAAATCGTTGGTATAACATTAACACAGGGTCAGGCTACAGGGCTGTGTCGTGGTTAAGGGCGTGTCTGTGAGAGTGAGGCCGATGTTGGCACAGCATGGAGCAAGCGTGCTGCATCTGCCTGTCATCTCGGTCAGGCAACGCCTGACATCTGGGTCTGCCCCGTGACAGAGAGCCTGCGACACTTCACGTGGCCTCACTGTGCACATGGCCTGGCACACGCGCCGTGGTGACATCACCGCCACTTAGTGGCCAGTTGCGGTTGTTAGGGCAGAGAGAGTCGCACCTCGATGGTATCTGTGGCAGGGTGCTCGTTCTGCAGCATCTGGATGCCGAGACCCTGGATGCGGTTGATGGTCATCTCCTTCCTTTCCATCTCCTTGAGCAGCTCCTAGCGGGTTCCATGCGCACATCACAGCTCCAAATACATTTAGGCCGTGACACGGCTGGGGAAACACGATGCGCCACTGACCGCATTCATCTGTCTACAGGGGTGAAAGTAACTTAACTTTCTTACCGGTACGGTCGTATCACAACCCCCCTTCCCACCCGTACTTACTAAATGCTTCAGTCACTTTCTTAATGGCATGTCGTACCGGACCGTATCAGCTTACTTTCACTTCTATCTGTCATTTTAATTGGGCAAAAGACACGTTGTAGGTGACAGGCATAGGCTGCAAAGCGAATGATAAAGGCACCGATTGCAAAGGTGTTCAACTGGTAACGTCTCGCGAAGGCGAGAGCAGGAGCACTCTTTCCACCCGCAACAGGCGGTGACTCCGCACCACATGACCTCTGAAACCGGATCGTCGCAGCATGCACATCATGCACGGCACGGAGGCACAGTGAGTAGCACTACCGCCTCACAGCAAAAAATACGCAGGTTCCACTCCCGGCTCAGGTGCTGCCTTTCTGTGTGGAGTGTGCGTGTTCTTCCAGTATCCTGGTGCGTTTTTACCGGGCACTCCGGTTTCCTGCCAGAGACCAAAGTCACGCTGCCTAGGTTAATTATCCTGAACAAATTTCCCTGAGATGCTGTAACTTCCTTACCCTTCCCTGTTGAACAACTGTTAAAATAGCTACACAGCTCAACGTTTTCTTCCATCTCGACTAAACCGGGGTTGACGTACGGAGTGGGCATCCTTCTTGGCGGCAAGGTTCTGCAGGTTGTGGTCGCTCCAGTCGTAGGCAATCTCGCGCTCCTCCTGCTGGTTCAGCCACATCAGCTCGGCTGTTGCGCGCGCGATGAAGTCGTGCAGTCCGGTCACGTGCTGCATGTAGCGCTTTGACGTGTTCTGCAAAACCATCATCGTCATCATCATCCGTCATGTTACGTCTGTCATTGTTTCAGAGCCTATTCTAATGTTGTTGTTGTTGACAATGCGGTTCTCTCCACAGCTCTGTGCAGCGCTTTGTGACTCTCGGGTGAAAGCGCTCTATGAGTGCAATTATTATTCTTATTGATGACGATTAGTAGTACCCGCCAAGTCCTGTACAAGGTCACGCGGCGAACGGGAGCTTATCTCGGGAGTATTTACGGTTTTCTATTGATAGTGATTTTTTAAATAATAATTACAATTTATGATTCTTGCTTTTCGGTTGGTCTCGTAATTTCTTTATTTTCTGTTTTGATATCAAATTACAATAATATATACAACGTATAATGAGCAGTCATTTTTTTTCGAAGGTATTCATTCGAAGAGAGAACGGCTCAGGGGCAGGGAGAGGGGAAGGCAAGCACGTGTTAGCCGGCGCCAACATTTACCAGACACTGCGTCCTATATATAATAATATTATCGGCCAGGCAATTAATTATTTAGTATTCTTTAGCTGTAGGAGGAAACCGGAGAACCCCCAAAAAACCCCACGCAGAACAAGGGGAGAATACACAAACACAACACGAAAAAGCGTGCAAGGCGGGAATCGAACTGCTTCGACTAGAACTTTCTTTCTGTGAGGCGCATATGTTACCACAGCGTCACCCTCCAACACAGGCCACGCTCAGACTTCACCG
The DNA here is from genome assembly GCA_036362905.1 of Mordacia mordax. Classification (NCBI taxonomy): domain Eukaryota; kingdom Metazoa; phylum Chordata; class Hyperoartia; order Petromyzontiformes; family Petromyzontidae; genus Mordacia; species Mordacia mordax. Next base: position 11,895,284 of record JAZEWT010000013.1, read on the forward strand.
CAGCTAACAGGTTGCGATATTAGGATTATTAATCTTGTGATAGGGGAACTTTCAATAGCAGATACGAGGCACGAGGCAGGGCTATATCCAGATATATATACTTGAATCACACACTTCAGAGGCACAAAAAACGGGCATGTCATGAGGTTAACAGAATAACAGCACGAGAGGACTGTACGTGTAGCTCGAAAAAAAACACCCAGACATTTTAAATTCCTTGTTCCAGGAAAACGTTCGGATTTCCCAGGATAGCTGCCTCCTCAAAAAGTAAAATCCCAGAAAAACCAGGACAGGTGGCAACCCTGCTGAGGAAATCGGGTGCATTCTCAGTGATTTGGGTTTCTTATATTTATCCGATTCTGTTGGTCAATCTCCTTCAGCTGCACGTGTAAAATGAATGTCAATTGATCAGTTCCATTGATCAGTTGGATAGCACTATATATAAATATAGTGGCCTACTCACAAGTACAAAGATATGTCATTGCACGACAATGTACTTGTGGCACCACGACTCGGACCGCAGACTCGTGGCGGCTCGACGATAACCGCCACGGCGAGGATCAGCGTTCACTCCACGATCTTTCAGCCAGCGAGCAGAGACTTCTTGTCTTTTGATGTTTTATTGACGGCGATGGACTGGCGTCCCGTCGTCGGGTGTATTCCTGCCTTACGCCCTGTGTTTCCGGGATAGGCTACGGCTCACCGTGACCCTATATAGGATTAAGCGGTTTCAGATAATGAGATGAGATGAGATGTTTTATTGAACAGCGTGTGCGGGCCCGGGCATAACGAACACGAGCGGCGACTGCATGCTGACGACCTGGTGACTGCTCCGTCTGACCGCTTCACGACCAACTGACCCTGACTCCGTCTCCAAACAGCAACTCGACCCCAACTGACGAACTCATCCGTCTTTAAATTCCTCCGTGTCGCTCCCCCCTCGCACCTTCCGGATGACCTCATGCATAGCCACGTGTTACAATGAGTCATGCACCACGTGTGTAATGTGTATTGTGAACAGGAGCTCGCCAACAGGGGATTACGTAAATCAACAACCCGAGTTCGATGAATCACGGGTCTCGCAAACAATCGCATTGTCCGCTCGTAAACTCTTAACTCCACAGTTCCCCCCCCCCCGGGCATTAGGCCCGTCCTCGGGCCACAACTGCCCACCAGCAATCTTTCATAAAGCTTCCCCCCCCCCACATTCACACCGCGCCAATCTCTGCGCCAGTCTATCCCCGCGGCCATGGCGCGAACCGCTGCGCCACCCGCTCCGCACTCACCTCCCCTTGGGGTCTGACGAGCCGGGCCACCCAAGGGGCCCCCCTCCCCCCCGGCTCCAGCGCCGACGGGCGCCACCACAATGGCAGCCCCACATCGGCGCAACTCCACCGCGCGACTGCGCCTCACCGCGGCTACCACGCCACCGCTATCTACCGCGCCATTGCGCTACCCCGCAGCTATCGCGCTAACCGTTGCATTACCCGCTATCCGCGGCTACTGCGCTACCTCTGCGCCACCGCTATCCACCGTGGCACTACGCTACCCCGCGGCTATCGCGCTATCCGCTGCACTACCGCTCCGCACCCTTCTCCCCTTGGGGTCTGATGAGCCAGGCGACCCAAGGGGCCCCCCTCCTCCGGCTCCAGCGCCGATGGGCGCCACCACAATTGCAGCCCCACATCGGCGCAGCTCCACCGCGCTACTGCGCCTCACCGCGGCTACCGCGCCACCCGCTGCGCTACCGCTATCCACCGCGCCACTGCGTGGCTATCGTGCTACTCGCAGCCACCACACTACCCGCTGCGCTATCGCTATCCACCGTGCCATCCCACGGCTATGGCGAGAACCGCTGCGCCACCCGCTATCCGCGGCTACTGCGCTACCTCTGCGCCACCGCTATCCACCGCGCCACTTCCCTCTGGGGTCTGACGAGCCGGGCGACCACAAGTGGCCCCCCCTCCCCCGGCTCCAGCGCTGATGGGCGCCACCACAATGGCAGCCCCACATCGGCGCGGCTCCACCGCGCTACTACGCCTCACCGCGGCTACCGCGCCTTCCGCGCGCTACCGCTCCCCACTCACTACACATGCAGTGCGCTAACCATTGCGCCGCCGCTCCCCACTCACTACACACACGCAGTGCGCTAACCGTTGCGCCGCCGCTCCCCCCACTCACTACACCCACGCAGTGTGCTAACCGCTGCGCCACCGCTCCCCACTCACTACACACACGCAGTGCGCTAACCGCTGCACCACCGCTCCTTAATCACTACACACACAGTGCGCTAACCGCTACACCATCGCTCCCTACCCACAATACACACAGTGCGCTAACCGCTGCGCCACCGCTCCTTACTCATTACACACATCGTGTGCTACGCTCGCTCGCTCGCTCACAGAGCGTCATGCTTGCTCACACACGGAGCGCCACGCTCGCTCACACACACCGACACAAACGTACTCACACACCTACACACACACGCCACGCGCGGCCGCCGAATAACGGCAAGCCTGCGTGGCATGGCCGCTGGGCAATGGCATGCCTGCGCGGCCTGGCCCAGCAGGCCTGCGCGGCGCGGCCCGGCAAACAATGGCGAGCCCGCCATCGCTCCGCCGTCCACCGTCGTCACCACCATCACTGTCTGCCGTCGTCGTCACCATTGCCGTCGCTCGCCAACACGCGACTCTCGAGTCGATCCACCATTTTGCCGCGGCGACTCTCCCCCGCGCCTCGCTTTCACCATCGCTGCGATTTCTCCGTTGCTCGCCAATCTCCGTCGCTCGCCAATCTCCGCCGCTCGCCATGGCCACCATCATCGCCTTCCTCCTGCGGCGATTTTCCCCCATGGCTCGCTCTCTCACCGCCACCACCCTGTGACTCCCGAGTTGCTCCGCCATTTTGCTGCAGCGATTTTCCCCTGCGCCTCGCTTTCGCTTTCACTGCCCCACCCCCCGGCCCACGCCGCTGCACCGCTGGCTCACTCTGCTCGCTCACTCACTGGCTCACGCCGCTCGCTCCGCTGTTCCGCTCACTGGCTCCGCCGCCACCCGCTGCAGTCTCAAGTCATGGCACCATCCTCGTGCGTGAGTCCTCATCCCACTGTCTGACACCAAAACTGTGGCGGCTCGACGATAACCGCCATGGCGAGGATCAGCGTTCACTCCACGATCTTTCAGCCAGCGAGCAGAGACTTCTTGTCTTTTGATGTTTTATTGAACAGCGCGCGCGGGCCCGGGCATAACGAACACGAGCGGCGACTACATGCTGACGACCTGGTGACTGCTCCATCTGACCACCTCACGACCAACTGACCCTGACTCCATCTGCAAACAGCAACTCGACCCCAACTGACGAACTCCTCCGTCTTTAAATTCCTCCGTGTCGCCCCCCCCTTCGCACCTTCCGGATGACCTCATGCAATAGCCACGTGTTACAATGAGTCACGCACCACGTGTGTAATGTGTATTGTGAGCAGGAGCTCGCCAACAGGGGATTACGTAATTCAACAACCCGAGTTCGATGAATCACGGGTCTCGCAAGCAATCGCACTGTCCGCTCGTAAACTCTTAACTCCACATACTCAATGAGTCAGGGCCACACCATTTTAATTACATATATTCTTCTAGAAAGTACAAGCTTGTGGTAAAAGTCATCGCCAATGTTAGGGTCGACCAGTTCATTCTCTCTAAGTGCAGATTAATTTCCATGGAAACCCATCAGTTATACCTAGTGAAAGCGCTGTGAGCAAACGCCTTTCTTAAGTTACAAGTGGGTGTAATTGTCTCTTGTTGTAAGTCAATAGAAAGATCAGTGAATGTGAGATTGTCCAATGGAAGTGTACTTAACAACATTAATATGCCACGCAAATCATACCTTTGATGCTTTGCAGATGCAAACAGATTTATATTTGTGCAAAATTGCAAGCCGGGTTAAGCGAGTTTGTGGATTTGGCATGCAGTGATGCTTCACAACCAGAAGGCGCTGCGTGATAACGCAACGCTTATAGCTATGCACTGTGATAACACGGAAAGTGGGACGCACTGCATAAACGTTAGCGAAGCAGACACCTCTAAAGCCAGAGGAAATGAAAACACATGAAAGGACTCACCATCAAGCTGGTGTATTTGGAGTGCAGTTTGTGGAGTGCTTCCTCATATTTGCGTCTGTAAGATTGGGGCATGGATGCCTGGACGAAAGATAAGAGCAGCACAGACATGCACACACACACATAATCCATATTAACTACTTCACAGAATCTCTCTTGGCTGGTTATGTCACAAGGTAATGTGCGACCATTTGTGACAGACATTAAGAGCCTGACGGACTGTTTCTTTAATCACAAATCAACTATTGTATCCATTGTTGGATGATGACCTCCCAACGCCGCCATCATATCTCGGAATCTTGAGGCGTCACAATCTGTCTCACTGCTGCATATGAGTTCGACTCATCGCTCTACCTCAGCGGTGGTCAACCTCTCAGGTTCAACCCCACCTGTGGCTGTCATTCGACTATTGGTCTCGTCCATAAGGAACAATATCTTCTCGTGACGTGTCCTGCCTAAGCCTACTTTCATTAAAGTCATCATGAAATCTCTAACCTGCATGTGTTCATTCATTTCATGCTTACATCTCTTTGTCTTTAGTGTTATTCAAAGTACAAACCATGCATCTGCATGAATGTCAGCATTATTTTCATATTATTTGCCATTTACAGTTTTAATGCAAGTGTCATAGCAGACAACATGTTTTAGTTGTGTTAGTGCAAACTAAACTTGTTCCAAGGTCGCAGACAATATTCGCATAAAGTCAGCAGCTTAACATGAAGACACATGCTTTTGTATGGGAGGCCTGAACCAAAATGACACGTTACATTAAAGAACAACAATGTTCATATAATACAAAACGCTCACAGTTCTGACAGTACCTGGAAAGTTGAAACATGTTCCTGACGCATATCTGAGTTTCTGTCAGTAACTTGTTATAGAGTTAGTATATTGAAAACTCTACTGTCATGTCTCACGTGGGTACTCAGCATCAGGCAGTTTCTCGGAGAGCTACTTTACGTGGTGGTGATGTCATCGGGGGTTGTGGCTCATGGCAGTATATAATGTAAATGCTTACAGCGAATCGATTCCCAAATGTTATCATGGAATCGACTTCAGTACAATTGCTTGGGGAATTGAGAGATGGTGATCAGGTAATTAATTCAGTAGATCGAATCAATATCAGGGCCACGTGTTTACATTTCTGAGGGAGTGGTGTGTAGTTATGCTCTTAAATGAAGCGTTGTGTTTGTTTGAATAAAAGCTAATCGTCTCCATGTTATTGCTGCTTACAATGCTAGTTGGTGTATACACAGCAACAATGTTATGATTTATGAAGACAAATTAGGTACAGTGTTAATGTTTGACTTGAATATGTCCATGTTCGACCACGTGGCCAAAAGCGAATCCACAAATATATGCAGACATGATTGTGTTTTGTTCTGTTAAAGATCAGACAACAATGTGATCAGTGGGTGCATTGATGTATACAGCAATTGGCATATATTCCAAGTATGCTCTCGGAAGTTTTATAAGTCGTGGGTGGTTCCTTGAGAGACTGTGACGCACTTATGATATTCTAGCTTATAATAATTGCACTTCTAGAGAGATTTATGTACATGGGCATGTGCTTTTGAGTGACATTGCTATCATTCATTATGTTCCTTATTGTTTACATTTACCACAAGCATCATGCAAGTGTAAGCTTGTGTAGCCAATGGCTACTGACATGTTGAGTTGTACAAATGCATGTCGCTCATAAATTAAAGTGCTGACGTATCGGCATGGACTCGCCCTCACGTACAGAGAGCCACGCCCGTCCTTGCGGACACGCTTCCGTGAAAGGGAGACTCGGAGATGTATAGACGTGTTGTCCGGTTGCTCGTAAGAGCGGAACACAAAAGTAGATATGAGAGAGGCGTCTGTAAAGTTTGTTTAATAATGAGACATTTTGTGCTGTCTGCAGGGGTGCGAATGAGATTAATGCGGATCTGTGCACTGATGCATGGGTGTTGTTTGTGAAAGTATGTGACTGTTTTCCATTGTGGGTTTTGATGTGTAGTTCTGCGCTTTCCAGAGGTTGTAGTTGGGCAATCCTGGTTCGGGATGTTGGGAGTTTGATAGTCGAGGCGAAGCGAGTATTTTGACGTAAAGCGTTTTGATCGTGATATCGTTATTTAGGAGGAAGAGGAATCCTTTGTGTGGATTTTGGCGCGAGGCACGTGGCTGTCCACAGCGGCCATCTTAGGTGCATTGAATGTGAAGAATGCGTTTGTTAAAGTCAGACATTTTGTTTGGTGATGTTCGCGATATTTTGCTAATTCGTCAAACATCATATGTTTATTCTCACGGTCGTGTATGAGTGAAGGGGAGACTCTGAGAGGGCTGCGAAGAAGGTTTAATGTGGCTCTGTGTGTTTGGTGTGTGACTATTGTTCATGAAGGTTGTGCAGGTGTTGGTCGAGCAAGTGAATAAAGGTTTTTCTATATAAGCGAAGAAACGTGTTGGCATGGGTGGTGCAAGTCTGTGATAGCAGAAGAGGCGCATCGCAGCAGACCAGCGGCGCATGTGGAGCACAAGGGGGATTCACATCAAATAATTACACAACGCAGAATCTTACCATCTGAATATCCTCTCGTGGGTTCGCAGGTGCACGCGCGTGTGTGCATTGTTCAGCTGGTCATCTTTAG
>JAZEWT010000013.1:11904215-11944184 GCA_036362905.1 Mordacia mordax
TGGGAGAGCACTCCTACCCCCACCCCCCCCAGGCATTTGTAACAACGCATATCCTGCATTTCCGTGACATCTGAGATGTTAAATAACCATCCGCATTTAAGCCCACAATCGACAAATAGTTCCCTCTGAGATGTTCTTTCTGGGAAGAGTTCCCCAGCGTCCCTATATACGTACTTGGCTTTTAAACACTCGGAGTGCGGGTGTTGCCGCTCAGCAAGCACGTGGGCCTCTTGATAGAGGCTCTGCACCAGCTGCTCAGCCTCCCACAGGCACTCGTCCGTCTCGGCCATGTGCCACGGCTGGTGGCCCGTTTCCACGCGCCGGATGTCCTGCCGTGTGCCGACAGAGCGAGATCCATCGGTCGAGCGTGAAGAGAGATGCGTGATTACGTGGCCGAAGCTTCAGTACAGGTGGGAAGGGGGATTGCCACTGTACGGGTAAGAAATGTAAGTTACTCTCACCGATGGACATACCGTATGGTGAAAGGTCCGCGACACTCGTAATGTCTGTTGCACCAAAAATTGGATGAAGGCGTTCAAACGTTTTCAGAGTTAATGTAATAGTTACGTCATTTTTCCATAACTGTCAGTGTGTGATCTAAGTGTAGTAGGTTTTTACGCTATTCAACAGACATATGGCTTGGCTGGCTTACCTTAACTACTATGGTTTAAGAATATTTAAGTGATCTCTATTTGTACTGGAACTACAGCAGAGCACAACTAGACAAGAGTGTAAATATAGTAACAAAGTTACAGAAAGCTGGTATTGTGATAATTTTTACATAAGTCAAATTTGATGTTGAAAATATAGCTAAAACCCAAAGAGGTGGCGTGACGTTAATGCGGCTATAGCCACTGACTAGCCTCCAGGCATGTGTGGGCAGCGCTCGAAGAGATTTGATGGAGGTTACACCCGGATTTCAAAGCGAACGAGGCAGTTTCAACAAAGCGCACTGACGAGCAAGTCGGTGTGCTGGCAGCTATTAATGTAAAGCCCCGGTTTAATTTATTATTAGTTTGAGGGTGCCAACAAGGCTTAAGTGTGACAGCACTGGGGCAGAGCTGCTAGCATCACGGGCTCAAACCCTGTCACCAGTGATTAAAGTAAATTCGTAAGTGTTTCCAGGTGTGCTTATTAACAACTGCACGAACACGTAATCGCGTTTTATTCAATTCATATGATAACATCCAGTTCTGACAGCTTAAAAACCGCCGTTCTCAACCAATGGTGGAGACCAGACCCAAAGTGGGTCTTGAGGTGCAAAAGGTTGAGAACCCCTGGTTTAAAGGATGTTGAACCAACTGCCATGTGACAAACATTTCTCTATCGCAGAAAATGTTGCATCTCCCAGTCGGTGGAAGGGACCTCAGCCAGCAGTAATTATGTGATACCTGTTTCCGTGCTCCCTTATCCAAACATATATCAAAGCATTCCGATCGGATACTTTATCTCATCATCATGTGTTACCAATAGCCAAATTGGAATTAAATTGAAACACTTAAATAGCATTATGTCAGGAATTAGGTGGTTCAGGCAAATCGAAGGAGAGGGGGTGTATGAAATTATGCACCGTGAACTAAATAACCAAGCATGAGCTCAAACACTGATAACACTTGCAGATGAGTTCTGTGACGTGGTCACTACTTGGGCGCAGTAAACATTTTATTTATTAGAATTGCTTTCCAAAGCTGTTCTTTCGGGATTGCTATGTCGAGCGCAACCTCTCTTTCCAACGTAGAGACGAAGAGGTCTCGGCACGACAATCCCGAAAGAACAGCTTTAGAAAACCATCGTCATGCATCCAGCCGTGAAAACCTACGTCAGTACATTTCATGTACTGCACTTTTGGGACGAATATTAGATGTAATGTATTTGTTTTACAGACAGCATATTATGTTGAACATACCCCGTAAAGCCAAATACATCTCGAAAAACGACCAATCATCTATATGAACATCCAGCAGTGTAAATGGATATGACCACAATTAAGAGATTTGCAAGTCGCGTGTGATGGGGTAAAATGTGGGTGCTCCCATCTCGTGGATGAGTAGGCCAAAATACGTCCTTTAGAGCAGCATGAATATGCAATTACAGGGGCTGCGCCGTTATCATCTTACATATGACGGCATGCACGGCACCATGCGGACAAATTCTGGGAACGTGTCGAGCTTCGTGTAAGAATTGGAGATATGCATGAGCCATGTGTGCGCGTGTGGTGTGTATCGCTGTGTGCGTGACTCACAGCCTGCAGGTATGTGTCGGCGCGCTTGAGCACGTCTTCACAGCGCTGGACTTCTTGCTGAAGCAGGCTGGTGCACACCTGCAGAGAGTCCTGCCTGCTTCACAACGACAAATGTCCCCGTAGAACCTTAACCGACTGTGGTGTCAACTGAAGTGCTGTCAGCGAGTCGCGCCTATAACGTCCAGCAGGGTACACGAGGGAGTGGGTGGACAGCACCACGGTCGGCCGCCTTTACCTCCCCAGTGGCGATGTTTACACAACGCACCAGGTACTTAATTAACGCTGAACCGACCTACGAGAGGCCCAGAACCGGTTCATAAATTCATCAACGTTGTTGGCCACGAGCGGGAATCGAACTTGGGTATCTGGGTTGGTGGCGCAGCGCGCTATCAGCTAGGCTACCGCTACCCAGCGCTGCGTTACGCAGATTACAGGGATTCGGTAACGCACACGGAGACGGGGCGACGCAGATTGCGTCCAGCGGCCACCGCGGCTCACGCTGAGGTCAGCGTCACCACCTACACGGGCGTTTAACCATGTTGATGACGGCATCAGGTAAACGTGTGTGACCACTCTCACGCAGGTAATTAATAAACTGATCTCACCACGACTAGATGTTATTCCTCCCCCCCTCGCCACTGTTGCATGACACAAGTCGAGGTCGTTAACGCCCGATGGGAGCGATGACCATACACCTCGAATTAATGACAGCATCACGGAGACGTTAATGACGCACACACGTGAACGTGCTTAATTATGTGGGGTTCGATCGAGGGTTGTCCTAATGTACATGACACAATACTTCATTCATCCCGAGTGAAAGCAGTCATTTGCACCGACACACGCTTGTCGAGTACCATGTTGTTGATCGCTTTCCAAAGCAGTTCTTTCGGGATAGCCATGTCAGGCATTCGCCTCTCCTTCGCGATATTTTGCCTCCCATATGGGACGCCTATTCGGGCGTTATGGGTATTGACGATGTCTCAATCTCAATACGGCTATCCCGAAAGAGCAGCCTTTGGAAAGCAATTATCATTCATTGTCCCCATGACAAACCTACATCAGTACTGTGCTGCTTTCAAAAATGTAGCTGTCAGTTTAGCGTTTTGACCAAATTATTCCACAAAGCACTGGCTATAGATACACAGCAACATATTTATCAGACAGTTTAGCCACTTCTGAAAACCTGATTTATTTTTTACTCAATTAACAATTTTTATACAGCACTGTTATCAATAGTCATGTCGTCAATATATCCAGGAGAGCGTTACTGAGTCTCCAGAGTGCCAATGCTGAGCGTCCTGCATTGGGATGTTTGGCTCTCTATATGTAATGTGCCAAGTGTTTGTATGTATATATGTATATCTGTGCTAAGGATAGCAAGTTTGAATCCTTTATGAGCACACACATCTGCTCAGCACCCAGGTTTTAATGGCTTATTTCAGCTTCACTTCCCGCATTCTCATTGCACTTTTGTAACGCTAACCCTATTTCAGCTTAAAATCTCACTTTTGCACCGACATCAAACCCGTTAAGCGCTCTTCCTCCTTTACAATGACGCTAGACGAACGCGTTACGTGCTTGAAACACGATCGTCCGTAGGGCGTGCACTTTGCTAATTCTATTAATGAGTGGCTGTATGTGGGTGGAAACCACTATCGTCAGAGAACCACAGCCTTTCAAATGAGGGGAGTGACCCTAATATCTCTGCACAGAGTCGATCCATTCTGCAGGGACATGTCTTGGCCACTTTTCAGCTCAAGTACACAACTCTAATGACTCCCCCGCTCTAGTCTCCGTAGTTTCCAATACTGGATGAATTGGGCACTTTAAAGGAGATATAGTCAGTTTAATCTGTTGGCATCCTGTAACGCAATGGTTAAGAAGTGTATTACAGGCTTTTGACTTCATTGTTCTGCAGCTGATAAGCCAGACGTCAAAATCTGACTTGTGAAATCACGAAAGACCGAAGTTGGCGAGCAGGCATATTGAACAAAGCAGAGAAAACCAAATTCTTTCTGAGATGTCCACCGTACAGTCTAATGTGGGAGTGGCCACTAAATTTACTCTTCACAGCCGATGCAATTACGAGTGGCTGAGCCCTGAGTGGACACTCAACCAGAGGCCTCTGTGAGTGAGAACGCATCCTCACTCACGGGGACCTGTCACATCCCTGTGAGGACATGCTCTCACTGCAATTATTCACTGAATGTGACATTGGAAATAAGTATTCACTATAGTACACGGTATTTTAGAATTTTTAGTAAAGAGAGGTGACACAGCAGTTATAGTAGTGCACTTAAATCCTTACGACCTGAGATTTATTCCGGGCCACGGCTAACATTTTTGCTCATGAGCCCGCAGTGACAAGCGTGGTGAAGTATAGTCGAGCAACACGCATCGCCCAAAGCAATTGGGAAAACTTATTGTGGAATTAAGTAGTAAAGAGGAATGCAGTTTCTATTTTAAAGTACAATTTAAAGAAATAAAGCCTGTGGCTGTTCTTTTGAAGCTATTTGCACATTTCGCATTCTTTTAAGATTACATCCACTTGAAATGGTAGGCAGGAAAAAAGACAAGAATAAAAAATAAATATAGTAGGCGTGGTAGCCTGGAGAGTTGGTGGAATACCAATCGACTAACGTTACAATGAGATCATGTAGCAAGTGTCTGTACAGCATACATGCAGTTGGAACTAACGGTACCAAGTTTAAATTAGTCAGGAGCATAAATGTTATCTTCACAACACCAAGACTTTATTACTTATTTTAGCTTTACTTCCAACGTATGTATTACTTTTCTGCAACTGTAACACTTTCGGCGTTACATTTACACGTTTGCATTGCAACCGTCAACCTGCTTAAGTACTCTTTCGCTTTCATCCTGACGTTAAATGAACATGTTGTACACCTGGAACAAGGTTGCCCATAGGATGGCTACTCTAGGTGTATATATAAGCAGACATCTGTTTGTGAACTCCTGTGCATGTGAAAAATATATGTCAGGCCACCAGCTAAACATCGACTTCTCGAGACTAATACTTCCCCGCAACATTGTACATAAGCCAGCAAATTGCATCTGCTTCAAACTAACCCTTCAAACTAACCCATATAACTAACCCTTCAAACTAACCCTTCAAACCAATGCTTTAAACTAATAAAGGATTTATTGAACGAATGCCGCTGCAAAAGACCGCATCGCTCGTGTTTGTGTAATGCGTGGACGCGTCGCCTGACACAAATGACATGAGCAAGAAAACAGTATGCTGATGTAAAATGGTTACGACTGAATGTGTGTGAAGTGCTCTTAACAGCTGCTCTTTCGAGATAGCGGTAACGCGCGTTCCTTCCTCTCTGCGAGGTTTCACCTCCCACGCTGGAGGTGGCGTCGTTCCAGCGTGGGAGGTGAAACGTTCGCCACGGCTGTGCGCGACGAGCAGCAGCTGTCGAGCGAACGACCGCGCCGAGTTGAACACAACTTGCCGGAGCGAGCTCCCGTTGTGCTGCTGCTGGAGGCACGCGCGCTTCATGTCCGCGCCGCTCCTGCCGTTGTCCAGTGTCTCCATGCGGCTGCTGCACGCCGAGCGATCGTGGGCGCTCATGGTGCCGCTGCGCATGGTCACCAGGTGTTGCTTGAACGCAAACTCTTCCACCCGGTTCATTGTCATCGTCGGTGGGAATGAGCCCTCGGGCTGCGCTAACGGAACAACGTTGTTCCCTCGTTCGATCCCCCTTACAGAAGTGCTCGTAGAGGAAAAAAAACACACAGACACGTAGCTCTAAAGGTGAGCACTGAGTGGGGGGAGGCGATTGAGAGCAGCCTTAGAAATTAGGGGTCTCGTCCTCCCCTCCTACTTCGAGCACGGAGCCAAGTCCGGCCCATTTTCGGTGTCGGTTTTTTTTTACTTGCGGACGAAATCATTTCTGAGCTGATAATGTCGCGCAGCAAGGGAGTGTGGCGGAGACGTGGGGCGCGTGTTAATCGACGAGGTGTGCCCGGCGTTTGCGGCCAAGCTCAGACACTGACTCACTCGGGGGCGGGTGGTTTTCTGGCAGATCCACGCACAACAGATCACACGAGAGATACTCCCTTGCAAGGGTACGCTGCTAAGACAGCAATGGCAGCATTGACCGCAGTGTAACTCTGAAGGCAGGAGTAAGGGTACCGTACCAAAGAGTTAAGGAAATACTCAAATGCTGAACCACACAACTTGCGGAAAACATGCTGGACAACACAAAACAATAGATTACGACAACACAACGACGGTAGTGGAACTAACACAATGGTAATAATCTGCATAGCATGAAGTCAATAACCTACACATTAACATACGTACACCACGTCACCTGTAATTGTGTTGCTAGCGAGCTCTATTTTTGTTTGTCCCCGTTTATATCTATAAAAAAATTTTACGCTTTCATACTGCAGGGTTTATCCCAGCATTTATAAATCCATCTTGTCGCTACACTGTGCAACATTCCAAGTCCACGTGTCGTATGTGGCAAGGCTTTCAGTGATGAATGTGTGACTCTGTCCCGTGGACCTCACTACCCCCTGCTAGAGCTTACGCTCGAAAAAGCTGTCCGCTTCTGAGACCTTTCTTATCCATAACAACAACAACCGCCGCTCGCTTCTAAGTGGTGGTGACGTCCCCAAGGCGAATGTGCCGGGCCAGGTGCACTTTGAGGCTACGCGAAGTGTCGAAGGCCCGTTGACAGAAGGTCACGGGATACACAGCTATATCAATATCACTCCACAGGGTTCCGTCGGGCGAGTTACTTCAGGGACCAGATCTATAATGAAACATTAGATTGCAACTCGTCCACGAAATCAATTCTATCTTTTTTTTATATAAAATGATGTCTCATTCAATAACATCGGGAATTTCTCTCCCCAGCCATTCTATCAGGATGAATATATATTGGAGAATTGCTCTGCATCGATGTTCTTTCGGGATAGCCATATCGAGCGTTCCTCCTGTTTCCTTCACGACGTTTCGCCTCTGAACGCAAGTGGCATCACCGATCTTCCGAATATTTTAGCCGCAAAGTGTTGTGTTGTATATCTGCAGTGCACAAGTGTGTTCTTGTGATGGTGGAATAGTCGCACATTGCAGTGCTGGCGATTCCAGTGTTTCCCCTGTACTCCCGCCATTGTCTATAATCATCCTTATCAGCCATGATGAATCCACTGCTGGACAAATATCTCCCTATGACGCGACTTATCTTGCACGACCACGCGATGTAACAATCCGCCTCGCCTCTACATGCAAACTGGCCGTAATTTTCTGTTGCTGTTCACATATCTGACCTTTTCGCGGATCTGTCTATACATCAGCCCTCAACGAGTTCAATGTGTTAACGAGGACACTTCGCGCTAAGCAATTGATTCAAGACTTATTCCAGCCACAGGGTCGCTGTAAGCCGCGCCAGTCTGTGCTGGGACTACTCAGGCACCGACAGGCCTGTCGTCTCACTTTTGATCCGCTTAGCTGCGCCTAATCGTCGGGTGTGCTCTGTGGTGAATATTCCACCACCCCGCATTATAGCTCCCAGTCCACATTTTTCCTTCACAGACGTATGTGCCAGCCTTCATTGAATCCGAGCATGTTTGTTTTAACACTCTATATGTCTGTGTGTAATGTTATTGCTATTTCAAACCAAATATTTACCGATCCATTTCTAGATACTTCCGCTCACATAACAGGAAGATTTTAATTCAAGGCCTCGTATACGTATCCCAGCATTCCCAACACTGAGCTAAAACAACTGAAGTATTTTATTTTACCAGGTCAGTCAGTCATTTTTTTGTTTATATTAAGCTGGAAGGAATCGCTGAGCAATTAGATCTTTTTAACAGTTGTTCAGCGGGGTGGGGTAATCAAGTTACAACAGCTGAAGGCACCGGGGGAAATGTAGTCATGACAGTTCACCTAGACAGGACGTATTTGGACTTTGGGAGAAGATGCAAAGACCACACAAGGTACCCACCGCTGGGAATCGAACCTAAAACCATCTTGCTGTGAAGCAGCAGCGATACTCAATGAGCCACGTGTAGAATAATCAACTTAGCTATTGGCTCTTTTTTTCAGAGGCGACTAAGCCACGCGTGAAACGGTAGCTCATCGAAGTGGCACATCGTCACACGTGGGAATTTATAGAAGCTGCAAAAATAATCTAAAGGCAGATTTCAAGATGTGGCGGTCAAAACCTGGGGACGTGGAGAAAAGTCCACGCCATATATACAGGTGTCTCGGTCGGTATCAACATACGTCCTCCAGCGTTCCAGATGATAGAGATCATACCTCACCACACACATATCTTAACACGATTCAATATATGAAGCCATCACGTTCGCGTTATTTAGTCGATTATTCAGAAATAAAGTGGCTCATTAGCCATCAGTGAGGTATCCAGAAATAATAGTTTATTATATTGTATGACGCCTTTCACTTTGAGGTCCCAAGGCGCTGCAGGGAACCGAAGAGAGGTGGAGGGGAGGCGCCAAGGCCGTGGGCCGGTGCCAACCCGACAGACAATGCGTAGTATATATCATGATGGTATTGGCGAACCTTGAGGAAACCAACGCAAAACCGTGGGGGGACGCAAATTCCACACAGAACCGCGCCTCAGCCGGGAACCGAACTGCCATGGGCAGGACTTGCTGTCTGTGAGGCGCGGATCTTATCACTGCGCCACATAGCGCCCTGTACAGCGCAGACTATAAAATGCGCGATGGAAAATTGCAAAGCTGTGAATTATTTAAGCAACGCGTGAGGTCTGTTAAATACTCACAATGCAACTTTTGACAATTACACTAGCCTTGGGTCTCGAGCACTGGCACTGTGTATGGCATGTTACAGAACGCTGCTAAACTTCAAGTAATGTGCGTGACAAGCAAATGCTGATGATTAAAAAATAATGTGTCTGTTGGTGCTTGTAAGCGTGCAGCAGCTAACGCAGGAGTGTGAGCCTGCGCATTATGCAGCGCTGCTTCTGATCAACGTTACGTTCAGAGGGCTGGCAACGTGGCGCAGGAACAGCGATGTCGCCTGACTGCAAGCACCTGCGTTCGATTCCAAACTCGGATTCGATCCCCGGAACGGGTGGCTGTGCGCGCTGTGTCTGCCGGGATAGGTTCCGGTTGTGACCCTGCACAGTATTTTTCGGGTATTGATAATGTAAAAATTATACTTATAGGGAGCGTTCAGTGATATTTTCTTCAAGTATCATACAGTCGTTTCCTTTTGTTGCATTCTTTAAATGTAGAAAGCATCGAATTAAATGACCACGATAATCTATGTTGATGATGGAAACAATAGTGATGGTCAGAGTGCAACGCAGCATAAATTATCACATTCTAAGATTATGCGTTACATATGCAAAGTTCATCACTCGGTATGGATTATATAGTACAAGTGTCTGATGGCATTAATACATTTAAAAATGAATTGTCACACTCAGGTTTGGATTACTGCAGGGCCCTGGTGCTCGCTAAAAATATACAATCTTCTTAAGAACAGCTTCTTTACAATAGCTGGTAGAGTAGTGTAACAATAATTAATCAATAAATCCTACAGTTATAGTTAATTCTCGAGTTTAATGACATCACTGTATGTTTCACAATGGTGTGGTGCATATCAAATATGAGTTCGTTTTAACCATATCATTAAATGTCCGACCTCAAATTTTAAAACTGTATGAAATAACCAAAGTAAGTAACGGCGAAGTGTTGTCTCAAGGCGTTGGTACTGGAAAAACAGTGAAGAGAAAATGTGCTGATGTAGGTTTTCACAACTCGGTGCATGATGAGTGCTTCCAAAAGCTGCTCTTTCGGGATAGCCGCGTCGATCGCTGCTCCTCTCTCCTTCGTGATGTTTCGCCTCTGACATTGGAGGCATCCTCAGAACGCTTGAGGAGCTTTTGGAAGCAATCATCAGTGAAGAGAAGATCTTGACTGCACCGCTGCCCCCCCCTCCAACTGCCCCTTCCAGAAGACGCTCCTCCTCCAGCAGGTGCATGAGCAAGACTTCACGCGGCCCAAACTTTACATACGGCGGCACGGTGCCGCGGCGGCGAGTAGCGCCGCCGCTTCACAGCATGTACCTGGGTTTGATTCCCGGCTCGGGTGCATTTCTGTGTGGATCTTTCGTGTTTTCCTCCTGTCTGGGTTTTCGCCGGGCATTTCGGTTTCCTCCCACAGTCCAAAACATGCTCCCTAGATTAAATAACCTGACTAAATTGCTCACAGTGCTCTTTGATGGACTGTCGTCCGATACGAGTACAGCCTTGCCTTGTGCCCTGTGTCTGCTGGTATAGGCTCTGGCTCACGGCGACCCTCTACAGGATTAAGTGGGTCCAAATAATGAATAAACTTTATTAACGAATAGCTGTGTGACCTCAACGTGCGATTCGGCGAGTGGGCTATGTGGCTGAAATCCCCATGAAGGTCGATGCGAACAGTACTGCGATACACGCTAGCTACTAATTAAACATGTCATTTTTTAAACATGAAGCAACAACTTTCAACAGTCGTACTAAAATTATGGCCCTGCCCAAGATTACGAAGAGGCAATGGGAAAGAACAATCCTGTAATTGGCTGTATGTGCAAGATGGATAGGAAAAAGCACTGGAAGGTAATACTAGTTGGCAGAGCTTTTGAAATAATGTGCAATCATTTTGGAGTTATAAGATTGAATGTGACAGTATGTTCACTCTGATTGTGATCGTAATACGTCATTTTACATGTGGCCACTAACAGTTGTAAAAATATACACGTGCAAACTCTTTGGACCAGATGTAAAGTTGATTGACAAGTTGTTTCATCTGGATCTACTCAATTCTTAAATTGATTTACTTACTTCTCGCCTTAAGTGTTTTATTTCATAAGAATGCAATGCTTAGCAGAATGTGCTAAATTCGAACTCAGTACATGTACAGACAATGCATATATTATCGTAATTGAGAAGCGAGTGAAACTGTTTGGGCAAGTTTAAGCAATTCTTAAAACCCAATGTAATGCATGGGTGGAGCTGTCACTATTACGGATGATGTCATCGGGACGTTTTGGTAACTTACAAGTCTCTGTGTCAGTTTCCACCCCCCTCAGCCAGGATTGTAACACATAGCCGTCATTTTGTGAATCGTATTCCTACATTTTTGGAACCATTTTAATATCTCATCTCATTATCTGAAACCGCTTAATCCTATATAGGGTCACGGTGAGCCGGAGCCTATCCCGGGAACACAGGGCGTAAGGCAGGAATACACCCGACGACGGGACGCCAGTCCATCGCCGGGAATTGCGGGACAATTTTAGTCTGCGAGCCAATCAACCTATCCAGGAGCATGCTTTTGGACTGTGGGAGGAAACCGGAGTACCCGGCGAAAACCCACGCGGACACGGGGAGAGCATGCAAACTCCACACAGAAAGGCACCCGAGCCGAGAGATTCGAACCCGGGACCTTCTTGCTGCCAGGCGTCAGCGCTAACCACTGGGCCACTGCGCCATTTTAATATGACGGTATTTAATTCAAATTATTGTTTGATTTTGTAAAAGATAACAAATGATTAAACTGTAATTAAATTGACCATATGTAATTTTAAAATGGTTATGCGAATAACAAGGTTTAATTTCATTAATTCATTATCGATACTCGCTTAATTCTATACAGGGTCAAGGGGGGCCAGAGCTTATCCCGGCCGACAGAGGATGTGACGCCAGTACATCTCAGAGCACACTTTTTGGTGCAATTTACTCAACAGGCCTATTAACTTGGGTTTAATTTCACGAATGCTAAACATTCATATTCTGTGTAAAAGAGGTTGAGGTGTGGCAGTTAATACCACTTTGTGCAAGATGGATCTCCACGAGAGAATAACTTGAGAGCTGCTCTTAAGAGTTGTTCTTTCAGGATAGCCGTGCCGAACATTCGTCCTCTTATGACACTGCTATCCTGAAAGAGCAGCTGTTCAGATAAATTCTCATTCAAGCCGCGAATATCTACATGGATGGCAACATTGGTTGTGTTATGAAAGAAATTAATAGACCTGCGATGCTTTGTTAATTTTACCAGATAATGCTGGGTTGCCATGTTACTGGTGAGAGGACTCCATCGAGCAAGCCTCACTTAGCTGACAGCCATAAGATCTAATCCGAACCGGAGCTCGCTTGTGTAAACAGATGGCGCTGGATGCTGGCTGCCTTGCCTATTCTTCCACGTTGAGTCGACGTTTTGGACGAGATGATCAATCCACGTCAGACGCCACCACACGGCATCCACTCTGGTGGAGATGCTTATATTATCGAGTATAAACGGGGACGGGAAGTATCGGAGACTCCCCCATTGGTTGTCAGTTTAAGTTGAATTTGAAGCTCTGGAATGCAAGTCGAGCATACAAGCTGTAAAATCGCGGCAGCATTCCATGCAGTGCGTAAACCCAGTCCGTTTTTTTATTGAAGCTGGTATGATGCGTTGAACTATGCAGCTCTTTTTTAACCGTTGTCCAGCGGCGAGAGATAAGTTAATCAAAACATCTCAGGACACCGTGGGGAATTGTCAGGCCCGAGGCAACATGTCTTTGAATTTTGGGAGGAAACCGGCGTACCCAGAGAAAACCCACGTAGACATGGGGAGACCATGCAAATTCCACACGTAAAGATACCCAAGCTGGGAATTGAACCTGGGTTTTCTTGCTGTGAGGCAGCAGCGCTACTCATAGCACTCCCGTTCCGTCCTATAAAATACATTTGTGTAAAATGTGAAACAAGTAACATTTCTCCAGTAAAAAAGCACAGAGTAGTTAATATATTTTTTTATTGAGTGATGGGAAAAGAGTATACCGCGAAAGGGTATTTTCTGCTGTTGTTTTACTTTCCCATGAACACTAAAACAAGGTTACACAAGTAAATCTGTATGCGTTCACATAGCCACTTGTACATCATATATAAAGGAAAAAATGTCATGTGATAGCGATGCAGCAAGCGACTTGTCTACCTGATCCAAGCCATGCACTAGAGAATCTATATCAACCACCTTGTGCTCGACAAGTTATCGTTACACCAGTTACCTGGCCTATGACGTCAAAGTTTTCTTACAACCAGTGCACATCACAGGACAATACAAGCCAAAGCAACATTCTAGCCGATTGGCTGTTTCAATACTTCACCATCGATCTGTTCAAACAGTGCAGGAGCAAATCATATTTTCTACGTTGCACACTATTAGAAAACACGTGGCTAATATCATTACATAAGCAATATACCATCTAACAGATACCGACGCCAAATCGAGTTTTTCAATAGCACCATTTAATCAGTTATTTTTTTTAAAGAGCAGTATTACAAGCGACGCAAATGAGAATTTCATGCCAAAAGGAATGTGTTTAAGCCTTAGCACATTTCTCAGCTGTCAAACTGCACAGTTAAAGGGTTTTTTTTATTTTCAACGAAACACTATACACACTCAGCAATATATATTATATACATCCAGTATATTCACTTACATAGCACATTTATACATCCATAACTTTATGATTTAATTTTATTGTTAAAGCACACACCACGCTAACCATACTGTTGATGTTTCAAGTCTATAGGGACTTTAGTTATTAGCCTTTATTGTACAACACGAGAAGTCCTGCAAATTAGCTCGTGTTTAACCTATCTAATTTGCATGTGGCCACGTAAATGGCAAGGCAGCAGAAATCCACAAAACCATCAACGTAATGTAATAAATACACGTGTACGTGTCTGCACATTTTAAGAATTTGTATGTTCTGTTTAATTTACAACTGCACACAAGTACAGCAACATTTTCAACTCTAACTGTAGTCTACTTATTTTTCTTTGTTCTCGGCAAACAATGCTGCTCGCATACGTTTTGTTGAAATATTGAGGATTGTGTGGATTTCCATTTGATGTGGCTTTTAGACAGGCACCCTGGTGTGGGGCATTCTTCAACCCTCTGCCAGCCCACAACGTGCTGTTGCCACTCCAAACATTTATGTTTCCACTACCTATACCTTTTGTCACTCTCCCGATGTGTTTCTGGGCTGTACTGCTTGTTTGGCTGACACGTCGATGGGTCGCTCGAAATGCTGGGAGCTTTTCCACGAAAATGAATTTGGTTCCTGAACACGCCTGTTTTTTTTCCCTACAACTTACAACACACAAAGTATTCAATGTCGAATGTGTTTGTTCAAAAACGACAAGACTCAAGAGGCTTGAGCAAACACCACAGCGGTGGGTGGAGGCAGCAAAGCGGTCAGCCAGTGTGAATCCGCCAGAGACTGCGTCTCTGCCAATTCATTAAGAGCGGGGGATTTTTTTAGTTGTGGAAGGAAATCAGAGAACCCTGAGGAAAGCCATGCAGAACAGTGGGAGAATACACAAATGCCACACAGGAAGACGCTCGAGGTGGGAATTGAATCGCCTCGGGCAGGATATTGTGAGGCGCGGATGTTACCACTGACGCGCCCTGCTGCCCAAGTCCCAGCATATGAGTGAAGCCTCCCAACACGTGCAGCGAAAAACGTCGGACATCGTGCCGAACGACATGGTATAACCTGACGACGCATTCGACGGTCATACAGCACCACGACTGAAGTAATATGCAGTGCACCTGTTTATCTCCTTAGTGTCAAGTGATTCAAGGTTTGTTTAATTCGCACATTAATCTTGTGCCGATGAAGTCTAAAATCATTAATATGTTCTTAATATTTAAATAAAAAACCATGTGAATTCATTTTGAAGTTGTTGGGTTTTATAAAATAACGGCAAATTACATCAATGTTTGAGTTATATATTTAACTTGATCCAATCGAGATTTATGTATATGAAAGATTAATGAAATGTTACGCCAATATTCATCATTCATTTGAAACAAGGTTTACATATTTTTAAATGTATTTAATTTGCGAAACAGTATCACATTATATAAAGCACAATGGAATAAAAAGAATAGAATTGCTCTTCACAGATAACTGAATGAATTAAAGACGCAGGAGGGCTTTGGTGTTGAATGTTTGTTCTATGCTCGAGGAAACGGAACACAGATTAAATAGATGGCGCTCATTGCAATATTACCTGTCCCAATGAGGAGTTTTTTTTACTCAAATTCTCATTTGCGATTATAGCGTGTTCACTAACAGTACCTATGAGTTTAATATTTTGGTACGATAAATCACTTTCACTGTGTCCCATTATAAATGAAAATATAATGTCCATATGCTAAAAACTTATAAAAACCTGTTAAAGATATAGTACACACTTATATTTGCCTTGTGTATTTAACCATGCAGTCAATATATTTTGCATTTACTGCAATGTGTAAAGAGTAATTTACGGTTTCCATTAAACATGTACATATATTAATTTTAAGAAACATTTTCGTTTCACATTGGTGAGGATTATTTTGTTTTCTGGACCACAGTAGTACGTGCGATTCAAAATCATCGGAATCTGATTCCCAATGTGTTCCTTGTGCTCTGTACAGTAAACTGCAGACAAAATGGATGCCTTTTCCAACATCTTGTATTAAATTGTAACACGTCAGCACACTTTGATCAGAAAATTATAGGTAACCCCAATTAGAACATCAAGAAACAGAAGTTAATATATGTCACTCAGGAAGATAAAGTGCATATTGAAATACAGCTGTGCCACTGGAATAACTAATTTGACTACCATCATATCGGTAAGACCAAAATATGCTAAGTTAAGTTTAAAAATATTGCTGAATCAAATCTACCTTAAGTAACTATATTATTTCACTGTGTGAAGCAGGTCTTAAAGATGCATTACGAAATAAGGCTTAAAAAAATTCGAACAAAAATAATGTCAGGAATATTTAACGTTAAAGAAAACAGAATACATAGTAAAATTACATGTGACTAATAAAGTGTATGAGGTAGATTCATCATGTTAAGGTAATCATTTTTTTCTTAAATGCACGCATACGCCTTATATCTTAAAAACTAAGTATTTTATTTTACTGCTGCTAATTAAAATGTCTAAAAACTATATAGTCATCCTGAGGAGGCCTCCTCACAGAGTACTCAGTCAGACCTCATTAACTGGGCCTTGGGAGTGAGGCCCTGTGCTTGCGACACAGCAGCACTAGGTAGGGCTGGGGAGTGCAAATTTAAATATTAAATATTCTTTGTCATCGCATCGGCATTTGTTTATAGGTGTGAAATAAACGCAGTTTGCATGGCTTAATGTGATTCAGATGAAGGGTACAATGAATAGCAAACATTCTTCAGTGGTGACTGTCACCTGAATACAATTCTTGAACAACGATTCTGCTGTGCAAAGTTGACAATCCATTGGTTACACGGTAAATTCATGGTTTGTGTTTCTTCACATCACCCAGTTACAATCAATGAACCTTGTTTCCAAAGGAGACGGATAACGTAGGTTATCAACCCACCCAAGTGTCGCAAGTGCACACAGCCTACGCACATATTCCGCATAAAGAGACGTCACTGCCTACATGCCAGTGGACCAGTCGATTAAAACACCTGTAGGGGAACTGCCCCTTTGCTGTGATTTAACGCAGTTTGAAAACTTACATCAGGTGTTTCATGCAACCAGGCACTGGTTCCCAAAAGGGCAGACGGAACATTTGCCATTCCTTCTGCTCTCTTTGCTATGTAACCTCTTACCTTGAAGTGTGCAACACATAATATAAGCAATGAGCCACTTTACATAAATGCTTCTTAACAGTTGTGCAAGACTAAAAATTATTTACTTACCAAAACGCAACTTTTTTTAGTCTTGTACAAATGTCACGCTTAGTTAAATGTGCACACATTTTAAATCAGCAGTTTAATGTATTGAGTTTACCATCAGTCAGTTTATCATCTGAGTAGCTGGATAACTATCGGAGGTAAGAAATTACAGTGCCATTCTGGGTCAAGATGAAAATGTGCACATGCATTGGGAAACGACATCCCATCCTGCTATGGTTTGAGTTTAGAGAAAACAGACCTCTGAAACAACAGTCAAGTATACGCAAACATATAAAATAAAGAGTATGCAAAAGCTTTGTTGTGTGGAACTGTAAAGCAGTAACATTGTTAATGGACAAGATTTATAAATAGTTTATAGTCATTTTTAATATATTAGTCCATAAACATTCCAATGGTTTGGCTTTTAAGCTCAAAATCGTAACGGTATTCAGGCCGTCTGTGTTGGTTATAAAATAATGTATTCCCTTACGCCTATAAGCACGTGATATTTCCGTTCATAAGGCTTTAGGAATACATTCCGTAAATTGTACAAATGCGTCGGTAATTTAGCACCATTGCTCTATGGGTATAATTTTCCTTTTTGTGTTCGCACTCCTAGAAGAATCAACCACACTGCACAAGAATGAACCACACAAGCCACAGTTTTTCTCGACCATGTGTATATCCCACTATTCACCAGTAGATAAAGTAGAAAGTTATATTACTAATGTAAACAACTACCTAACACATAGTTGAACTACACTCGTAAAAAGAGAAACACAACTACACCACTGCATTGAGTTTAAAAAAAGGGCAACTGACAGCCCTAATTTACCATTTTACAATACAGCAATTCAGACGTGTCCTCAGTGGGTCTGATCCCCGTTATAATTGTTTTCCCCTCAAAGCGATGCCAATTTAATGTTAATACAGGTTGCATTGGCTTTCCTCAAAGACCCAGCGAACCCATGGCTTCTGAAGCAGTGGGATTGTAAGCACACCGACTAACCTTACACCACGTTTCCACAACCAGGGGGACAAGGGGCAGCGTGTTGGCTGTTTTCGAGTCAACTTTACTGACTCGGCAGCCCAAATTCCCACGACAGCCTTAACACGCAGACCCAACCCAAATACATTTCTTTTGACTGTACAACCGAAGTCGTGCCGGGCTGTGCCGAGTCAGCCTGGTAAGCTGTAAGGTGACACGATTGGTTTTTCCACTGCAGATGTCGAGCTGTACTGCTGTCACGAGAAATAAATGTGAGATCGTCGGCATCACACCTGCAAGTGTATTGACTGATTGAAGCACAAAATAACAATGTTAAGCCCCTCCCCCCGTCAACACCATCCCCGCCCAAAAAAAAACATTTTTGGCCCCAAGCCACATTTAGATGTGGTCAATATTTCATTTTGAATCTGGCCCGGCTATGACTTTAGCCAGTGGTAAACTACCCCTACAATGAGGGCCCTGCACAGGTGTGGTCACTCAAATGTGCCAGTGATAAAGGGGTACAAGTGAGTGTGGGAGGTGTGTCTGGAAGATTGCTTTCACAAGTAAGGCCCACACTGTTAAATTGGCCAAACTCGAAAGCAGTCGTGACATCACCGGTTTAGCATAGAAAACATGAAGCGCGGCCGGTTACATCTCCCGCTCACTTCAACTACCCCATGTAATTATTTAGATTGGCTTAAATTTTAACAAAAGAGTTCAGTAAAACACCCGTGGTGCAGTGAGTAGCACTGCTGCCTCACAGCAAAAATGTCCTGGGTTTAGTTCCCGGCAAGGGTGCTTTTCTGTTTGGCGTTTGCGTGTTCTCCCTGTATCCGCACAGGCTTTCGCAGGGTACTCCAGATTCCTCCCATTATCCAAAGACATGCTCCTGTCTAAGTTAATTGTCTCGTTGAGTAAATTGCCCCAAATAAAGTGCCCTGCGATGTACTGGCGTCACATCATGGATATAGCCCCGCCTTGTCCCGTCTGCTGGGATAGGCTCCGGCTGTACAGGGACGCGATTCCAGGTTTTGTTGCCGATCCTGGAACACAACTGGGCCATTACTGCACCGTCAAGGCCGGCTAACAGCGGTCATGGAAAACATGGTAGGCTCTTGCCAACTTCGGTTTTCCCTTAAAGTCAAGGGCTTTCCCTTTAACTCAATGTTCAACTTTGACGATACCAATACCCCACCCACTCATAAGCACCTGATTTTGAAGACCAACTCTGAGCACCATTGAGCACCATTAGTCTCTTTGACTGGTGTAACTGGTAATAAAGGTGGAGTGGGGAGATGTAGGTTAGAAATAACAAAAGAAAAACATCCAAGGTAGTCTTTGTTTATGTCTGTGGTTTCTTTGAGCACTCTGTCCTGCATCACAGAGCACTCCTGCTAAGCCTTTCATAGTCTGGCATAACGACAGTGCATAATACAGATAGAAAGCAAAGTACTCAATTGGCGTTGTTCTATGCACTTTTGAAGAAAGTTTTAGCACCAGAAGATTGTATTATGCTCTGAAATCTGTTTTACATGGTGTTATTGCTTTAGCAGACACGTTTACTGTACATGTGTGCGTGTGTGAGCGTGTGTTGTTTTCGACTTAAGAATTTCACCTGCAATATTTTATAAGACCAACTTTGTGAACGTAAACTAGAACGAAAAATATATTTTGAATATACTGTGATTAAGATTTTATAAAAATATGTTTGTTCAAGCATAAATTGTGTTTGTATTAACAATAACATTGGAACAGAAATAATACTGAAATACTGCATTGTAAAAGTAAATATTAAAAGGCACTGCTAACACAACCAAAATTAAATGCACCCTCCCTATCCTAGCACCTTTGGCGTTAAACCAACCACACCACATGACGTGTTTATAACCACTGTCTGCTATGGCTAAATGCTGGGTTGATTTTAGGGTTAAGGTTGGCATGCATTTCCAATAAGGCTTGCTAGGATTTTTTCACAAGTCACTTCATGTGCTTTTAAAAAGAAGATTAAAACGTACCTTTAAAAGTGTAGTTCTTGTTTTTCTCATTAAACTTTTGGTCTCACAACAATGGAAATTTTAAAACGAGTTTATCGCTTTAATGTGAATATTCTAGCAAGCCTGCACAAAACCATTCTCTGGTTGTTGCAGCAGTGATAGTTTGCAAAAAAATAACTTGGGAATTTTTAAAGCGATTAACAATGACAAAGGCTTTATTAAACCTTTCGATTTTTGCTTACGTTTTGTATGAAATGAAAATTGATTCCATACATTTTGCTAACACTAAAACACGATCTGATGATTGCTTCGAAAAGCTGCTCTCTCGGGACAGCCACGTCGTTCGCTTCCTCCTCCTTGTGACGTTAGAGGCATCCTCAGGCGCCTGAGGATGCCTCTAACGTGTGAGCCGAAACGTCGAGAGGCGAGGAAGCGAACGACGCGGCTGTCCCGAGAGAGCAGCTTTTCGAAGCAATCATCATGTATCGAGCCGTGAAAACCTACATCATTACAAAACAAGATCTGTTAATGTGGGTGAATTAAAGAGAACCCTTATAGCGTACATGTAACGATTCACCTCCTGCGAAGCAGGATTCTAGAAGTGATTGGAACCTTTTGTTTGAAAATAACGATCATCTCCCTGCCCTTTGTCTATACTGTATATACCATCATGTTAGTAATGTTTGCCTTATTTGTAATATCTTAGTTGTCTCATTGATCTGGTTTGTTTGTATTCTCAGTTGTCTCGTTACAATGTTGTTATTTTGCTTGTTCCGTTTCAAATTGCGTTCGTAAAAGTTTACGGTCTTTCTAAATTGGGGTTTTACTTAATTTCGTTAAAGCACTAGTTTTATAATTTGCAGTATTTATCGGCCTCCTTGCTTGTTTTCTTCTATTTCCGAGCTTAATTTTGTACAGCGCTTTGCAACGTTTAGGTGAAATGCTTTTAAAAATGTAATTTATTATTAAATTTACCTTTTGCTGTGATTTTTTATTCTGGCCTCAGGCACCTTTCTGTGTGGAATTTGTGTGTTCTTGCCCTGTTCTGCGTGGGTTTTCTCTGGGTTCTCCAGTTTCATCCCAAAACTAAAAAACTCATTAAGTACTTGGCCGATAGCATAATAGAAAGGATGCAATGTCTAGCTAATGTTAATGCCAGCAAACCACGTGGTTGCCCTCTCACCTCTCCCGCCTTGATATCAGTGTCTCGTCTGTAACTAGGCGTGGCATTTGCACGCATTACAAATTGTATTACTATTAGAAGCGATTTTAATTGATGACGCATCGTTACATGCTCGCTATTGGTGTGGGGACCAAATTTTTGCACGAAAAGGCAGTGGCAGACGTAACTCTGGTTCATAGCACTGCATCACTCCGATAAGCAAGAGACTAACCCACGGTTAGCTCACCATCCAATTGTTTGGTAATTTTGCATCGGGAACTCATCAAGACTTCGGCTAATATTCAAGCTCATTTTGATTAGCCAAGTGAGAATGCCAAAGACGAGGAGAGTCTTATTGCTAGCGTGACCTGGAGCATTAGCCTGCCGCAAGGGGCTTGATTGCTACGTGTAATTACAATGGAGTAATATGCGATGCATTGTCGCACCATTGTTTGATCACCCATTGTAAGGACAAAATAACTGTAATATTGAGCAAAATGCCCAAATGTTTGGGAGTGCATGTCAGGCATCATAATGTAGAGATATATAGAGGGCAAAAGTCCATATCAGCCTAAACAAAAAACCTCTTTCATATTTGTATTGTGTCAACCTACCAAGTGGTGTTTAAACAGAAGAAGGTGATTATCTTCAAACAGTGACGAATACAATTTTCTCTGAGCATAAAGTGTGTGATATGTTCATTACATATATTGTACATGTGAAATGAAAACAGTGTGCTTTTATGTGCATTTTATTCATCTAAACTCCGTGTAATACTACTTTACTGGAAAACCCTTAATAGAGTTAAAGTATTACTGTAAGAAAATTTTATGTATATTTTATTTTCTTATAACATTCACTAAAGTGCAGTGTGAAATAAATATAACTATGCTTAATTTGCTTAAGCGAGACAAAAAATATAATTTATATATACTGTATAATGTTTTATAAAATACTATTGTTAATAAAATGAACTCTTCATATATTTTTTTAAATCTAACACTTTGCAGAAAAAAAAATAAAGCAATCATCACCTGGCCTGAGGCAGTACTGCGGCCCTGCCTGGTCTCGTGTGAAGCACAGGTGATGACACCTATGCCGCACATTATAATTCTGGACACCACGATTGAAATCAGTATTTTGTAGCAACGTTTAAATTCTGCACAAATACATTTTTTTCAACAAGTAAAATTCAGTGTACTTACTCTAACAACAATACCGACGTCTAAAAAATGTTTCGCTTAAAAAACAATAGGAAGATGGAAGAAGTGGGAAACGTTGGGAATCTTGTTGACGAAGAAAACCAACATGAGTGTAGGAACAAGGAACAGACTGTGGCAAAGATCATAAAAAAAAGTATGGAACCACAAAACGGACAATTGCAAACCGGTTTGGATTAAATTTGCCAAGACAATGAACACAATCCCACTTATTGCAAATTTGAACTTCAAAACATAACAACAGAATCTAATCTAACAAAACGCGCAGACAGATTGAGGATGCCGTGAGTGAGAGCTCACACAGTCGTCTCGTACTCGTACATCTCATACGAGAGCGTGACGTCTCTGTACTGGATGGCGGTGGCCGTCGGAGTGAGAAACTCAAGGACGTAGATGTTCCCACGGAGCCGCCGGTCGATGAAGTGCGCATCCCACGCCGGGTACTTCTTGCGTGGGATGTCCACCCTGATCACGGGCCCCTCTGTACGGTACTGCATGGCCGGCGACGGAGGAACGGGCGACATCCGCACTTCGAAGACGGGCGTGTAGCCATCTGCTTCGCTTAGCTCCCTGCTACCCCGCAGCGCAGCGTCGGACAGCGACACCGGGGGCCGCGACACCAGGTGCGGTGGTGTCGGCGGCTGAGGGATGGTCATGCCATTGAGGGCAGCCGAGCAACAGGAGCCAGGCATCCCCTGAAAGCGGCGGCCACTCGGGTGGAGGAAGCCATAGTAAACCAGCATTATGGCCATTCCCAGCGAGAAACTGATCATGCTGAAACAGAGGAGAGGCAGAGCGTAGGCGTCGGTTTTCTGATCTCTGTTGAAATACCACAGCAGCATCATGGCCGAGTTTTCTGTCAACACGATAAGGTAAAACGCAAACATTCTCCGGTGGGTCTTTCCCTCCTTGACGTTGAACCAGCAGAAGATGTAAATGACACCCATGAGCATGTCGACCAGAATCTCCTCCCACTTGGACATGCAGAAGTCAGTCTCCTCTGTGATGATCCAGAATGTCATGAAGCACCAGTGGACCACCAGGAAAATCACAAAGTAGAGCTGAAAGATGGAGGCGAACAGAGCAAAGGAGAGGACGCGGGAAAAGATGGTGAAGGCCCTCCAGGACATCTGCAGCAAAGCGCCTCTGTAGCTCATGCGGTGCTTATCATCTCGTGAGTCCCGCAGCGCCTTTTGATAGGAGGCCAGCACCATGGTCAGCGACAGCAAAGAGGCAGCTGATGACACACCTGGGTGTACAAATAAACATCAGAGGTTATCAAGTGGACATCGATATAATGAAGGATTGCCTAAGTAACACTAAGCAGCAGAGGTGGAATAGACCAATGCTCAGAGTTGAAAAGTTAGTTTCAAAGTAGCATACATTTTGACAAATACCTTGCTTCGACAGTAGGAACTTTTCCGGGTTAGTGCTAGCTTGGATCTAGGTTTCAAGGATTCTATTGCCATGGCATCTTAGACTGGCCAAACCAATCCACACCTTATTAGCACAGGTGATGTCATTTCAACCTGTGCTCTACCATGCTGACCCTGGACCCTTTGGTGATGTCAGAATATTGTATGGAAGAGAGACACTTATACCACAATGTGCTCCCTTAATTCAACTTATTGCCAGTACAAAATTTAAAAAGAGAAAAGGTTTTGCGATTTCAAGGCGATAATACAAGTGTTAAGGTCTTAAAACTCCAAATAGGTATCTACTTGGTGTTTTTATATTGGCAGAAGGTATCCATTGTTTTAACTGCTTGACCCGAGCTACCAATGCATTGATATTTGGGTTTCCCTGAGCTTATCGCCTTTTGGTAACATTTGACTAACACTGGTGAGACTAAGCTTCAAAGAAAGCTGTATTTGGTGTGGGCCAATCTGTTTGAAGGACAATGCATACATTATCAAAGAATTGTATTTGCATATTTTGCCACAAGCATGTGTGGATATTTGGCAAACTTGATACTTTGTGAAAGGTGTCTATTTGGTGTTTTAGGACATTAACACAGGTATTAATGTTATAAATGGTAAAAGCTATTCTCTTTTTTAACAACTCTCCCCTGTATATTCAGGTTGTACGGCGTATTTGGCAAGATATCTGATATTCCATTCCAGGTGCGAGGAGCATGTTCAAGGATTGTGAGCTGCTTTAAGAACTCAATCGAGTACCTGCTATTTAATTCATGAAGAAGCTCACATGCATGTGGAGTGAAACGACACACATTATGCTGAACACTACCCGGTATAAACTGAAAACAAATTGAAGATCTATGCATGGAAACTTACGAAAGGACTGGAAATTTTGGGTAAGGTCACATGACCTAACCCAAAAAATTGAATCAATTGATACAATATATTTAGATTCAGGTCACTCTCTGATCCCTTCCCTACCACTTGGAGGGTACGGATGAGGAGGCAGAAGGTACACAGCTGGGGCTGCCAAACCGAGCACCATGGCAATTGCCATGGTGCAATTGCCATGGTGCAATTGCCATGGTGCGATTGCCATGGTGCGATTGCCATGGTGCAATTGCCATGGTGCAATTGCCATGGTGCAATTGCCATGGTGCAATTGCCATGGTGCCGTGGTGGAAAATAGGCAAAAACGGCCATGCTCAACGATAATGATCCAATATTAAAACGGTGTGCTATATACCCTCTTCCTTTTCTCAGTATTGGCTTAAGCTTCTTTCAATGCTTCAAAGTACTTGCGTGTGGGGGATGGTGTGTGTGATCTGTTGCACAGCAGGTACTATATCGGACAGGAAGCAGGTGGATGGAGCACCCAGCTGGAGAGCATCTGTTGGCATCGGGAATTGGACTGGACCACCACGCCTGCACACGAGCTGGTAAGCGATTGGGATGACTGGCCTCTGGGATGCTCCTTTGTCACAGGTGAGCTGGGCAGCCCGTGGAGAAAGACAAACGATCCATATGATGGCAAATGAAGTATGTTATGAACAACTGCTCAGCTCACGTGTGACCTTGACCCAATAAGGAATGTGCATACCCGATCATTCAACATTAATGTATTGACACGAATACCACATTATATATATATATATATATAGAATTTTTTCATCAAAAATACGTAAGCATTAATTATTTTAAAGATAATAAAAGCGTATCTCTAATACCTGCACGACAGGATTCGGGAAGTGATCGATCTATTAATAGTACGCATGTAAGGAAGCAAGCGAGGACCGATGACCGTAAACCCGCAGTTAGCCCGACCCCAGCCAGCTGCACTCTGCATTTAGTCTGATTAATGCCGGCAAAAAACAAAAAGCGATAACACATATTAAATGCAGAAATATAGATATTAAAATATCCGAGATAATTATATGGAATGTGATATAGTATATGCAATAATATGCACATTATAAGTGAAATTGTGTAAAATGTATATTATTGGGTTTGACAACATCCTTATGCAATACGTATATAATCGGGGTAATAATCACTCGGTAATTTTGTACAGTATGTCAATGCAAAACTGATGTAAATTATATTATTATATAAATGCATTGCCCAATACAACATGTAATCATTTGTGTGTATTCGTACATTCTATTTTCCACGTTTGTACTTGTTTCATCATCTGTCCATTCCGTCGGGCCATAGCGACAGTCCTTTGTTGTTCCTGACATGCCGTTCTCTCCGCAGCGCTTTGTGACCCTCGGGTGAAAAGCGCTCTAGAAATGCAATTATTATTAATGTTATTGGGGGCCCAGTGACAGCATGGTTAGGACAATGTACTATGAACACTGCAACCCCAGTTGGACTCTTAGCCAGGTCAGAATTGATGGTGAGTGATCAGCCACCCAATTTTGCCCCCCCCTCACCCTATCCCCACACCAAACTCCCCTTCACCAACCCATACTGACCAGCATGGTGAAGTGTGGTCAAAGAACCCTCATAGCTGAGTGTCATGAGCTCTTCATCCAGCAGCGGACTGCCAAAAGCTTGCACATTATTTAATTATTATTCGCTATTACATACGCTATTACGCCATTCTTATGTTGTTGTTGACATGCCATTCTCTCAGCAGCTCTGTCCAGCGCTTTGTGACCGTCGGGTAAAAGGCACTCTAGAAATGTAATTATTATTATATAGATCTGGGACCATTGTCAAGACTTGGAATCAGAAAGCCCTGCCTGTGATGTGCAACTCACCCGGGTGCTGCTATTATAATTGTTACACCACTTTAGCTATAAATTAGGTTGTAGGGATGTTGCTGTTAATTATTAAATGCAAACAGAGGTATTAATTGTTTGTGGCCAATCCAGGATGAAAATAGGTTAGAGTTGTAAAAATTAAAGAGGCCTTACCATTTCTGATAATCATGCAGTATTAAGATCTTTAAACACCAAATAGACACCTTTCGTAAAGTGTCAAGTTTGCAAAACCACACGCGTTTGTGGCAAAAAATGCAACAAAATGCTTTGATAATGTATGCATTGTCCTTGAACCTCACTGGCCTACATTAGTCTATGGGTACCTAATAATAACATTGTATTATTTGCCAGAAATGCTAAAGCCTTTTTTTCCATCTCTATATTGGTAAAAAATTACCCAACAGGTCAGTATCCTTAGGTTCCCAACATGACTCAATGCTAATTACTTGCGATCATTAATTCCTTATCAGTACCCGCTTAATCTTGTGCAGGGTCACGGTGATCTGGAGTCTATCCCAGCAGACAATGGGCCAGCAGACACTAGGCACAAGTCAGGACTAGACACAGCATAAGATGTCAGTCCATCACAGGGCACTAGGGGTGATTTAGTCAGCAGCATGTCTTTGGTCTGTGGGAGTAAACTGGAATATCCGGTGAAAATCCACACAGAGATCATGCAAACTTGTTAAAACAAAGGCACCCCATCCATGAATTGAACCTGCATCTATTCTTGTTCTGAGGAAGCAGCACTATTCACTGTACCACTATTATGCCCTACTGAGAGCTCAAATAAAAAAAAAATTCAATAGGGGGAAAAGTACTTGAAGTTAAAATATGTGAGTCTACGAAGAGGATGCAAGATGTTAAGCTTAGGTGCAAAAGCCAGAATGTGGACAAAATAAAAAAAACTGAAGCTACTAAACATGTTGCGATTTATATACTTCATAATTTAAAAACTCATGACTCTAAGCATCATCTAAAATAGAGGAGGCCAGTAGAACATCCTGCAGCCATTGGACAGAACAAATCTGGGCCACTATCTAAGTCCTCGCAATGATATAGGATTAAGTAGCTTTTCATGTTCTGAGCCTTTAAGCAAGGCAGTCTTTGGCTTTCATTTTTTTCTTCCTTAACATACATAAGCAGAATATTCTCCTCTTTTGACTACTTATACTCCCAACCCCCAGCTACCATAGGAAACAGTCCAATTTTAACTTAACTGCTCAGTTAACATTCAATTTCATCTTGCTGCATGGCAATCTCAAAAGCGATCATAACCCCGAATAATTCAAGTTATGCCATGAAAGCCTGAGTATATCAGAGCAGAATTTACACTCTGCGGATGCGCAGACCGTGCTGCGTGTGCAGAGAACAGAAATCTACTTTTATATATAAACACTGCAGTCACAGTGCACATGCCATGCTGTGTTACTCTGTTGAGTAACAAAGTATACTATATTGAAAAGTATACATACAAATTATCAAATGTATCCCTTTATTGTGCTTTTAAGCACATGATACTAAGGAATGAGAGCACTAACAAAATTTCAACATAGTATTTCCAACTTTTGTTGGTTTTGGCAGTGTATATTGCTTCCAAAATTCTTTCTTTCGGGATAGTCATGTCGATCGCTCCTTTTCTCTCCTCCACGACGTTTCGTCTCCCACGTTGGAGGCATCTTCAGGAGTCCTGTGACTGAGTGCTTTGTGTGGCTGTGCTGTTTCATACGTCCTCAAGCACTTCTCCCATTGTGCCGCTCCCTCCTCCCTTTCCATAGTCTCGCGCATATTTTAATCCAAATTAACTTAAACCGGAGGGGCGTGGATTAAGAGAAGAGCTTGACGACATATAAAACAGTAAGCCACACAAAGCACTCACGTCTGAAGACGCCTGAAGATGCCTCCAATGTGGGAGGTGAAATGTCGCGAAGGACAGAGGTCAGCGATCGACATGGCTATCACAAAAAGAGCAGCTTTTGGAATCAACCATCATGCATCGGGCTGTGAAAACCTACATCAGTACAACATATGCATTGTCCCTGAAACAAACTGGCCCACACCAGGGACAACATTCTTTGGCACCTAGTTCGTAGTGTTAGTCAGGTGTTGCCAAATGGTAATCAGCTCAGGACGACACAAATATTAATGCATTGGTAGCTTGGGTCAAGCTATTAAGTCTGTGGGTATCTTTTTCCAGTACAAAATCGTAAAGAGAGAAAAGGATTTACCATTTCTGGAAATAAAACAAGTCTTAAAACACCAAAAACACACCTTTCATAAAGTGAAAATATTACTATGAAAGTAAAATATTTACGGTAATGCAATGTACACTTGAAATGAGTTGAAATGTTGATACAAGTCGACATTATTTATTTTTGTCCAGGTTGATTGCATATTTATTCGTGTGTATTCATTCTATAGTAGGTTAAAATATCAAATGCCACTAATAAGTGTTTTGGAAACGGTATGAAAAAATAAAAGATGATCTTTCAAATCCGTCCAGTATTTCGACTGGTCCAGGATAATGTAAATAGTATCTTACAAATCACAAAGATGTTATATCCGTGCCCGGTTAAATTATTGATCCAGGTAGACAGACAGCTGTCACATCTCATCTTGTTCAGTCTACCTGGATCAGTGGGCAGGCAGTCTTTGAATATTTTAAATGGGATGGAAATGAAGAGCCAGTGCAATGCTGCCACCTGCTGTACTGAGCCACTCTGGCAACATGTCCATGGGGGCCTGAGTCACACGAAACAGGAAGAATCACTGCATTCCACCACGAACAAAGTCAAAAGTGTTATTTAGAGCTGCTGTTATTTATATGCTTTACCATACATAACTGGAAACATAGAGCCAGAATAGCTTATTTCAAATCATATGAATTGCGTCGCTTATTTTCGAATACAAGGAAATTTGCTGGTATATTTATTAACGATGTAAAATTAAACATGAATTTTCTATAAGTGTATACACCAAGCTCATCGGGCAAATCACTTGCTTGATAGATTGGCTGCTGAAAGGAGCAGTATATTTTGTGAGACCACAACGAATAATCATCACTATGACTTGGCTATAAATGTGGAACATACAATGTTTATGATGTCCAAAAAATGTTGCTTGCTTGCCAATAAATGTGCATAAATGGGCAGCTAATGAGACTGTGTGGTTCGACATTTTGATATATCAAATTGGCATTTGGTCAGCTTGCAAAAAAAAATACTGTTTGCTTTTAAGACAAAGATTGTTTTCAATCATTACTTTATTCATCAGTACCCACTTAATCCTTGAAGGTGTCGTGGAGAGTGGAAGCCTATTGTGACAGACACGGAGAGCAAGGTAGCATCATACAAACTGCTTTTTTGACCCCTTCCCATCAAAACTCATCCGGGAAAATTCAAATACCTTGCCACTTCCTCACTAATCTCTTTAATAACTCACTTCACTCTGGTATCGTTCCCCACTATTCAAACGTGCCGCAGTTACCCCTCTGCTTAAAAAAAACCCCGGCCTCGATTGCAACATCCCTGATATTTATCGCCCCATCTCAAATCTACCATTCCTAAGGTCCTTGAATGGGCAGTAGCAGTGTAACTGCAGAAACTCGTCCTCAACAATGACCTCCTAAATTCCTTCCAATCTGGGTTCAGATTCGGCCATAGTACTGAAACTGCTCTGGTAAAAGTAGTTAATGACCTACTTATTGCTGCTGATGAAGGCTTGCTAAATATTCTTGTTCTCCTGGACCTGAGTGCTGCCTTTGAAACCGTTGACCACCCGACCTCACTTGGGAAACTGGGGGGTATAGGGTCCCTGGCTTTGCCCTGCATTGGCTGAGCTCCGACCCCTCCGACTGGAAGCAGTTCGTCAGCCTCGGAGGGCATAACTCAGAGATCCATCCTGTTTAGTATAGAGTTCCTCAGGGTTCAGTTCTCAGCCCACTCCTCTTCAGCACCTACATGCAACCACTTGGTCATAGCCTGCGCAGTCTCAATCGCAGCTACCACTGTTATGCCGATGACATCTAAATCTATATACATGCAAAGCCATCCATCAATGCGTCCGGTCTTTGCATGTCATCCTCACTGTCAACTCTGAAGGTCCTTGCACAATTTAAATTTCCCAAAACTAAATGGTAACTAAACAGAAGTTTTGCTTGTCGTAACCCCGCACCAATTGTCCAAGGCTGAACCTCTCCAATTGATGCTTAACAACCAGACTATTGAAGTTGCTAAGGCAGTCCGGAGTCTAGGTGTGACTCCTGATACCTCATTCAGCTTTGAGACACACATCAACAAGATGACGAAGGTAGCCCATATCCATCTCAGAAATATAGCCAGACTGCACAACATCCTATCACCTGCTGATGCAATGTACTGCAATGTACTACTCCCTGGCACCCCTGCCTACCTGATCAATAGTCTCCAACGTGTGCAGAATGTAGCTACTAGAGTCCTCACTCACACACCCATCCACGATCAAATATCCCCAACACTGGTGCCTCTCCACTGACTACCAGATAAACATAGGATCAATTTAAAGATCTTCCTCACCAACAAGGCTCTTTTTGGTGCTGCTGACATACATCTGTGACCTACTTCAGGCCATCCTCCTCTACATGACAACTTCGATCCTCCAATACAGGTTTGATGCATGTGCCCAGATCGTACCTCCATCTGATGGATGACAGAGCCTTCTCGCGCGCTACTCCCAGACTGTGGAATGCCCATCCATTGGAGATTCAGACAGCGGAGTCCCTGGGCATCTTCAAATTTCGTCTCAAGACTCACTTGTTCTGTAAGGCTTTCAAGTTCTCTGGCTAGGAATGTTGATGCGGCTCACTGTTGTCATGCTGGGATGGTGGCTCGATGCTGACCTGCACCTGGCTCGGAAACAATTATTCCTTCCTTGTTTGCTGAACAATCATTTTTTATTGCTTATTCTACATCCTTCTCTACATTATAGCCATTATTTGACTTTCAGTTGAACTGTTCTGATGTTGTTGTTGACATGCCGTTGTCTCCACAACTCAAATTTGTAACAAAAACAAACACAAAAACGTTATTGTCGCTGATTTGTTGTTATATCGTTGTTGTTGCTGACATGCCATTATTTCCACAGCTCTCTGCAGAGCTTTGTGACCCTTGGGTGAAGAGCGTTCTAGAAGTGCAATTATTTTCTGCTTTTTGCAGATGATGTTGTCCTCTTTTCTTCATCACACTGTGATCTCAAGTGTGCACTGGAACAGTTTGCGGCCAAGTGTGATGCGGTGGGGATGAAAGTCAGCACCTCCAAGTCTGAGGCTATTGTTCTCGCCTGGAAAAAAGGTGCCTTGCCCCTTCTGGGTGCGAAGTAAGCAGTTGAACCAAGTGGAGGTGTTATGATGATAGTCGAGGCAGGGTAGAGATCAGGTGGACCAGTTGATTCCGTTTTTTTTATCAACTGATTTACCTGATTTTTACTAGTGAAGAGAGGTGAGGGTTGTACGAAGGAGCTGATTAAATTGTTGAGAAAATAATATTGGGCTTGTCACAGGTGTCAGCCAGAATGTTGGAAAAATGGTTGGTACGGGCACAGTCAAGTGCCTTCCGGTAGCGGTTGAGCTGTTCCTTAAAGATTTGAGCATGAACGGTGAGGCCAGATTTTCTCCAAGTCTGTTTGACCCTGCGTGCATTCGCCTTAAGATACCGGAGTTCAGCAGTATACTAGGGGGATAGTTGTCCGCCTGAGACATAGCATGATTTTAATGGGGTCAAATCATCCCGTATGCTTGATAGCAGGCTGTTGTAAGTTTCTACTGTCGCATCAGAGGCGGAGTGAGATGAGGCAGAAAATGATGAACTGTTGACTGCTGCAGTGAATATATCTGGAGTGAGGGCGTTTAGGTTTCGAAATTGGATTTGGCGCTTGGTGACGGAAATGGGAGATGGTACTTGAAGATCAAACCACACAGTGGAGTGATCACAGACCAGGATCCGTGACAGATAGGTTCGTTACCGATATGCCCCATGAACAAACCAAGTCGAGCGTATGACCGCATCTGTGAGTGGCAGATGTCACATGTTGAGTGAAGCCAAGTGAGGTCAGAGTGGCCATAAAATCCCTCGCAAGAAGGCTCTTTAGAGAGAACTTTAGAAATTTAGATACTACCCTCATACCCCCAAATTGGGCACACTGAGGTCCTCGGCTATGCCTTGACATCCTATCCATGAATATCACGAGCTCATCACCCACTGCAAATGGGCTTGACTTAATGCCACGGACGCAAACACAGATCTTACTCTGGTTGTGCAAGGACCGAATGGCACACATTGACCACCTCGGTACCCCGTACTCCCGCAGTACCTCCCACAGAGCCCCTCAGGGAACACTGTCATAAGCCTTTTACAAGTCCACAAAACACATATGGACTGGTTGGGTGAATTTTCATGACCCCTCAAGAATCTGTCAGAGTATTTGTATAAAAAGCTAGTCTGCTGTTCCACGGCCAGCCAGGACAGAATCCGCATTGTTAGTCCTGAATCCGATTTTTGACAATCAGTCAGATCCTCCTTTCCAGCACCTTAGCATAGGCTTTCCCAAGGAGGCTGAGCAGTATGAGCCCTCAGTATTTGTAACACACCCTTCGATCCCCCTTTTCCAAAATGGGAACCACCACCCGTCTGCCAATCCACTGGTACTATTCCTGACACCCATGCGACATTGAAAAGGTGTGTCAGCCATGACAGCCCCACAACATCCAGGGCCTTCAGCTTTTCCAGGTGGATCTGATCCACTTCTTGTGCCACTAGGTGGTGATCGAGTGAAGAGGGAAGCTCTGCTCCTCTCTTCACTCGAGTGTCCAAAACATATGGCCTCAGATCCGATGAGACCACCACAAAGTCGATCATCGATCTTTGGCCCCAAGTGCTCTAGTATCAGGTACAGTTATGAGCCTACTTGTGTCGAACATGGTGTTTGGCAGGACACCATGTTCGAAGTTCAATAACAGAACACTGCTCGGGTTTAGATTGGGCAGGCCATTACTCCCATCACACCCCTCCAGGTTTCTTCATCAATGTCCACATGGACATTAAAGCCTTCTAGTGGAACTATGGAGACACCAGGTGGAGTGTTTCCAGTACCCCACCCACTCTCTCCAAGAAGGTAGTGTACTCTTAACTGCTGCTTGGTGCGTATGTACACAAAACAGTCAGTCCTCTTTCCTTCTACCCAAAGTCGCATTGAAGTAACACTATCATTCATCGGGATAAACTCCAACTGAGTGGCACATAGCCGGGGGCTGGTGCGTATCCCCACCCCTACATGGCACCTTTCCCCCTGTGCGACTACGAAGTAGGAGAGAGTCCATCCCCTATCAAGGAGTTTGGCTCCAGAACCGATACTGTGCGTAGAGGGGAACCCAACTATATCCAGTCGATACCTCGCAACCTTCTGTACAAGTTCCAATTCATTATCCTTCAGAGAGGTGATATTCCATGTTCCTAGAACCAGTTTCCATTGCCAAGGTCCAGCACGCCGAGACTCACTCTGCGTCTGTTTGCTGCCCAAGGGTATTGCATTGAACCCTCACAATTAGCCTTTGGTAGTCGGCCCACAAGGCAGTGGGTCACCTGGGCATCAGACGCTTTCCTGTAAGCTCCATAAATGGGCCCAGGTTAAAACAGAACAGTAATCAATAATTGGTAGATGAAGATGAAATAAGACATAAAATCCTTGGTGTTGTGCAGATAAAATTTGCACTTATGAAGGATTCCAACCCAGTGTTTTCAGTACGGATAGATTCATATATTACACACATTAAAACACTTGCTCAATTATATACATATGGATTGCTATGGCCAAAGCAACACGCCAAATAATGGTTTTGGTAGTACTGGATGAACGTGTCAGTGCACTAAACATGTAGCGACACAGCGGCCAAGAAGAGCAAAGTAAACAAGAGACTGGCGCGGTGGGTAAAGGTTGGGGTGGCAGGCAAGGGATGACACGGCAGGCAAGGGATGGCACATCACCAGCGTGACTCACATTGCAGTGGCTCGACGTGGTGGCGTTGCAGCATGATGGAAAGCTGCAGCACCAGCTGGGGCCCGCTCTCAAGGAAGCTCTCCAGCAGGCGCAGGATGCTCACATCTGCATACTCGTACATGAGGGCCCACTGGAAGCGGCGGCGATATGGGCGTCGGCGCTGGCTCTGTACGCCCAGGTACAGCACTCTGACGTACCTTGGGGGGTGCATGTGCACGAATGCACAGGAAATGATACGCATGGCAGATAGGGCCAGGAGTTACTTTCGTGTGAATGTCACAATGACTTTTATTTTCGTGTGAATGTCACAATGATTTTAATTGTTGGTTATAAATTAATTGTATGGTTTATGTTCCTTTTGCAATAAATTGGTGTATGTATTCATGGCTTGA
This sequence comes from Mordacia mordax, assembly GCA_036362905.1. Taxonomy (NCBI): domain Eukaryota; kingdom Metazoa; phylum Chordata; class Hyperoartia; order Petromyzontiformes; family Petromyzontidae; genus Mordacia; species Mordacia mordax. The sequence continues at coordinate 11,939,165 of JAZEWT010000013.1, forward strand.
TGTGTGAGAATTGGTTTGAAGAGCAGCTCTGAAGAGTTATTTTAAAAAATCTCAAGCAAATATTGGGCGTGCATCACAATCTGCTATTTGGCGTCAAACTGGGTCCCGGAACACGGAACTTATAATGGAGATCAGCATCCAATCTACACACCATTCGGTTCACCAAACCACAAAGTCCACCAAAGAATTCCATTCATCTAATGCTTTAAAAACATTGTAAAAGTCTAGCAATGTTGTGTACCATAAGTCACTGTAATGTTAGCGCTGAATTTCATATTAATTACCATAATCATCATGGTCTGTATAACATTGTAATACATTTATCTACATTGTATTTTTCTTTTCAAAATGACCACAATGTTTAAGGTGCGTCTTAATATTTGGTGTAGCTTCAAGTCGAAAACATCGCGTTTGATATCGTGCCTTTCAAGTGTAAAATAAAGTCACGAAATGCCAATAAAGTTAAGCAGTGCAAGGGTCAATGCACATCAAATCATAGAATATAGGTATTACCCCATAAACGTCATGTCTGATGATTTTCCTGTAAATGTAAAGTACATCATGTGACACCATAAAGGTGCTTTCCAAATATTCAGCAATTTATGTGATCATGATGTAGGTTTTCACGGCTCGATGCATGATGATTGCTTCGAAAAGCTGCTCTCTCGGGACAGCCGCGTCGATGGCTCTCTCTCCTCTCCTCGCGACGTTTCGCCTCACACGTTAGAGGCATCCTCAGGCGCAGTGTGCATGTGTCGTGTGTGCGACTCCTATTTATATGTAGGTAATATATATGTGTTTAGCCACCTCCACAGAGTTGCTGCATTCCAGGATCAATGGACGACTGTTGAGGTCCACTTGAAAGGGTTAACATTGTCCTGCTCACACCGCGGAATCACATTAACCCCATCCTGTTCCACCTGTGAATAATCTTGTTTGCATCTCATGAAATAAGTTCCCAAACACTTGGTGATTCCCCTCTGATGTCCGCACATCAGAGGTGTATTTTCCTTTTGAAATGGAAGGAAAAATACCAAAATTAAAGGCAATATTTTCAAGACAACGAATGATAAAGCTCAGCCAAACCTAGAGGCCAGTCATTGAAGTCAGTAATGCATAGATATAGAGCTCTGAAATGCGGACATCAGAGGGGAATCACCAAGTGTTTGGGAACTTATTTTATGAGATGCAAACAAGGAGATTAGTCACAGGTGGAACAGGATGGGATTAATGTGATTCCGCGGTGTGAGCAGGACAATGTTAACCCTTTCAAGTGGACCTCAACAGTCGTCCATTGATCCTGGAATGCAGCAACTCTGTGGAGGTGACTCACCACATATATAGTACCTACATATAAATAGGAGTCGCACACACGACACATGCACACTGCGCCTGACGATGCCTCTAACGTGTGAGGCGAAACGTCGTGAGGTGGAGAGAGAAAGCGATCGACGCGGCTGTCCCGACAGAGCAGCTTTTCAAGGCAATCATCATGCATCGAGCCGTGCAAACCTACATCATTGCAAAGAGGTTCCGTGGCATTTGTTTGCTTTGTGTATTATGAATTTGCATTGGTAAATGCACATTTCACACTTTGGTACATCTGGTTACCAAGATGCAGAGTCTTAAAATCAATACAAAAAATACCAGCTGTGAGTGCTTCCAAACACCTCCTCCCTTATACATAGCATATGGGGCTCAAGGGCAATGATAATGTAAACAAAATTAAGAAAGCATACCGATATCTCATTCTGCTTAATGCCAAAATTAAAGGAGAAACACAAATACATCATTTCAAGCCCTGGATAATTAGGCAACGATTCACCCACAACTTTACAGAATACTCTATGTAGGTAACACAAATTACCTTAGCAATATCACAAAATATATTTAAGCAACCAATGTTGTTGGTTTAAATGATTTGTCTCCATGCTAACTTAGGTTAGCTGGTTGCACCCCAATGCTGCGGGCACTGGAAGAGAATTTTACGGTCGGATGCCCTTTTTGACGCTAATCTACTTTAAACTGAGGTTCTTTGGATCATTATTTTTGTATGAAACCTGCCCCCAGACCTGTCAACAAGGGAGACTCTAGCAGGAGTGTTCGACTGCAGATCACAAGCTCCTGGGTTCATTAAAACACGCAAACCCCTCTACCACAAAATTATTATGATCAAGTTCAACCAATAAAGCGTGCGTAATAAACGAACATGTGTTAACACATGTACAGTGACATATTTATACTTAATAAATACCATGTAAAATCCAAGGTTTTCACATCTCTTGAATTACAATATATAGGGAAGCATTTGGCGAGAGCATTCAAAATCAATGTGAGCCCACGGAGGTGTTTATGGGCACATGCACAGGTTCATAAATGTGTGCAGCAAATCTGAAACTCTGAGCCTAGAAGCATAAATACCTCCATAAACAATCACCTAAGCATCACGAATTGTGTTGCCATACATGGCAGTTTGGGGTCACAAATGAGTACACATTTGGCATTTTGGTCGACATTGTTTGATCGACAGTTGCACCGTTAAGAGCACAGCCAACCAAGAAATGAAACAAGATGCTCTACAGTGCTTACGTTAAGATGCTTGGGCAGCTCGCACGATAAAACAAATGTAAGGAAATTAACCTCTGCATACGTCTTAATTATTGCATGTAATGAGGCTCGAGTGTGTACATCTGCAGTCTGGCAAGAGTTACCGGTCATGAGCTATGATATACCAGTCGTGCATAGAATACAACACTCGATAAAAACATTACACGCACTACAAGTTACTTCACATTCAAGTTCAGTCACATCCATGTTATTTCCCTCATTTATAAACGCAAGGAAGCTAAGCTGGAGGAAATGTCCAAGGTACACATACAAACCGGTGTAAGAGTCTTAAAATGCTCAATGAGACTGGTTTGGAATTTATTATGGACAATATTGGTCATAAAAGCCTTCCTGTTAAAGTTGATTTTGAATAATAGCCACATTTACATATTATTATTAAACTGTACGGTAGTGGGAAAAACGTACACTGACTTCATATATAATGATGATGAACATATGCATTTTAGGATATTAACGATTATATTTAAAATTGTGACCACTCTCCATAAATACAGAAACATGAAGTGTAATAAACAATTTCCTTTCACAACTGCTGTTGTCCAGACTGAAAGACTATAGGCATTATGGTAAAATGTATAATGTCAAGACAGTTAGGCAGTCACTTTGTGTTTCAGCTGGAAGGAACCAGTGAGCTATGTAGCTCTTTTGAACAGTTGTCCTGCAGGGAGGGATAAACAAGTTATAACCAGAGTAAATTTAGTCAACACAATTAACCAAGGCAGTATGCCTTTGGGCTGTATTACTGGTGTAGCCGGCGCCAACCCGCACCATCTCTCTGCACCCACGATACGGCCGCCGATCGCACGAGAGACTGCAGGCCGGCGCCTAGGTCAGTTAGATATCAGAAAACATGGGACCTCCGCGCACATGAGTGCCCATTTGGCGAGGGAGGGATATGGATGGTAAAGTTCTGCGTTGTGTTTTTGTTCAATCCCCCTCATGCATGCACCGCTCCTGGTCCGTCGACACTTGATATTCTTCTTCCACCACAAGGACTCGATCCCACACATATCTTCTCTCGAAATGATTATATTTATTAACTCCACTGGCACAGCACCTGCAGCAACAGCCATTGTAACACCCGCACGTTACAATCGCATTAACCCCTCTCGCTCGCCTCACAACAACTTCTCCGAACTAACCCACTGTCCGATGAGGGGGGGGGGGCGTCGCTGACTGGCTGACGTTTAACATGTTAACAGAATATGTAAGATATGATAAAATATAATATCCTGCATTAACACCGCCGGTATCACCACATCCAATACAGCGAAGATGGCTGCCTCCAAGGACCGCGTGTTTCCTGCCACAACCCCTTAATTAGCAACATCACTATCAACTCACTACCAGACCATCACACGTTCAACACTTCAACACCCTAAACTAGTACTACAAAGTTACCGCTTCTATAAAGCGCAATCTTTACGATTGAGAACCGCAGCGAACATCATCCACGTACCTGCAGCAACAGCCGTTGTAACACCCGCACGTTACAATGCAACACATCTTACTATTAAACAGACCCTATAAATGATTCTTACATGTACAGTCTCATTTTAACATGTTTTGGCGAAATGTCAGGAGCGACAAACTAATGCAGCTCACCTCACAACTCCTCCGAACTAACACACTGTCCGATGAGGGGGGGCGTAGCTGACTGTACGTGGGGGCGTGCGTAACGCTAATACGACCGCATCATTCCCAATTAACATATGTGCGGCGTATGTACGTGCAACTCATCTCATCCGTTAACACTGGTTACATTCATCCCTCCTGAATTGCAATATCGTAATCGCACATATTAACCCGCAACGCAACCATCGATCCAAGAATGCCATGACGATTCGGCTCCTCTGACATTGCCAAGAGTGGCTAGCCCACAGAATCCCCACAGTTAAATGTGATGCCGAACACACCACATTGTACTCAGACCGTCTCACATCCCAACATCTCAAACCCCAGTCTATACTGCGAAACAAAAACTATATCATTCTCCCATTAACATCTCAATATCCACAACATACATACGTGCAACTCATCTCATCAGTTAACACTGTGTGGCACCACGACTCGGACAGCAGACTCGTGGCGGCTCGGCGATAACCGCCACGGCGAGGATCAGCGTTCACTCCACGACTTTCAGACAACGAGCAGAGACTTCTTGTCTTTTGATGTTTTATTGAACAGCGTGAGCGGGCCCGAGCATAACGAACTCGAGCGGCGAGACTACATGTTGACGACTGATGACTGCCCCGTCTCCAAACAGCCACCCCCCCACTCACGACCTCCATCTTTATATTCCTCCGTCTCGCCCCCCCCTCCCGCACCTTCCGGATGACCTCATGCATAGCCACGTGCTACAATGAGTCACGCACCACGTGTGTAATGTGTA
>JAZEWT010000013.1:11945991-11968906 GCA_036362905.1 Mordacia mordax
TAATGTGTATTGTGAACCGGGGCCCGCCAGCAAGGGATTATGTAAATCCACAATCCGAGTTCGATGAATCACGGCATGCAAGTAATCGCACTAACGCTCGTAAACTCTTAACTCCACAACTGCTTACATTAACCCCCCCCTGAATTGCACTATCATAGTTGCACATATTGATCCACAACATGCAACCTAGGTATACCATGGCAATTCGGTTCCTCTGGCCAACATCGTCAAGAGTAATTGACCCCCAGAATCCCCACAGTCAAATGTGATGCCGAACTCACCACATTGGACTTATACCACCTCAAACCTCAACATCTCAACCTGCAATCAATACAATACTACCAAAGAAAACAAAAACCATTAACAAAAAAACCCACACCACACTTTTCACCAAAGCCCATTAACGGCCAAAATATTGCCTCCCCGCCACTAGCCCATGTTTTCTAACAGCGGTTTGTGCATCATTGTCTCTACCAATCGCTTCACCGGTCGCACTTCTCTCCCAGTTCTCGTCCTGACCCCGACTCCAGGTTTCCCGCCATTAGTCGTGGACCCTGCCACTCGTCCTCCTCGTGCCATGGTAGAGTCGGTGTCAAGGCACCCAACAGAAGCGGCTGATACATTCCCGAGGCTAGAACCACCCAGAGCGACTGAGCTCGGAGACGCCACCAAATCCCCAGTGCCTCCATCCCCAGATCTATCACCAGCATTCCCGATATCTCCCGTGAAACCATTTCCATCGCACTGAGATACCCACGTTCTTGTGCGCCTGGATGAGTCGTCTTCCTAAGCTACTGCGATCAGGTCCTCTTCCCCTCCTCGGAACAGACTCCCATACTCCAAATCACTATCTACTACTCTAGACTCTGTGTCAGTCAACATACTGACATCATCTACTTCTTCATCTTACGCATCATCCCCGACTGGCAAAACATTTACCTCAAGCAAGAGATTTCGATGCACAACTTTTGTGTTTCCCTCTGGATCCATGATTCTGTACACATGATTCTAAGGACTCCTGTCCTTCACTCTGTACAGCGTAGGGTCCCACCTATCGGCTAGTTTCCTCTTACTGCGCTCTCCCTTGTTGGCAAGGAGTACACGATCACCCACCCTCAGCGACGTCCCCCTCGCTTTCCTGTTATAATCTATCGCCTGCTGTTGCTCCTTTTCGGCGTGGCTTTGATCAATTGCCGCTGCCTATTTCAAACCTGACACTAAAGAGGTTGCGTATGTGCTATAGTCTACCACTACTAGATCCCTCAAAACATTCTGAAACATTACATCTACAGGCAACCGCGGTACCCAGCCAAACATCAAACAGAAGGGAGGGTAACCCGTCGTCCCATGAACCGTCGCATTATATGCAAACGTCAAGGTCTGAATTTGCTGAGGCCATTCCTGCTTCACCCGAAGAGGTAATGACCTTCACATATTCCCCAAGGTCCTATTGAATCGCTCCGTTCCACCATTCCCCATTGGGTGATATGCCGTCGTATGAGATTTCTTCACGCCTGCCAAAACCATCAGCTCACTGACAAACTCACTCTCAAAACTAGTGCCCTGGTCAGAATGAATCCTTTCCGGGAACCCGTACACGCAAAACACATTATCCCAAAGTTTTTTCGCCACTTGCTTCGCCGTCTGATTGATGCAACGGAAAGCATGAGCCATCTTTATAAAATGGTCCATAACCACTAAAACATAAACTGAATGCTGACGCTGGGCCTCTGCACACCAAAAATCCATGCCAACCAACTGAATGGGTGCGGTAGTTATGATACTTTCCAACGGCGCCGTCGCCGCCGGTTCGGGTGTTTTCGCTACGACACCGCTTACAGCAGCGCACGTAATTTTTGATGTCCCTCACCATCTACGTCCAAAAAAAAAACGTTGTATTGCCAGACTTAGTGTCCTATCTCCACCCTAATGTCCGGCCAAATCGTGCAAATCCCTCCAACACCTTTCCCCGCAGAGATGCCGGCAACACGTACTGGCTCCTTCGTCGACCCGAAAGTGGGTCCTTTACAACTCTGCGCACAATTCCATCATCCACCTCAAGCCTTGCCCACTGCTGCAACAGTTGTCTAACATCCAAGCCCTCTCCATATCCCTCACGCCTGGAAGGCACACGCTTCCTCTTTAGGTAGTGTAACACCCTTGCAATCACAGGGTCCTGCCTATGACTATTCCTCAGTTCATCTAATGACATGGATCGCAGCACGTCTTGTCCAGGTGGCACTAAAGACTGAATATGCTGAGCCGCAGCCATTGCCCTCAATTTTGTTGTCTCTTCCCAATTTGACTCGGACGCAAAAATCGCCTGAACCGACACTCCATCATACGTTTGTGGCCGAATGCTATGCTCACTATCCCGGTCCTCACTGCCTTGTTCTGTGACGTTCGGGTGGTGTTGACTCACCCACCTGAGGGCATATTGTACCCCCATATTCCCCACCCCTGAAGCTTCTATCGTCAAATCACAATAGGGCTCACAAAGCAATCTCCCATTCACCCCCCTCACGAATGGTTCTCTGCTTAGAGCATCTGCTACCACATTGTTACGGCCCTCGATATGTTTGATATCGAAATCATAAGGGGCAAGCTTGGAAACCCATCTCTGTTCACAGGCGTCCAACTTTGGCTTTGTCAGATTGTATGTCAACGGATTGTTCTCTGTCCACACTGTAAACTTCTGACCCTTCAACAAGTGACTGAATTGGTCACATACACTACATTTTAGCGCAAGAAACTCCAACCTGTGTGCTGGATATCTCCTCTGCGCATTGCCGAGTGTCTTAGATGCAAATGCAACTGGACGTGCCCTTTTGCACCGCTCCTGAACTTGGGACAAAACAGCTCTTAGGCCATCCAAAGACGCATCCACCGATAAGACAAAGGGCATAGAGAAATCTAGATGTGCCAAAATTGTGCATTCCACCAATCCATCAATCAAATCGTTCATAGACTTATCACACTCAGGTGTCCAATCTTCGACCCGTAATCTCCTGTACTTGCCCTGACCCTTCACGCCTTTTCCCCTCCTCTTCTGACTTGACGTGAGTTGGAACAACGCCTTCGCTTTAGCAGAACAATCATGTATAAAGTGTTGGTAATAAAACACCATCCCAAGGAATGACTTGATTCTATGTACAGATGGCGTATACCCGTCTGGCTCCATAAGATCCTCCTTTTTCATCCGGGAAATCGCTTCCACCATCTCGGGGTCAACAGATACGCTGCCTTGATTAATTACGTGTCCCATAAACTTAACGCCCTTTCTTAATAGGTGACATTTCTTTGGTGCCAATTTCAGATTGTTCTCCCTCAGCCTCTCAAATACCATGCGTAGCCTCTGTAGTGCCTCAACCTCCGTGGGAGCAAAACCCAAAAGATCATCAAGGTAATAGAGCAAACTTGTGACGTTTAGGTCACCAAAGACACCCATCATCATATGCATGAAAGAAGCCGGACTATTGCACAGATCCTGAGGCATTCTGTTGTATTCAAACAACCCCATAGGAGTTGTAAAGGCTGTGTACTTCTTGTCATCCTCATGCATGGGGACGTTGTAAAATCCTGATGTTAAGTCAGTGGTGCTAAAGAACGTATTTCCCCCTAGTGCCGCGAGGCAGTCTGATTGATGCTGTAGCGGATGAGCACCCTTTACTGTTCTTGCATTTAGCCAGAGAAAATCTGTACAGATACGGACTTCCGAACAATCCCCTTCTCCTCCATCTCTGAAATAGCTGTGCGTAGCTCCTGGCAGTGTGCTGGTGGAACCCTTCGATATGGGAGACGGAAAGGCTGTTCGTCCGTCAATCTAATACGATGAGTAAAGTCTGTCACCTCACCGCAATCGAGCAGACTCCTTGAAAAAATGTCTTCGAACTCCGTAATCAGATCCACCAACTTTTGCTTTGTTCCTCCATCGATCTCACACCCATCAACATCGATCTCTGTCAACCCAAGAGCTGCCAATTTTTGTTTCAGTTCCAAACAACCTGAATCAACGCTTCCATCACGACCCGGAAACCCCGGCAATTCCTTCTCATGCCTTCCCTGATACAACGCCAAGTCCTCCACTGCAATACACGGGGATACATCTGCCAGCTTACTGTTCCTTCGTAATTGGACGACTGTGTCTGTGGGATTAACGACTTTCATTGGGGTCCAACGATCCCCCCACAAAGGTGTAATCACTCTTCCCACAATTATGTTGTTTGGTAATGACCTCGCTGTCGTCTGTTCCACAATAACTGTGCTACCCGGCGACATAGGTGTCCCCAATGGAAGTCTTCCCCACACTAGGTGTTCCTGCTTCGGTAATAGCGTCACAACGCGTGCTAACTTGACTGTCCCAACACGTTCCGGGGCCGCACCACCTCTCAAACCTGTCATGCCGGTGAGAAAATCAGCTAAAAGCTCTCCATCTGTTGTCACTGTGGTTGATCCTCTAGAAACTCTCCCAATAACATTTCCCCACTCCTGAGCACCTTCAGCAACTGCTTGATCACATCTGAACCGATTATGATGTCCTCTGTCTGACCCGGGACTACCAATGTTGGTTCGACCATATCCACTCCATCCATACGCAATGGCAACTCGTAAATACACTTGACTTTTGCCCTCACTCCACCACAACCAATCAAAACCACATGATCAGCCGATTGCCATTCGAGATCTAAGCCCACACCTTGCAACTGCTGTTCTACTAACTCACTGATAGTGCATGCCACTGATCCAGATTCCAGCAAACCTCTCAATTCAACCTTGTTCCCAACTGTAACAGGGATGTGGAATAGCTCACTGAACATCTCAACCCTCTGCGATCCCTGAATGACCAAGATACTACTCGCCGGTAGCACCGCAGACACCTCTATATGCATTTGTTGCAAATCAATTTCTCTTTGCCCGAGGGAATTTTTTCCGACGCCCATGTTGACCCTCCTTGTGCATGGGCGAGCTATTTTAAAGGTGGCCCTTGACTGAGGCCCTTGCTCGGAGGACTCATTTCCACACATCCCTTCCACCTCGGGCATGCATTCCTCCAATGGTCAGCAGCAAAACATATTAAACAGAGCCTATCCCATCTGCAATGTTGGAGCGTCGTGTGTCCCAACCCTTTACACACGCCGCATCCCCCTCCTGGGCCTGCTAAATTCCTAACCTTAGGCTGCGGTTTCAGTTCAGCCACCTTCACCTTTTCATCCAAAACGCGGTCCAATCTATCAATTATCTCCCGCATGTATCGTACATTAAGGAGATCCTGAGTGACTGCGGCCCCCTGAGTCGTTTGCTCCACAAAGACTCTTCCACCCTGCTGAGCCTCACTCGACGTCTGCGAATTGTTCGGTTGTCCATACGATCCCATAGACATTCGTTCCCTGCAGTCCCGCTGGTGCTCCTCCACCCACTCTTGGACATCCTCACTGGTCGATTTCTCTGCAGACTAATACTTGAAAATCCCACTGAGCACCGGATCTAGACAGTACTTGATAAACATCCTAACCACGTCCCATCCAACATCATCTACCCTGCCACCCTCTCTCTGAAGACGTTCCTCTGCTACATCAATCGCCTTGTGCAATCTCACCCAATAAACCATCGGTCCCTCCCCGGCAACCGGGAGTGTGTTGTAAAAATCAGCTAAAGGCATCGCCAAATAAATTGTCTCACTGAAATGTTGTTTCAAAATGTCGAAAAATACATTTGGATCACTACTTTGAGAAAGCCTCGGACTTCCACGCAGTTTCACTTGGACAATGTCCTGTGCTTTGCCCATCAACTTGGACAATATTTGCTCAGTATACTTGTCTCTAGTGTACCCACGCTTCCGCAGGTAATATTCCATTAACAATTGCCATTCCTGTATGGAATGTTTATCCAAATCATCACCCCTATAGTGGGGGTTCCTTGGCGTCAGATTGAAGGACCAGATGCATCCCGGACAAATCCAAAGAATCAAACGTTTTACTCCCCATCTCACCATGGACCACTGGCACACTGCTGATACCTGTTCTATGCATAGACTGTAGTTGTTGAGTCACTGATTGACCGATCTGCCGTGTGAGCTGCGAAATTACATCACCCAATCCGTCCCCTACTTGACCCACAGAAGACGCCATGGGATTCTGTTCCGACTTTGGCGTACTCGTAACATTTACGGAAGCATTTTGAAGTTGACACGCCAAATCCACCCTACCCTTGGACTGGATGGGTGATAGAATCTGCGCATCCATCTGCTAATCTGCCATCACTCCAGGCAGAACAAAAAAACGGACAAAAAACTATAATTACACCCGAAATCAAAACTAAACTTGAAGAATTAACAAACAAAAATCTAAGTGACGCGTGTGTGTAAGCGTTGAAAATATATCTCGCTCTACCTGTGCATAAAATGCTCGGTGACAAAATTGAAAATGGTCAGCACACAAAAAGAACGATTCACGGCGCCAACCTGCACCGTCTTTCTACACCCACTATACGGCCGCCGATCGCACGAGATTGCAGGCCGGCGCCGAGGCCAGTTAGATGTCAGATAACCAGGTGAACTCCGCGCACGTGAGTGCACACGTGGCGAGGGGGGGATACGATGGTAAAGTTCAGCGTTGTTATTTTGTTCAATCCCCCTCGCGCATGCACCGCTCCTGGTCCGCCGTCACTTGATATTCTTCTTCCACCACAAGGACTCGATCCCACACGTATCTTCTCTCGAAATGATTACATTTATTAACTCCGCAAGCAATAGCCGTTGTAACACCTGCTGTAACACCCGTACGTTACAATCGCATTTACCCCTCTCGCTCGCCTGCAGACAGTGCAACACATATTACTATTAAACAGACCCTATAAATGTTTCTTACATGTACACTCTCATTTTAACATGTTTTGGCGAAATGTTAGGAGGGACAAACCAATGCGGCTCACCTCACAACTCCTCCGAACTAACACACTGTCCGATGACGGGGGGTGTAGCTGACTGTACGTGGGGGCGTGCGTAACGCTAATACAACCGCATCAATCCCAATTAACATTAATATGTGCGGCATATGTACGTGCAACTCATCTCATCCGTTAACACTGGTTACACTGGCATTATGGTCGGCAGGTAAAAGATAGGCAGTTTGACAATTTGCAAGATGGATTTTGAAGAGTAACCAGTAGTTACAGAGCTTTTATTTTCTTATTTAACTTGTTTTGGGAATGCTTATGACAGTAAAAAAAAGCAGGCTAATATTTATCTATAAATAGTGGATGCCCTATATGTATGTATAACTCTAAGGATTTTCACTCTGTCTATCACAAAGCAATAGACTGTAACAACGTGTTAAGGGACATACACCCACATTTAATCATATTCAGTGATGTGGCATTTATTAACAAATGAAGTAGGCTCTAAAAGATAATTTCATGTTACTTGAGTTTTATGTTTAGAGTGCAATTCATATTTTGCATTCATTGTCAATTTATCCAGCAGGCCAATTAACCTAGGCAGTATACCTTTGGACTATAGGAGGAAATTGGAGGACCTAGCAAAAGCCACGTGAGAATGCAGAGAACACGGGACCTTTTTGCTGCAAGATGGCAGCCCTACCCACTATACCACCATGCCGCCCACAGCAATGATATCTTTATAAAAAATCTATACCCCATCCACAATGACACATAGGTAGGAAAACAAAGTGAGAGGGCTCGGGCACACATGCCCATTGCTTATTGAGGGTGCAGAGGCAAGCTGCTGTCCTAGAACCCAGCACACAGTGCAAATGAAACAGAAGGGAGCAGGGTAAACAAGATTTTTGATGTGAGCTAATGCCATTTAGCATTTACAGTTGCAACTATGAGACGAAAACACTATTTTCAGTGTCAGATACAGACAGTGCTTAACATTAACTTGAATTTAACGGTGAAAAGTCCCCAGGCAGAAGAGTGGTGCAGTGAGTGGCACTGCTGCTTCACAACAACAAGGACATGGGTTCGATTCCTGGCTTAGGTGCCTTCATGTGTGGCGTTTGCATGATTCTCTATATCTGCGTGGGTTTTCGCTGGGTACACTGTTTTCCTCCCACAGTCCAAAGACATGCTGTCTAGGCTAAATGGCCTGCTGACTAAATTGCCTGTGGTGCCCAGTGATGGATTGGCATCCCATCCTGGACACAACCCTTGCATTCTGTGCTTGTTGTAATAGGCTTCGGCCCCCTGCGACCTTGTACAGACTTAAACGGGTACTGAAAATAATGATAATAATAAATTAATGTTCCTCCCTCTGTGGAGCAGATCACACATGAGTTACGAGCCGTTTAATGCAAAGCTAAACACAGATGCAATCTTCAACGAAAAATAATAATGTATTCCCCCTCCACAGTCAGCTTTATTTATCACTAATTTATATTAAAAGCAGCAATTAATGTAATGTGTTCACTGTTGCATGAAGCCGGGTAGACTTATTTGCACAGTTTTATATATATATATTTCAATTGTAATTTTCCGCAATTGTATTCTGAAGTCATTAAACAGTGATGAATGTGACACATTTTATATTTTCTGTGAGGAGGTGATGACATCTCATTTTAAAGTAAAAAAAACCTTCCCAATTATTTAAAGCAATTTATACGTTTTTAGCTACAATTTATGAATGAAAGTGTAGATGAAATTCTCAAGAATGAAATTATCAAATTTAAGTTATAAATCACAATAGTTTGACATTTAGAAGTGTGAACATATAAATAACTTATTGCACGACAGTAGTAAACGCGCCGAGATCAACACTCATCCCAGGCCACATGCCTATCTATTTTATTATTTTAAAAAGGTGGCTGGCATCACACACCATGCTACTGTAAATGGCAGCATGGATAAACATCACCAGGCCAATGAGCTGAAATAGCCACATTGGGCATAAATTACAATTCAAATGACACCTCACTCATTGTCCGTGTGATATATGAGAAGTTATCAGGACATATAAACATACATAAAAGTTAGCCATCTACTCTGTAGATGTGCACTAATGTTAAAATAATATTTTTTGCTCTGGATATTACCTCAGACGTAAACTCAATTACAATAAGCAATTAATGTTACTAAAACCGGCGTAAAGCACGCTGGTCACATTCATGGCGAACACAGCAAATGGAGGTGAGCATTACCAACTGCCATTCCCTTCATCTAATATGCACCTAAGCAGCAGCACATGGTCAAACAAGGAGAGAGAAAACATTTCATAAGAATACTTATACAGAAATAGGAAATCGTTTGATTTGTTCTTTGAAGAAAAAAAGTGAAATTTTAATAGGCACTGAGGAACTTCTCGACCTTATATTACTGAGCATGTTGGTACGGAACATTGTGTTATTTTCTTCTCTCCTATTCCCTCTCAAGCACTGGACGAAGTGTGCGGAACATTGTACTCATTATTCTCCGCTGCACGCGCGTAAGGACCGAATATACCGTACAGAACAATCTGTTCTCGTGCTCTGGTATTGTGCAGAACCGTCTGCCTCGCAGTGTATGCCCTACACAAAGCTCCTCTGCTAAAGGCTCCGTGCATTAACACTTTTGCACTCTCATCATAAATGCACTGCTTTTCCAAGAAACCATTAATAATGCATATATCCGTTTTAAGAAACATTTCTCCACGCTGAAAAAACAAAGTGGATGCAGTTTAAAAAGCAGGATTGATAAAGTACATGACACCACTTATTTAGCGAAGTTGAAATAACAAAGAAAAATACTTTATTTCAATACATAACAATGTTTTCTACAAGATATAGGGATTATTTGACACTATTGCCTCTTTTAAGTTATCTGGACCACCACAACATTAACTTAGTCTGGTTTTGTCTTAATTGCCATTAAGGACCAGTGTTTTCTTAGAACTTTTAATATCAATGAGTCCAGCCCATTCAGAGTACTTTCACGCTCTAAACATGCCCTAAGGTTAACACATGACAATGCACTCAAAATATCTTTTTAATGCTATATTTTGTCAATTTTAAGAACACTTTTGCTCGGCTCAGTAGTAAAAATATGAATGCATAACTTAAAAGATATTATACTTAAAATGCTTGTGATTAAGCAAATGTATTACTTTACGGTCAGCCTTGGGTAATCCCCAATTTTAACGATGTTTGATCTGCAACTCACTTTAAGGCCTAGTGGGCAACAGTCCACAATGCTATATAAACAATCACCTCAAACATTTTTTTATTGTAGAAAAAAAAGCTAAAATATGCTCCCGAAAATATAATTCAATGAACATCTCCTCAGGAAAAATTTGTTTGAAATTTTATTTTATTTTATACTGGTTCAGAGAAACACATACACCAGTGATTAAGCCACCTATTGTACAGCTCATGTGATTGAAATATGCAGTAAAATGTTAAAACTGTTAATGGAAATCATGTACATGCACTCCCGTTTAGTGGAGAAACTAGCTCACGACCTTGACACAGGAACAATACACGGACTCCAAATATAGACAATCAGATATTCAAAACTATAAGCATTTCTGCTGATAAAAAAATGGCATGTACAGTATATTTTCTCCTGTGGGAAACTGATGATAGCACAGGGAATGACTTCCCACTCCCCATAGATCACCGAGGTTAGGTTTGCATTATCAATGCCATACACATGGGATGACAGATTATTATTACAGCAGAAAATAACCAGTGAGCTTGAAAGCTCAGGATGTGGGATTCCTGTAATAAAACACATGTTCGAGCGTTTGTTGTAGGAAGAAAGTGTATTGCTGCATGATGTTGATATGGTAATATGCACCTTTAGAAGTTGTGGGGGAGGTGAACTTGTGATGTGGGAGTCATCGATTCAGCTCAAAATACGACACTATTGCCTCAAGCATAACATTGGATCGACCACCGTACAAGAAATATCCATCATAATTTATGTATGAACGTTTTATAGAGGGCAACTCAGGAGACTAGAACTGTTGGTGCTACTAACTTCAGAAATGTTAATGTCCAATACAGATGGAAAAATTATTAAATTAAATTTCCACTAATGTAGAAATCCCCCCCCATGAGTGACACCCAGTGTGACCTCCCCAATGACATCTCCAAGCCTCACTACTCACTTGACATGCACCCACATCACTAACCACAAGCATCCACATCATTAACTACAAGCAACCACATCAATAACCACAAGAACCCACACACAAATTATCCATTCATACATTCAACTTCCAACATCTCCGTTTTTCCCAGTAACCTCACCTTAAGGCCTTCTCTTCAAACTCCTCAGCCATCTGTTTGTTTTACCCTCCTAAATGTCAGCTCAATCAATTCTCAGTCACTTTTCATCCACGATTGCCTGCAGGGGGCACGAATGTCTGTCTCACTGAGGCTTGGCACGCACTGAGCGCTACTGTTGTGACTCGCTCCTCCAGCAGAGGTGGTGCAATTGATGTAACCTCTACACTGGACAACAGCATTGTAAACAAGATTGTTTCATCTCAAGGGATTAGCTGGATATAATTTAGTAAAAATATATCAATCCACCTTTGAATGTTCTAGCATAAATTCTCAAAAGTGAACCCCTTTTGAGCATCTTTCCCTTCAACTCCCACCCAACACCAACCTCAATCTCTCTGTCAACCATTCAGCAAAGCCAAAACCAAGCTTCTGATCAGACTCTTAATACCTGACATCACCACTAATTCATGCTGATAATTAATAGAAATCCATCTGAACAACTTTACATTGCTCCAGTCAATAAATCCCCTACCCTTAAACAAGCTGTTGTTCTCCCATTCTGAAAAACGAAAGCCTACACTGAACGCTGGTATTTTGCAAATTTCCACTCAACCTCAAACCTCGCCTTAAATAATTCCCCAAAAGGATCATCGTCTGTAACTTCTATAAACACCTCCGTTCATGGTCTCCATCGATCAGGTGAATCCACTGAGACTGTTTTTTAAAATGTGGCAAATTACTCTGTAATCTTCTTCAGACCATGTATTCCTCTTAATCTTAGTTTATCTCGACTTCTACAGCCCATCTCACATCGTGTCTTGATGCAGTCTCACCTTGGATTGGTTCAATCCTGTTCCAACGAAATGTTGCAAAACTATGGTTCTCATCAGCAAACAAGTAATAAGGAAGCACATTTTTTTCAGTAAACACAATTTTGGTTGCAAATAGCAAATGTCAAGGCTCTACAGTATTTACTTTTGGAAAAGATGCTGAACTGACGCTCGGATCTGCATTAGTCTGATATAGAAGCCTAATGCATCCCAAGAGTTAATTTGGTCAAATTGTACACCATGAAAAATCAACCTGCAAATGTTCAGCTCTGTAGCTTGTCTGTGACTGGAGCTGTATGGATTTTAAATTTAGAAACAAGATATATATATATATACCAGGTGACTAATTAGAAGAGCGTAAAAAGTCCCTACTTGGTAAACACTAATTTCGGCTTGTGCCTTGTAAACTCTGACCGTCAAAAACTGTGTAAGTAATCGTTGGGTTGTGTTGATCTGGAGCTCTCTTCCCACATATGGCATCTCTGACTCTGACAGGACTTTGACCTCAACTTAAACAAGATATCTCGTATCTCCCACTTTCTCGCAGCACCTGCATACCTGTTGGTGAATCCCTGATCCATACCCGGACCCAAATCTTGACTACTGCATCAATCACCTCTACAGCATCCCCAAAACACCACAATAGAAACCTCACATGATCAAAAATACTGCTGCTGAACTCCTCACCTGCACCATATACATGTGACCACACGAACCCTAAAAGTCAGATACCTACATTAGCCCCCCCATCCAATCCAGGATCAACTAAAAGATCACAAAATAATCTATATTTTAATCTGGTATGCACCTATCTCAGTACTCTATTGCCATATTTTACCAGGCTACAGCATACACAGAACATCATTATAAAATTTAGAATGATGGACAATGAAGATGACAACTCCTTTTAATGGAGACTCTTTTTGTTAGCCATGGCAAGAATTTCTTCTATCGCTGATGATACCTCAATGTGGGAGTCGGAACGTCATGAAAGAGCAGGAGAACTTGCCACAGCTATTCTGAACGAGCAGCTTATCACACATCAAGCCGTGAAGACCTATATCAACAGTACAATGAAAAAGATGGTCATTAAACAGCGGTCAGAACCACCCCATTATTCATAAACATCACTGTAGCCCACGAGCCACGTCCTTTCCGCATATCTCAACAACTTACCTCCAAGCTTGCCCAAGCTGCAGAGCATGGACGAGGCCCTGCCAGGCCCAAACGCCGGCCCTGCAGCATGGGCGAAGTGCCGAGGTAGCCGAGGCTGCGGAAACCGCCGTGGCCGACACCGAAGACGAAGACAAGGCGGAAGCGGAAGCTACAGCTGCCCGGCCTCGGGCCCCGAAGTCTCTGGCAAACCAGCGGAAGCTAAGTGCCTGCACGGCAAGAGAGGGCCCGAGAACGAAGGCGAGAGTGAGCGCAAACAGGGCGCGCTCACCACTGCCCAGGTAGTTTAGCGCCAGCATCACGTCCGTCCCCACGTCCCAGAGCAGCACGGCCAGGGCCCCCACAACCCAGGCGTAGTCTGGTGCGGCCACATTGCAGCGGCCCAGCCGCTCCCAGCAGCGGCGGCAGCAGTGCGATTGCCAGCCGCAGTAGCACGACAGCGAGTCCGTGCAGCGGCACACGGCCAGCGAGCTGCGGCCTTCGGCACTCACGCTAACGCTGCCCGCTCTCTGCTGCTGCTGTCCTTGCTGCTGATTCTGTAGCAGTCGGCTTAGCACCTGCCCACCTTCTACCAGTTTCTGTTGTGCAGACCACTGCTGCCCCGGATAATGCGGCTTCCTCTGCTGCTGTTGTTGCTGCTGCCTGCTCAACACCTGGCCTCCTTCCACAAACTTTTTCTGTTGCACGGGCAACTGTTGCCCTTGAGACTTCTGCTGTTGTTGCTTCTTCTGCTGCCCAGTCCAGCTCTCTGCCGCCATAGCTCGCCACAGACTTCTTTGCTCATATTCTCTTCACACCCACCGCTCACATGTCTTGTTTTATGGTTCTTTTTGGTCGTACTTTTTAAAAAGTGGAGGCGGTATGGTGCTAATGTTTCTGCTGCTTCTGGTTCCCGGCGAGAAGCACAGTGTAAGCGGCCGATGTTGAAGAGACCTGTTGACAGACAAATGTTAACATCACCATCACTTAATATGAATATTGCAGTTCCCATGCAGCACATCTCAGGGTGCCCTGTGGCGCTTGGTGAATGCAGCTCTTGCCAGCAAGAGGACAATAATCTGTCAGTAGGGGGCGATGCTGCTACGTGGCCTTCAAACCAAGCGATTCGAGAGTGATTTTATAGACCTTGGCAAATGTGAACCATGCTCTGGTACGCACGTTATGTTCCTTTTTTTTAATAA
This sequence comes from Mordacia mordax, assembly GCA_036362905.1. Classification (NCBI taxonomy): domain Eukaryota; kingdom Metazoa; phylum Chordata; class Hyperoartia; order Petromyzontiformes; family Petromyzontidae; genus Mordacia; species Mordacia mordax. The sequence continues at coordinate 11,960,395 of JAZEWT010000013.1, forward strand.
CGTCGATGGATATTTGACGTTCACTTGAAAGCTAATGGGATGAATTATTCGTATACATGTAGCGCTGCACAGCGTGGGCACCAGCCCTTAACCACAAACGCCTGCAACAACGGGAAAAGCGCTACCAAAGGGGCACGTCGCCACCTAATAGGCACCCTCTGTCGCCTTCATCACTATCGATACAATAACCACTCTTATCTTCATCATTAAAACTACCGTCATTACTGCTATAATCACAAGCAACCAATACGATCACGAGAACAATAACCACCATCGCGTACTATTATTATTAACATGTTCACAAATATACCCATAATCATTTTCACTATGACAAACGGTACGACGGAAAACGTCACTATCACTGTCGATCATCACTAACACATGCATCATCACTATATGACATCGATTATTGTTACTAAGATTCCCATCACACCATCATTGTCCCATAGAGCATTACCAGTGCAATCACACTTATCTCATTAACTATTTTCAGGCACAACATCATCACCGTCGCTAACGTTTTTCCACTACCGTTAACGACATCGCACATGTCCGGATATTCGCTGTTAACACCACACATTATCACCATCAGATCATGTTCACTACCATCATCACCATCACATACGTTCTGTTCGCTACTTCACAAATGACATTATCATCACTACCATCATAACTATCACATCCATATCAGCGCCAACACCTACATCATTTTCCCTGCAACATGGCCATTACATCTATCCTCATCACACACGAAACAATCGCGACCATCACCATCACACCCACCACCACAGTCACGAGCATCAGTCGGATTATTACCACTGCGATCAACGCCGTGACATCCACCATCGGCAAAAATATCACTACCATCACCACTACCACCACCACCATCATCGGAGACCGTTACCACTACATTATTTCCATCACAATCCATCAACAGCAGCAGTAAGGCCGTCACACTGATCATCACAACCATCACCACCAATCACCTAGGTGATGACCACCAGCATCGCTGCCAATCACGTCCACTCTCATCACCAAAACGATCACAGCTCGTCACAAGGCGTAAAGGAAGCATTTTCCACACACACAGCATACAGCATCAATTCAGTACAATCCGTTAAAGGGACTCTTTCGTTAAGAGGGCAGGGTCAATCGCAATGTCCGGTTCTCCATAATCCCTGCAACGAAACTAAAACATTCCGCCAACATTTAAAACACGGACCGTGTATTTGACAGCACGGCGAGGGAACAATGCGGTGGAATATGAACGATCGGAGCGGGTGAGTGTGGACATTACAATCCCACCTCTCGGACAGACACAATCCCGCAAAGCGCGCACAATTCCTACACACTGCATCGACACACACACCGGCGAAATACACAAAGACAATAAACAATGAAACTCGGACATGAATACGAGCAATGTGCGGTACAAACCACCACACGAGTTCCTTCTGCCCAGTACCGTTCATGCCCCTTCAGTGTACGCGCATTCGGGATGACGCAATCCCCCAGCTACCGATGACGTAATCCTCCCCCCACCCGTCATCCCTCCCTTATTTGCCTCGCACGTGTGGCGTCATCGTAAAGGTGCGGCGTGACGTCACTCGGCGCGCTCTGTTTTCTGTTCCGACGGCTCAGTGACATCATGACATGACGCTTTTCCTGGGCGCCTTGCGCCGCATGACGTCACCGCGGATTGACTTAGCTGGGTAATGACGTAATAGCGATAGGTTGTGCCGGTGCGCGAGCACGTGTATGTGCACAGGTGATGCTCGTGATTCGACTGTAGGATACTGCGCTGCTCTCTGGAAACCAGCGGACAGCCACCTGCATGCCTGCAATGGCACACGTGTCTGAAGATATTGCTACCTAGGTTAATTATCCTGACGATCGCAACGGTGCACTGAGATATTGTAACTTACGTCACCCTCACCGCTGGACAACTGATACAAAAAATAGCTGCATAGCTCAACGGTTCATTCGGGCTTGAATATAAACTGCCTGACTGACAGCAGCATTGCTCCCCGACACCTCCACCGCGAACACGCTGCACTAGTTTGCAGCGCGACGGGCGAGCAAGCGCACTGGCAGTCCACCGGGACGACTCCTACGCACCACCGGCTCGGTTACCTTCAGGACACCCACTATGGGGGGGTCACCCTCCCACAATCCAGTAACTCTCATCAACTCGATGGCGCGCAGAGTGGACAGCACAGATCACAAATAAATCACATCACCCCGAAACCTGTTAACCCAGATACGATTGTCCATGTCGTTACTGCATACTGATCAATCGTTTCTGAACTGGAAACAAGGACAGCAAACCTTGTTTCCATGTCATGGTCTCAGAGACTTGCGGTCTCTGAGACCATGACATGCCCTTACAAATGGAAACTCTCCCATATTGCTAACTCTCATCTCATCTCATTATCTGAAACCGCTTAATCCTATATAGGGTCACGGTGAAGCCGGAGCCTATCCCGGAAACATAGGGCGTAAGGCAGGAATACACCCGACGACGGGACGCCGGTCCATCGCCGGGCATTGCGGGACAATTTTAGTCTGCGAGCCAATCAACCTATCCAGGAGCATGCTTTTGGACTGTGGGAGGAAACCGGAGTACCCGGCGAAAACCCACGCTGACACGGGGAGAGCATGCAAACTCCGTGCCCTTTAACTATGCCCCCTGGTGGTCTTCAAGCTCTTGCCAATGGTGATGACAACGCCTTGAGTTGGATCGAATTACACGTCGAATACACATACGCCAAATCAATAATGGTCACGTGGCAGACAGCCCCTTTTGTCGACCTCCTGCTAGATGGATGAGCCGTAATCGACAAAATACCATTTGGAGCAGGCTTTTCAACCTTTTGCAGGGCAAGGCCTACTTGGCCTACTTAGGTCTCGTCCCCACGGCCACGAGGTGGCGCTTACAGCCCACTAGTGTATAGTGATCCACCGATTGAGAATGGCGGATTTCGAGACATCATATTGATAGTGAGGGAAAGTAAGTAATCTTGGGTAGTGGACAACGCTAGAAATGATTAGTGGAGTGCCCGTCAAGAAATGAGACGCCTCGGAGAGAACGTCTGCTGAGATGGTGCAAGAAAATTAGTTCCTGCACAGGAGCTCAATTTTGTTACATGGCAGAACAGTGATAAGTAGCGGCGGTTTGGGGAGAGCTTCGAGCAGAGCACTGATCATGGCTAATGATTGAACGCATCGAGTTGTTTAACAATATTTACAAATATATATATAGGGCGGTGCGGTGGCCCAGAGGTTAGCGCTGTCACCGTGACTCTATATAGGATTAAGCGGTTTCAGATAATGAGATGAGATGAGACAAATATATAATGGGGCAAATGTTTTATGTATGTGTGGAGTTAGAGTTTTTTGGGACGGACAGTACGAGCGGACAGTGCGATTGCGAGACCCGTGACTCATCTCAACCTTGTGGTGTTGTGTGGAGGCCCACTTTGTGGGCCTCGGAACCACCAGGGACGCTGGCTGTGTTTTCGTTATGTCCGCCCCTGTGACCTCCCCCATTGAAAGTATGTTGTGACACACGGTCACTCACGCAATCATCATTCCTGCACACCACCTGCCTGATGCCTGCGCGCATCCGTTGTTCGGGCGGACATTTGACAACAGCATACTGTTTCACACTGATGGAGTGTCTGCACGACACAGGGTTCGGGGGGTAGCAGAACGATGGTGGAACTCGGCCCCAGCGACGGAGGTTTTGTCCATAGACCCTGTTGGTAGAACAGGTTGGTTGGTGGTTCCTTCGTAAGCTGGAATTTGGCCTAGGGGGCGCCGGGTTCCACCTACCAGTTCTGCCAGGGAGAGCATCGCTTCCCCGGATAGAATGCTGCAGACATTTGTGGGCGCGGAGCTTGTAGGCCGGTGGGTGAGTACAGTAGGCCTCGGTGGGGCATTGGCAAGTTGGGCGGAGTTTTGGGGGGACAGTACGACATATTCCTTCCTCGTGTAACGGCTAGGCGTCGCCATGGGATTGGCCCATTCCCAGACATACTGGCGCCGGTTGAATACAACGGCGAAGATTGGTTGGTAGAGGGAGCGGCGTCTTCGGAGGACAGTGCAGCATAATTCTGCCGTGTAACGGCCAGGCTTCGCCATGGGATTGGCTGATTTCCTAGACCTGTTGGCGCCAGTTGTTTACAATGGCGAGGATTGGTTTGTAGAGGGAGCCACGCTTGGAGACAAGGGAAGGCAGCGCTGATTGGGGGAGAGGGACGGTGGGGCGTGGCGTCCGGGCAGCGGGAGTATTTGAGTAGGTACGGAGCAAGACGGGGCGAGTTCTTTTGGGAGCAAGGAGGGAGGACTGTTGGGCAGATCAGGCTGCTGGGGAAGAGAGAAGTCTCCGTGACGTGCCTGTCTGCAGCAGTAAAAGTTCTTCAACTCGACCCAGCTATCCGGTATTTGTATCGAAGCGTTGCGTGGGTGTGCGTGGTGTGATCGGGGCGTTTGAGAGCGTGGAGTAAGGTGTTTGCACCCGGGTCAGAGTGAGCGTGATACTGCATGTCGCCCAGAGATAGGGTTGCCCTAAGCACGGGTGTGGGTACTAACAGGAGAGCGCTACTGTAGGGATGGCCACCAGCTTCAGGAGCCGGCGCCGAGCCCCGTAGAAGTGGAGACGGTTGAAGCACTAGAGGGAGAGATGGATAGAGAGGTGGAAAGGGACTCCACAGTTGACTTATGTAATCCCGTGTTGGCGAGCTCCTGTTGCTTACCCATTGTCCCGTGGTGTTTGCATGAGGTCATCTGGGGGGGGGAAGGGGGGGAGCGCGCGAGGGGAGGGGGGACGGCGGTGATTGGTGGAGAGAGAGGCGCCGAAACGGGACACGGGGGGAATGGCAGTGATTGGTGGAGAGAGAGAGACGCCGAAACTAGACACAGGGGGGATGGCGGTGATTGGTGGGGATTAAAATATAAGGAGTCGATCAGTGAGGAGAGGGGGTCAGTCATTAGGGAGCCAGGAGCGGACGGAGATCGGGGAGTCAAAGACAGAGAGACATCAGGATGTAGGCCGCTGCTCGTGTTCATCACGCCCCGGGCCCGCGTCGCGCTGTTCAATAAAGCATCAAAAGTCAAGAAGTCTCTGCTCGCTGGCTGAACGAGAGCGGAGTGAACGCTGATCCTCGCCGTGCTGTTATCGCCGAGCCGTCACGAGTCCGCGGTCCAAGTCGTGGTGCCGCAGTTGCATGTCCACACTAAAAGTACTGTGTTGGTATCCTTCATAAGGGCAGATTTTATCTGCACAGCACCAAGGCATTTGTATTATTTTAGCTTTCCTTTACACTTAATGATTACTTTTCAAAACGTTCACGTTATTTCACTGTTAAATAATAGCCCGGCGATGGACCGGCGTCCCGTCGTCGGGTGTATTCCTGCCTTGCGCCCTGTGTTTCCGGGATAGGCTCCGGCTTCACCGTGACCCTATATAGGATTAAGCGGTTTCAGATAATGAGATGAGATGAGACTTTTAAATATCCACTTTTGCACTACCATTAATCGTCTTCAGAACGATTTCGCATCTTATCCTGACACCAACAGAACACATTACACGCTTGGAACACGGTGGTCCGAAGGACAGGTGCTCTGCTTGCAAATATAATGAAACCTAGTCACGAGATGTACAGACATGAGTGCACATGGATGAGCAAAGGCTTTGCAAACGTTGAACTTTTGCCTCTAGCGCCACATGTGTATACAACAGGACAGAACAATAGACGTTGCATGGTTCAGAAATATCACAATCATTTCCGGTTCAAATGAGCATCCAGGCGTTGTTCATTTTGCTAGTTCCAGCTCTGAGCCAGTGATTGAAATTCCGAATTCATATAGCAAGGATGAGTCTAACCATTAGACAACCACGGTTGTCCTCCAACAAAGTGGTACTCATTTTCGATCCGAGACGGATGATGAGTCAACCCACAACCAGGATGTCAACTTTTTTGATTGTGAGTTGCTTTACCATTCGTCATAAACAAGCAACCTCAGGTATGGGCTGCGGACTTCGAAAGCTGGCTCGCGTGTCCACTGGGTGTTGTGCCTAAACATTTGAATTATAATTGTCGCCCTTCTTGACCCACTGGGTCACTGTGCCGTCCTGAATTATAATTGTTGTGTAGGTAATTCCTTGACACTTGCGTATGGGACATTATTTGGCTAACGGCATGGTTTCATGTTCAATATAACATCTCATCTCATCTCATTATCTGAAACCGCTTAATCCTATATAGGGTCACGGTGAGCCGGAGCCTATCCCGGAAACACAGGGCGCAAGGCAGGAATACACCGGACGACGGGACGCCGGTCCATCGCCGGGCATTGCGGGACAATTTTAGTCTGTGAGCCAATCAACCTATCCAGGAGCATGCTTTTGGACTGTGGGAGGAAACCGGAGTACCCGGCGAAAACCCACGCGGACACGGGGAGAGCATGCAAACTCCACACAGAAAGGCACCCGAACCGAGAGACTCGAACCCGGGACCTTCTTGCTGTGAGGCGTCAGCGCTAACCACTGCGCCACCGCGCCGCCCTCAATATAACATGCAAAAATGTATTAAATTATGCAGAATATATAGGACGGGTGGCACGGTGGCCTAGTGGGTAGCGCTGTCGCCTCACCTCAAGAAGGTCCCGGTTTCGAATCTTGGCTCGGGTGCCATTCTGTGTCGAGTTTGCATGTTCTCCCCGTGTCCATGTGGGTTTTCGCCGGGCACTCCGGTTTCCTCCCACAGTCCAAATAATATGCTGCTGCATAGGTTAATTGGCTTGCAGACTAAATTGCTCGCAGTGCCCAATGATGGATTGGCGTCCCGTCGTGGGTATATCCCTGCCTTGCGCCCTGTGTCTGCCGGGATAGGCTCCGGCTCACCGCGACCCTGTACAAGCCTAAGCGGTTTCTGACAATGAGATGAGATGAGAATATATAGGACCTTACCAGGAATGGTAAAAAAAACGTTTCTACCCTTTACATATGTACACTGGCAAAAGTACCCACAGTTTAAATACATAAGCTTGTGCCGGAGGCCCTGGGGGGGATAGGCATTTGTGACGTCTCCAAGCCAAGCCCCATTTAGTGGAGCCAAGAGACTGCATACTGAATACCTACCCCGGGGTTCCTCCAGAAATAACAAAAAGCTGCAGTTTGTGGCCACATGGAATGATCGAACGCTCGTTGCAGACGATAGGCTGCCACTCCGATGTCGGGAGCTGAACTGGTACAGCTTGAACTTCAGTGGACAATTGGTGACGGTTTACAACAAGCAAAACGCCTGTTTTTTCGCAATTTAGTTTTAGGAAATTTGAGTTGAGTCAGGTCTTCACAGTTGACAGCGAGGACGACATGCAAAGACCATACGCAGTGATGGATGGCTTTGCATGGATATAGATTTGGACGTCATCGGCAGAGCAATGATAGCTGAGATAGAGGTAGCACAGGATATAGCTAAGTGGTTTTATGTAGATGCTGAAGAGGAATGGGCCGAGGACTGAACCGGGAAGAACTCCAGTCAGGATGGATCTCAGAGTTATGTCCTCCGAGGCTGACGAACTGCTTACGGTCGGAGAGGTAGGAGCTCAGATAGTGGAGGGCACAGCTAGAGACCCCTATGCCCTCCAGTCGCTTCAGGTGGTCAATGGTATCAAAAGCGGCGCTCAGGTTCAGTATGAAAAGAATACTTGGCAAGTCTTCATCAGCAGCGACAAGTAGGTAATTAACTACTTTGAAGAGCAGTTTCAGTACTATGGCCAAATCTGAACCCAGATTGGAAAGAACTGAGGAGGTCATTGTTGAGGATGTGTTTCTGCAGTTACACTGCTACTGCTCGTTCAAGCACCTTAGGAATGGTAGATTTGAGATGGGCAATAATTATTAGGGATGTCTCAATTGAGGCCAGTTTTTTTGAGCAGAGGAGTAACTGCTGCATATTTGAATAGTGGGGAACGATGCCCGAGCGAAATGAGTCTTGAAAAAATTAGTGACGAAAGTGGCAGGGGATTTGAAATTGTCCTGCAGGAGTTTGGATGGGAAGGGGTCCAGGAGCAGATTGTGGGCCGAAATTTGGTAACTAATGAAGAGACATCGGATTCCGTTGACTTGAAAAATTCCAGGAGTTTTGTGATCAAGGTAGTGGGAGGAACATTTGTTGAGGTATTGGTTGGTGGTTGAGACTGGGCAGAGATGCGGTGGGCTTTGTTTTTTCCAAGAAAAACAGTTTCAACTGATCCGCCTGATCTTTATTAATGAAGAGAGGTGAGGGTGAGTGACTGATTGGATGAAGGAGCCGATTCATGGTTGAGAAGAGGATCTTGGGCTTGTCCTAGGTATCAGCTAGAATGCTGGAAAAGTGGTTGGTATGGGCACAATCAAGTGCCTTCTGGTAGTGATTCATCTCATTATCTGAAACCGCTTAATCCTATATAGGGTCACGGTGAGCCGGAGCCTATCCCGGAAACACAGGGCGTAAGGCAGGAATAC
>JAZEWT010000013.1:11978444-11997168 GCA_036362905.1 Mordacia mordax
CTCACGGACCTTCCTGCGGGTGGTGAGCCTACTGGAAGGCGGGCCCACGTCGCCATTTCGGGCTGAGCCCGGCCGGGTCCCGTGGGCAAAGACCCGGCCACAAACGAAGGGTCGAAAATAGCGGGGGGAGGGGGGCCTTTGCAAATCAATCATCCTCACGTCTCCCTCCGCGTGGATTGACTCACCACGTGTCACTTCCGTGATCTGAATCGCACCCCTCTTCCGGAAGACTCCCCAAAAAAACGCGCGAGACGCCGCAGGCTGCAGCGCCGAGGCTTTCCTTCCGTCTTCCTGCTTCTGTCGCCTCGTGTGTGGCTTCTCCTCCTCGTCTCGTCGCAACCGGCAAGTCAGCCGGCGCATAAACGCCCGACGTTGGAACCCGGTGCTCTCCATGGAGTTCGTAGAGGTCTTAAAGACGACCAAGGTGGAGGGAGTGGTGCTGGAGCGGCCCAGCGCTGCGCCGCTGGAGGGCACCCTCTGCATCACGGGCCACCACCTTATCGTGTCGTCGCGCCGAGAGCACGCCGAGGAGATGTGGCTGCTGCTCTCGTCTATCGATGCCGTGGAGAGGAGGTGCGCGGCTGGGGATGGGAGGAGGCAGTGGGACGAGCTTGAGACTGAAGAACATCGTCTTGTAAACCTGACCTCGCGAGTGGTCCCTTGTGTTGATGTCCATAGGGTTTGTGGCGTGGGACGCGTTGTTTAGAGACTGGTGTTCTTTAACTGCCGTACAGTACTGTATACGTGTACATTAAGTTGCCTTACCGCATTGTATATGTAATTTTAAATATGTATTATATTTGATCACCCTATCTCTCAGGCAGGCTCCTATCTGCATCCGCCACCCAGCCTCGTGACTACCGCGACAAACGCTCTTCATTCCGAACAAAGTTCGCATTATTATTGTGACATTATTACATTATTATTGTTGTTGATGGTATTCCACGGTGGTTGTTGCAGCTTTGCACCGATCAATGTATGAGAATTACTCTTAACAGCTGCTTTTTTATGGATAGCCGTGTCGAGCGTTCATGTCTCCTTCAGAGTAATTCACGAAATACAGGAGGGACGCTCGACGCGGCTATCCCGAAAGAGCAACTCCAGATCCGTTCTCTCATGCTATATGTGTCAAGTACCTACTCAGACCATCCCGCCCATCCTTGCTTAGCCCCTCAATCCCATGAACGTACGCGTGACCCCTGTCCACCAGAAGCTGTTCTCACCCATCCTGGATTCACTGTCTCCAGTTTATTCCACAAGAAGCAGTTTTTCTCCGTGGCATCTGCGATGTTGCACTCAGTTTATTTATCTCGGCATTCGGCGTCATTTCTTAATGTTTACGGTTTCACTAATCCCCATTTAAGTTTCATTTTCGGTACGCACCCGTCTAGTATTATGTATCGCCGTGTATCTTCCAATCCTATTTCATTAACACTTCCCTGTGCCTGAAACTCATCACAGTGTCACTGTCAATGTAGGTTGTGGCCTGTTTTGCGGTGTGCTTGCAGTTGCATCCACGTTTCCGTGCATGTAAATGTCGCTTAAATGATTTTGTTGTAGCTCTGAGAGCCGCGGAAACCAGGTGGTCAAGTTTACCGATCTGCAGGAGGAAAGGTTTGCATTTTCTGCTTTACGAGTTCCCACCCATTGATGCCTACTGCCCTGCAGTGAACTTTTGCGGTTCAAGCTACGTGGCTGGGGGGAGAAAGGACTTGAAGTGTTCGACTCCAGGCACTCAAGTGTTTTGTCCATGTGGGCCCCAAGCCACTGCTGTCATCGCTGTGCTATTCTATTCTGCTTAATAGTAACCTGTGTAGAGCGCTATGGTGGCAGTGCAAAGCATTCAGTGTGATTCATTTACAGATACCCCGCTAATTTCTAAGGACACTGGTCTTGTGTAGCGTGTGGTCGGTTAAAAGAGTGAGTGTATTGGTTTGCTCAAGGTGTAACAATAATAATAAAGTGGTATGGCCCCATCTATCGGCTGACAAGAGCATGTCGTCTAAGGCAGTGTGTACGAGACAAACCCGAGATAGGAGTTAATTCATATGAAGCATCACCGAGTGTCAATGTACACAATGCCCGGGAGCTGTATTGGACCAAGAGGAGCGTGTTTACAAAGTTTATACCGTGTATTCATATTGGTAAGAGACATCTGGAAAATTGGAATTATAGCATAAGTTAATGTACGCAATTTTTATGTTACATTCGTGGGGTATCTATACATGATTCATTCCGTATATTGAACGGTCTAAATTCTCATCTCATCTCATTGTCAGAAACCGCTTAGCCCTGTACAGGGTCGCGGTGAGCCGGAGCCTATCCCGGCAGACAGGCGCAAGGCAGGGATATACCCACGATGGGGCGCCAGTCCGTCACCATACACTGAGGACAATTTAGTCTGCAAGCCAATTAACCTATGCAGCAGCATGTTTTTTAGACTGTGGGAGGAAACCGGAGTGCCCGACGAAACCCACGCGGATATGGGGAGAACATGCAAACTCCACACAGAAAGGCACCTGAGCCGAGATCGAACCGGGGATCTTTTTGCTGTGAGGTGACAGCGCTACCCACTGGGCCACCGTGCCGCTCCGGTCTAAATTCTAATTAAATAAAACGTTCCATGGTAAACATGCTGTGCACCTATACTGTTGTGCTATGTTGGGTAATGTTTGTTATAGAGCATGTTCATATGACAGTTTGATTAAATTGCCTGTGCGCACCCTCACAGTACAATGATTCACTCTCATGGTTGGTAAATTGCTGCATGTGCTACAAATCTTCTTAATCTTTGCCCTGGGGACTGGCCTTATGCAGATTTTTTAGACACTTGATGCATCAGTCACACCAATACTTAAAGTGTTAAGCTGAATTGTTTAGGCTTGTGGGAATAATCAGTTATTCCATTTCTTGGCATATAAAATGCATTTTATAAACTGCATGTAGACTGATCAACCTTCATGAATAAGCCTGGCTTAAAATGAGCCAATTACTAAAAGCGGTTCAGGAAGAAGAATGCATGTCTAAAAGAGTAAATCTTAGTTACCCATATTTTCACATACAATTTTATTATTGCAGTGGTATATGAAATCTCTTACTTGCTTTAAGTATATCATATAAGTGTATATATAAATAAAGTTGATAGATGTTTATTATGTGAGAACAAAGTACCCAGTGAGCTTGCAAGCTATAGATCTGGGATTGCTGCTGTACAACAAATTTTTTAACTGACCACAGCAACGTATAAAATCAGAGGGGAAATAAACTAACTCGTAGCAACAATATGCGCGAAATTTAAACTAACCAGCCATAAATATAAACTGTAAAACACAAGGTTACGCAATTCAACAAACTCACGGCACCAATTTGTACGAAGATTAGTCCCTAACCATGAATATAAAGTAAACAATAACACTCGAGATTGCACAGCACACATATGACCAATAACGCCAATGAATTAACAATAGACAAAAGAGTAACCGTATAAGAGTGGTAGGGGAATACATTGAATGTAAATTGAATACAAAAAATAAAAAAGTACCGTGATTATCGCCACCCCTTTACTAATCTACTATGGGATGAGCTCCTCTGCACAGTGTGTTGGTCTAGGTGATTGTTTGACCCTACGTCACCATGCTGGTCAGTGTATATGTCTATATGATGTTGAAATCGGAGGTTCAGTACCCATACAGACACTATTTGCCATTGAAGTTGGTTGTGGCTGGGCATTTTATAACTGTGATCACCAAGTGTATGGAGCAGTGCACTAATTACTCCACAATCCCAGTATTTTGTATCTAAACAAGACTGAAAAATGTTTTCCCTGTTCTATTTCAAAATAGTGTCATGTAATGAGCCCAATAAGCTGGCCAAATTCGTCAACACACTTATCACAATTACAAATGAAACCAATATTGTAATCTTCATTTATGTTTCTATATGTGTATGTTAAATATCGCTGATATAGTCGATAACTCGTTTTGCAATGTTTCAAATCTGCACTTAGAATTAATAATAGAGTAATCTGCAGCCCTTGGAAGAAGTCTTCACACAATGTCGGTCATGGGGGAGGTTTATATGATCATACGTCATCCTTCTGCTCAGTGTCCGTGAGGGGGTAGAATGGTTGAAATATCATTTTCCGCTATTGTTAGCTGTTCCCAAAAATTGGTTCAGAGCGCGAACCCTTGCACCGCCGCTTTACCCACTCAGGCGGTGTCTACAATTTACATAACATTGGCAACATTCCGAAAGAATATGTTATTTCATTCCTCATTATAGTATACATTAAAAACAAATAATTGCTTCATTATTTTGCCCCCTGTCTTAACATTTTACATGCAATATACTGGGAATGTGTAATTTCCAGCACTTGCTCAGGGTCTGTGAAAAGCGGGTGAAAATTGTCTCAATGGTCGTTGAGATTTTAAATAATGTACTCTGAGGTAACAAACGTCATTCATGGACTCACGTTTGATGAGAGGCGTTTATGTAAACAATGCTGACAGTTGTTGTGCTGCCTTTAACCCAAGTACATTTCCTCTTCATTAGGTTTTCTGGAACTGTCGGGACTCTCATACTAAAGTGCAAGGACCTTCAGACCATAAACCTGCACATCCCAGGAATGGAAGAGTGTGCCAACATTGCCAGCTCCATTGAAGTAAGGTGGTAGCTGTATCAAGTCATGCTTTATTAATATTCGACTGAAAACAATAGTTAATTTTCTTATTAGGGGCAGCTTGGTGGCACAGTGAGTAGAGCTGGTGCCTCAGCAAGAAGAATCTAGGTTCTATGCCCTACTCGGGTACCTTTTTCTGTGTAGTTTTTAATGTTCTCCTCGTGTCCAAGTGTGTTTTTTCCGGGTACTCTGTTTTACTCCCACAGTCCAAAGTCATGCTGCATAGGTTAATTGGTCTTCCAACTAAATTGCCCTCCCTACCCTACGATGGACTGGTGTTGCATTCTGGGTATAGTCCTACCTTGTGCCCTGTGTTTTGCCAGGATAGGCTCTGGACCACTTCGACCCTGTTTAGGATCAAGCCAGTGCTGATAATAAATAAATGCAATTAGTGTAATGATGTAGGTTTTAAGGGCTCGATGCATGATGATTGCTTCGAAAAGCTGCTCTCTCAGGACAGCCGCGGCGTTCGCTTCCTCTCCTCGCGACGTTTTGCCTCACGTTAGAGGCATCCTCAGGCGGGATATGAGTGTGTAGTGCCTGTTGCTCCTATATATATGTGGGTACTATGTATGTGTTAAGTTATTTTTGCTGTATGGGGTCTATATCTAAATCACATTAATACTAATCTCCCTGTCCTATTCACACCCTGGAACTGCAATAACCCCCTCCTGCTTTATCTATGACTAATCCCCTAATTTGCATCTCATGAAAGAAACTCCCAAACACCTGGTGACCCCTCTCTGATGTCCACACCCCATAGCTCTCTATCTATGCACTACTGACTGCAATGACTGGCCTCCAGGTTTGGCTGAGCTTTATCCTTATTTTTTGTTTGCGGTTCATTTTCTTTTCTGTCTTGCTTCACGAATTAATCTTGGACTTCTATGGCAGATGGCTGTTAGTACTCGTATCTTGTCAAAATCGATTTTGTGTTATCTACACTATGTGCTGCCGTTGCTGATTTACCCGTGTGTAGCAAACGTACTGCTGCCTCGTGTTCTCTTTTTCTTGTAGATATTGTTCTTCCTGTTTGTCCGATGTATACTTCCTCACAGTTGCTGCAACGAATTCAATATATGCGTTCTGTCTGTAACGGTAGTCGGTCTTTAGGTGATTTGAGTACGTCTTGTATCTTCTGGTAAGTTGTGAAGACTGTTTTATTTTATGTTTTTCTAGGTATTTGCTAATTTTGTCTGTGGTGCCTTTCAAAAAAAATGGCAGGAAAGCACGGGTCTGGATATCTTCCTCCTCATTTTCTTGCTGTTTCTGTCTAGGTTCTCTCGTTATGGCACGTTGGATTTCTGTTTTTGTGTATCCATTGCTAGTGCTTGTTGTGGATGTTGTAGCTCGTCTCTATACTTTTTATGATTTTATATCTGATATTCTTGGGCTTAGCCCACCGGTCAAAAACAATATCAGATAAAAAACATCTAAGAGAGGAGCTACAACATCTACAACAAGCCAAACCTGGAGGCCAGTCATTGAAGTCAGTAGTGTATAAATATAGAGTTATGGGGTGTGGACATCAGAGGGGGTCACCAGGTGTTTGGGAGTTTATTTCATGAAATAAAAATTAGGGGACTAGTCACATATAAAGCAGGAGGGGGTTATTGCAGTTCCGGGGTGTGAATAGGACAAGGAGATTAGTGTTAATGTGATTCAGATGTAGACCCCATAGAGCAAAAATGAATCAACCCATACATAGTACCCACATATATATATATAGGAGCAACAAAGCACTACACACGCATACTCGTCTGGGGATGCCTCTAACGTGTGAGGCGAAACGTCGCGAGGAGAGGAAGCGAACGACGCGGCTGTCCCGAGAGAGCAGCTTTTCGAAGCAATCATCAAATGAGCTTAGTATCAAATGTATTTCAGCATTTTTAAATAACTTGTTTTCTTTTAATGTGTTCAGAGTATCTAAATATTAATTTGATTGGCATTTAGCTTGGAACGACAAAGAGATGGCACAAGGCATAATGGTGTTGCCCTGCAATTGCTTGCTCATGCCACTGCTGGATGAATGGCCACAGACAGACAGTTCTAGAGACCCACTTCTTTGAAGACATTTTCTTAAATGTTGTATCCCCTCACTTTACCTTGCTAGACTGCACCTACCAATCCCCTAACTGTAAAATCGATTTATACATCTGGGTGTACAACAGTGGCTTGAGTGGGTAGGGATTCGAGAAACTTGTCCAGTTGTTTCAGCTGCCACCCTGGGAGGTCGCATCGAACTGGTGACTTCTGAATTGCTGCTCCAGCAAGCAGAGAACTTTGGATAGTGCTATACTTTATATAATTTTATATAAAATATACGTTTTTGCATGCCTTAGTATGATAATTAATTTGTTTGCCTGGTTATTACGCTTGTTCTCTTTAGTAGACATTCTTTGATTATTTGTCTACTAAATCCGCTCTGAGTTGTAAGACTGTTTTAAGAGCGTCCTCTATTGAGATTTTTTCGAATGTATTTTGAGATGTTTTCAACCAACTAATGATAGTGTTGATTCTGGAGCACTCGAAGAAAAGTCACGCATGGAAGAGAGCAATACTGTATACCATACAGATAAAACAGTTATCGATTGGTTCACCTGCCAGAGTATGGCACTACAATCCTCATGGGAATGGTGTTTGCACAGGCATTCATCACGACTGCCTTCCATGAAGTAGTGACACTTAGTAATTTACTTAACGGTCTATGCTGAAAACCTGAAGCTAAGTTATTCTCGGTTGGTGTGTTTTATTAATTATTGAAGGTAGAGTTTATGTAACTGAGGTTAATATAAATCCAAGGTTGTTCATCAATTGTTCTCTTCCTATTAACTGAGCTTTGCCTTTGTCTGAAGTGATTCAACATCATATTTAGGTGACAGGTTGAATCTTTTCTGAAGAATTTCATTAATTCAAACAAATGCTGCAATGTAAATTTTTTATTACTGGCACACATGTAATCTGCCCTTCTGTTTTTTTGTAATGTGCTAAATACAGTAGCCTTGGTTTGTGAGATGTTTGGTGACTGCATCCATTTCCACTGAATATAACAAAATTGAAAGAAGTTAATTTAACAAACTGTAACATTCAAATACTGAGATTGTATGAAGAAAGTAACACTACATAATGAAGGGAAGACTGACAGATGTGTTTTTGGTATAGTTAGTGATTTTTTTATTGGATTGGAGAACTTAAGGCATAAATATAAGTTTATCAAGTATTTGCTATCGATGAAATAGCTAGATTGATAACCATTTCATTAGAAATGTTGGGGAAAATTAGAGTTAATTATAGTAGAACGTAGTAAACATAGATGCCATATGGGGATTCTGATAAATGAGCAAATAAAAAGTCACGTACAAGTTCACTGAGCAATTGAATATATCTTTCAGAAGAAATTCTAAATTTACATATGGTTAAAGCAGTTACTGAGGCAGACCAGGATCAATTTGATTAAAGAGTCGATGTAACTAGTTTGAATTACATTTCATAAACTTTGGAAAGCAAAAGTTTATGAAACACACTGTACCTGCCTGCCTAAAGAGGGAGGTTTTTCATTGGTGCTATGTACTTATTGTTTCATGGATCTGAACATCGACGTTGACAAATAACATGGAAGGAAAGTTTTAAAAATACGCAAATAAGCATGGAGAAGACCTTAAAGGACATTTTCTGAAGAGATGGAGTGATGAACTGAGCTCGTTTATGGGAGCTACTTGCTTTGTTGCATCCAGAGACCAACCGTGAGCACATGCCTTCATCCAGCAGTGATGGTAATTACACTTGGTGATGAGTGTGAATATTTAACTTCTGCTGTATTTGCTGGCGTTTTTAACAAATGGCCAAACGTTGGTTTTAACCCACGTGCAGGTGCTGTCTTCCCTAGTGGCTGTCACTCTGTACTACCCATTCTTCTATCGGCCCATGTTCGAGGCGCTGGAGGACGGCTGGCACTCCTTCCTGCCCGAGCACGAGTTTGCGCGCCTCACTTCTCACGTGAGCGCTGTCTTTCCACACGATCACCCGTGGTCCCCTCTCCTGCTGACGCTGCCCCACGAGCAATGTAAAGCCACACCACTGCACACCTTATAATACATTGTCATAGGCACTACAGCTTAATAGCTCCCCACCATTGATTATAGTCTTAGCGTCGTGCAAGGGTTTGCGTCCGCCAATGACCTCAACAGCTATGTCACTTGGAGTCTAGCACTCCGATTAGGGTCTCCCTTGGTTAACAGGTCTGGAGTCCAGCACCTCTGCTCAGATGTTACTTCGTGAACAGGTACTGGATTTTTTATTTAGCCATAAGCATACACTCATCTGCCTTACAAATGTAAGTTTTATAGTCCTAAATCAGTGGTATAATCCACCTCAGTTACAAACAAATCAAAGTTATTGAAAACAAAAGTTGTTTATCCAATACGTACCAGACTAGTGCATGTGTGTGTGTAAATTAATTCAACGTAAAATAAAAAAAAACACTTAATTTAATCCGCAGACGGCTGACTGGCGCCTGAGTCATGTGAACAAGGACTTTGCGGTGTGTTCATCCTACCCACCCGTCGTCATCATCCCCAAGGTCATCGACGATGAGATTATCAAGAAGGTGGCTGTTTTCCGGCAGAACGGCAGATTCCCAGTGCTCAGCTACTACCACAAACCCAACGGCATGGTGCGTCATTTCCTGCTACCACACAATAGCCTTTTTTATGAATTCATTAGCAGTACCCGCTTATTCTTGTAGAGAGTATCAGTGAAACTGGAGCCGATTCCATTTCACTGGGTGCAAGGCATGGCTATGCCCAGGATGGTGAAGTCAATCCTATTGCAGGGCACTTGAGACAATTTAGTCATGTAATCACCTAGGCAGTAGCAGCATGTCTTTTGACTTTGGAAGGAAACTAGAGTACTGGCGAAAACCCACGTTCACATGAGGAGAATATGCAAACTCCACACAGAAAGGTTTCTTAAGCTGTTCTCCGCAGCTCTGTGCAGCGCTTTGTGGCCCTTGGGTGAAAAGCGCTCTATAAATACAATTATTATTATTAAGTTGGGAATTGAACCCTGGACCCTTCTTGCTGCAGCATAACTCCCCACACCACTGTGTTGTCTCGAACCTCTTTTCTTCTCGCACAAAATTACTTGTTCGACCCAATAAATGACTGATTAATTTGTCGGTTGGGCGGCACAGTGGCCCAATGGGTAGCGCTGTTGCGTCACAGCAAGAAGGTCCCGGGTTCGAATCCTGGCTCGGGTGCCTTTCTGTATGGAGTTTGCATGTTCTCCCCGTGTCTGTGTGGGTTTTCGTCGGGTACACCAGTTTCCTCCCACAGTCCAAAAAACATGCTGCTGCATAGGTTAATTGGCTTGCAGACTAAATTTCCCACAGTGTCCGGTGGTGGACTGGCATCCCACCGTGGGTATATCCCTGCCTTGCACCCTGTGTCTGCCGGGATAGGCTCCGGCTCACTGTGACCCTGTACAGGACTAAGCGGTTTCTGACAATGAGAGATGAAATGAGACTTGTCGGTTAGACAGAATTTTTAAGTAGTTGGGTGAGTCCAGGGTTCACCGCTGAGAACCTGAGCTCTGATCCATGCTCTCAGGTAGGTAGTTGTTGAAGGCAGATTGGGATCACAATGTCGACTAACATACGAAGAAGAGGAAGGATTAAATCCTGAAAACTAAATGTGAAAATGAAAATGTATTTACAAGTGTGCCTTAAGATGAACTAGTTTTAATAATTGCACGTTACCTACAATGATTGTGTCTCAAACATTTACGTTGCAAAGAACACGGTACACTTGCCGAGAGCTTGGAGAGGTGCGATTGTGGAATTATGCTGAGACACAGGTGAACGCATGAATATTAGCACAAACACAAGTTAAAATGTTATATTGATGCTTAGGGAATAAAGTGAACTTGGGTCCACCACATCGATAGACAGGATGGTAACCAGGGGAAGGAACAGGTTATGAATGACAGCCAAATGAGTAACACGTCCAAGAGCTAGTTTACCAAAGACGTGGGATGGGATTAACGCGTGCATGAGCCAGATGGTTTACGGCGACAGTGGTGGAGAGGAGGGGGTGGTCTTCATCCAACAGTTCATAGACCACGGATAATGATGGTTGTTCGTTTTTTTCGATTGCTTTCACAAATATTACACCCTTACAGAACTTTGATTAACGTTCCAGGAGGCTTGCTGCTTCATAATAGTTTTTCACAGCTTGTTTACTAATTGCACATGAGAGCACAAATAAATGCCTTGTTGTACGGTGTCTCTTTTCCCACGCATGCTAAGTGGGAGTTGTGCAGGGTAATAAACATAGCAATAATTTTAAATCCTGATCGCATTCACGCATTAATGATGCATGTACATGTCACTTGTGCATCCAGTAAAAATGTAATTCCAATTTCTCGAGAAAGCAAGTTAGATACCATTACTCATTACTTTTGTTTCTTCTGGCAGCACCAACATACATTAGAAGTTCACTCAATATAGGCAACTTACAAACATTTCATATTGTGCAGTGCATGCCTTGACGTTTTACAGATTACTGTCAAATTAACATATTGAATCTGTAAAAAGAAGAGGCTTTTTCATTTTTGGCAATAATATAGTGTTACTATCTTAAAACACCAAATATACACTTTTATAACGTGTCAAGTTTGCAAAACCACACAGGTTTTTGGCAAAGCAAGCAAACAAAATGTTTCCCTTTGCCTTTTGGCAATATTTGGATAGCACTGAGACCAGGCCCTAAAGTTAGCTGTCTGTAGTGTGGTCCAATCGGCTTCAAGGACAATGCCTACATCATGAAATAATTTTGTTTGCGTTTTTTGCCACAAATGGGTGTGGTTTCACAAACTTGACACTTCACGAAATGTGTGTATTCTGTGTTTTAAGATCTTAACACTGTATTATTGTCAGCATTAGTAAATCCTCTTGTTTTTTACTTCTCTTTAGTTGCAAAAATGTACCTACAGATTATATTCAATCATCAATTTTAATCTCTTAGTTCCACTCATCCGCATATACTTATTGTACCCTGCAAATAGTTAATGATAATAATTGCATTTACAGAGCGCTTGTCACCCGAGGGTCACAAAGCGCTGCACAGAGCTGCAGAGAGACCGATACGTCAACAACAACAGAACGGAAAAATCTGAAAGAATAAAAAAAATGGGTTTTTTTACATATATAAACACGTCGTTGCAGAACAACGTTACCCTTGTCTCGTTTTTAACGTTTTTGCCTCCAACTGTTTTCTGGTCAAAAGCTTGATGCATTCGATGTGGGAGGTGAAATGTCGCGAAGGCGAGACGGGGAACACTATGCCGATATCCCAAAAGAGCAACTCTTGAGGGCAATTCTCTGGATGTTCACTCTATAACAGGTTGCAAAATGAGACCAAATATATGTATATAAACCTTGCATCCCCTGTTCGTGAAGTTGCTCACCGGGACCGTGGGGACACTTAAACTTTTAATGACTGATATATTAGGTCATTGTTTAGTATTACATCAGAAAGTATCCAGTGAGCTTGAAAGCTTTAAATGCGGTATTACTGCTATTCAACAAACAACAGTTCATCATCATCAATTATCAATACCCGCCCAATCCGGTACAGGATTACGGGGGGCCAGAGCCTATCCGGGCAGAAGGCGCAAGGTGGGGCTATACCCAGGATGTTACACCAGTACATCGTAGGGCACTTTTTGGGGGGAAATTTATTCAGCAGGCCAATTAACCTAGGCAGCAGCGTGTCTTTGGACATTGGGAGGAAACCAGAGTACTCTGCGAAAACCTACACGGTCACGTGAAGAACACGCAAACTCGACACAGAAAGGCACCCGAACCTCGGACCTTATTGCTGTGAGGCGACAGCGCTACTTGCTGCATCACTGCGCCGACACGGATTACAGTTGCGTCTCCTTATGTGAGGGGTGCACGACACGTTTTTCAGGGTAACCAGTTTCAGATAAAATAACCAGAAAAAATGCCACAACCTGGTCATGCTTCTGCTCCCTCTCTGGATCCCCCTCCCCTTGCAGGCACACAGAACATGTATAGTCGGCTATAGTGATATAGGCTACGTATAAATACAGGTCTATGTGAATGTAGGCCAAATTTAATTTAAAATAATTTTCAATATAACGTAATATTTTTTGACTTGATCCACTGGACGTGTGTTGTGCACCCTTGTCTTACACACACCTGCTGCTGCAGGTGATGATGCGTTGCAGCCAGCCGCTGACGGGCTCAAGTGGAAAGCGCTGCAAGGACGACGAGAAGCTGGTGAATGCCGTGCTGGGCCCCGGCAAGCGTGGCTACATCATCGACACGCGCTCCCTGCACTTGGCCCAGCAGGCCCGCGCCAAGGGCGGTGGCTATGAGCCCGAGGCACACTACCCGCAGTGGCGTCGCATCAACAAGTCCATTGAGAGGTCGGAGGATGCACCGACCATACTCGTATGCCTCCTTCATGTCAGAAAAGCGGTTTCGTCAGAAAAGTTAAAATGACTCGATGTAAAATAATTCTCCCTCTTCCTCCTCCCTCTGTGTCGCCTTGACAGTATTTATTTGTATGTGACGTTTGACAGTGAGACTCTGTGTCATTGTTTTTCTTTATTTTGGTGGAGACTTGTGGCTTTAGTGGTTAGCATGCTGTGTTATTACCCCGGCGGCCTTGGTTTGATTGCAGCCCGTGCCTTACATTTATGTCGATTATATGAATTGGTTTTGCACCTACACTTCGCTGTCAGCATTAGTAGTGGGAAGACAATGCAGCTGGATACGTTGTGAGGTGAGTGTGACGCACAAACCCTGCTTGGCGCTGTGGGATGTGGGTGATCTCACCACTGAATCCGCAGACTTGCCCTCTTGCCAGAAATGAATACAGCCAGCAAAACTTTTCAAGTCGAGTCAAGTAGAGCTTTATTGTCATCACGGCCATATACATTACAGTACACAGCAGAGACGAAATGACGTCCTTACACCATATGGTGCAACACTGACACATAGACAGAGACATGCATGATTGGAGGATGATAATACACTTTTTAAATTAAAGTACTATGCTAAAAATATAAAGGAACGCTATACTAAAATAACCATTATAAACATTGAAAAAAGTGTGGACAGTATGGATCTGTGCAAATAGAAAAACAGTATGAAAACGCTACATAAGGAATGTGAAATTATTTCTGTAGTTACAGCATACCTACGTAGATAAATAATATAGTTATTTACAAATGTTTATTTGTGTAAGTAGAAGATATGTTATCCTGTGTTAAGGATATGAAGTGTAGCCTTTTAAACCTAATATTTTTTTACTATAATGCTGGATCCATGACAGTTGTGAGTGGTCAATATTGGAATGCATTGCCCTTGTGTATCTGAAAAGGTGATATGATTGTTAATGTGTTGCGCAATCTACAGTTTTACACTTATTTAACTTCACCGAGTCTACATAGCTATACATTTGTGTATATATCCTGTTTCAAATGTTTAAACTCTTACATCTCTGGTCACAGACAAGCGACCTACCTGAAAATGTGCAGGTTGAATTTTCACAAGTGTTTAATTTGACATATTAAGGGATCCATCCGGCTTCTGGATCAGGCTAATGCAGGTCTGTGGGTCAGTTCACCACCTTTTCCAGAACTAAACGCTAGGTGATCTTGAAATTTGTTATTTACAGATAAAAGTGTGTCTACTGAAAAACATGTTTTTGCTCATTGCTTGTTGAAAGTAAAAGACTCTAAAGTTAAGTAAACTTTTTAAAGCACTTGAGTGTGCTTTACGTTCGGCATGTACATGAGAATTGAAACCAATCCATGTGAATTATGTTCTGGTGTTTTCCTGCTGTCAGGTATAATTTTCTCCAGGACAGTTTCATCAAATTGGTTGAGGCCTGCAATGATACTTCACAAAACATGGACCGATGGCTCAGCAAACTGGAGGCGTCAAACTGGCTTGGCCACATCAAAGACATCCTCACCACAGCTTGTTTGGCAGCACAGTGTCTTGACAGGTGTGTGGGCATATTATAGGTTGACTAATGGCAGTGGGAAAGCCTTGGTTTATTGAACCTTTGTGCCTGTGATTTTCTTAGTGTCGTGCCTAGGGCTGAAAGTTATTAAAATTGCTTTTCAGTTTAGGTGTATTACAATGCTCCTTCCTTTGTGTACTTTACTGAACGCTTCTTACCGCAAGGTGCTACCGGACCATAGTAGCTTTTACCTCTCCTATCTTGGTTAATGTGTTGTAACTAGGCGACAAGAAATTTATTCAAGAATGTATTATTCGTGGTTGATTTACGTCATCGCATTTGTACTCTTTGTTTCGAAGGTTACGTCATGGACTATTATCCAAATGATATTAGCATAAATTCTTCATGGAGTCTCATGAATGCAGTTCAATGTATCATGAGAATA
Source organism: Mordacia mordax (assembly GCA_036362905.1). Lineage (NCBI taxonomy): Eukaryota > Metazoa > Chordata > Hyperoartia > Petromyzontiformes > Petromyzontidae > Mordacia > Mordacia mordax. The sequence goes on from JAZEWT010000013.1 coordinate 11,993,566, forward strand.
AGGATCAATTTCAACACGTGAATCATTACATGCACAGTTGTAACAAACATTTAGAGAATGTTTTGAAGTGGCATCATTTCTGCAGTCGTTGACAGTCTCTAATTTGAATGCAGAAGCGTGCTTTTCCTTTCAGTGGGGCCAACACAGGAAACAAGTACGTTAATTATTAAATTTACACAATAGCTTATCATTGTAACCTTTCCACCACATTGTGACAGCAGTTTACGTTCTGTACAGCAGAGGGCAGTGTTTGATTACGAGAAAAATCGACGTTGGGTTTATGTTCGTTGCTAAAACATGGATATGCATTGGCAGTGGTGCATCGATCACAAACTCAACATGTATTAATAATACCGCCTTAAACGTAAATGTATAGGGACATGACCGTTGATCACATGAAACTTTTTCTGAATAATTGTATTCTTCACAATGAGATTGTTTTTAATATGTTGTTTTTAACGTTTTAAAAAAATCACTGACACTCAGCATGTATTAATAATACCGCTTTTAACGTAAAGTTATAGGGACATGACCGTCGATCACATGAAACTTTTTTCGGAATAACTCTATTCTTCACAATTAGATTGTTTTAAAATTTTAGTTTTTAATGCTTTCAAAAAGCACCGAACTACACGTTAACTCAACGGTATACCTATTTGAATCCCTTGTGTATAGAAAACATCTCTGCAACAGTTTATATGTACGAATATTGTATGTAGCAGACCATACATTTACATAGTGATTTATCACTGGCACCAACAGAATGTGCAGTGTATGCATGTATCCGTGTCATTGTTATTGTTAGCATACTCATGCCTTTTATTATTGTTGCATTGCTACTAAAATGCTCATTTAATTCTCAAAAGAAGTGGTATAGCTGTCAAAAGGATTTGGGACGAACATGGTAATGCATACATATACTCCATTGATTTGGAGGCATTTGTGGTGGTCTTTGTAGGCCTGTAAATTTCACAAATTCTGCTGGGTTATGACGAAGTCATGAGATAGATTAACTATACACTGTGCTTTTTTTTCTTCTCCCATGCTTGGTGATCTTTGGGTGAAAGCCACTTTAAATATGTGAATTATTAGCTTTATCTGCACTCACCCGACAAAGTCTGAAAGCTCAATGTAGAAATTGTGCTTATATGATTAAACGCAACTATTATTACTGTTTCCTACATGCAGGACACTTTTATAAAAGCAGTCTGGTTACACAAGATCTATTGCGTACTTGGGATTAAAAGTAATCATGAGTGTATTACCGTGTTATGAATATTGTGATCGGTTTGTTGGTGGCAGGCAGGATAATTATCATGGGTTACATCATTGGGCAATTGCATGGTAACGTCTGTGCTTCACAGAATGAAAGTACTACCAGAGGCAGTTCGTTTCCTGCCTCGGGCGCCACTTTGCGTGGAGTTTGTGTATTTTCGCCCTCCTGTTCTGCGTGGGGTTGCTCCGTGTCCTCCGGTTTCTGCTCACAAATAAAAAAAACATTCGTTAATTAAATGGCCGATAACATTTACAATATATTAGAAGCATTGTCTGGCAGGTTGGCATTTGCTGACCTCCTGGTTAACTCCTCCCCCCCCCCATGCAGTTTTCCTGCACCTCCTATCCCGTGTCTTGTCCATGACGAGGCATGCTTTTATAATTTTGTGTGTGTGTGCTTACAAGGGAGGGTGCCTCTGTGTTGGTGCATGGTTCTGATGGCACCGACTCCACCCTCCAAGTCAGTGCCCTGGCCCAGGTGATCCTCGACCAGGACTGCCGCACGCTGCGGGGATTCCAGGCACTAGTGGAGCGCGAGTGGTTGCAGGTATTGAGCAAATTTCTACTCCACGCTGTGTCGCTTGGGCGGCAGATGTCCACTACGTGTCCATCACACATCCATGCTCGTGCACGCATGAGCAATGTATAAATTGGAGTCTAGGATGGATGTAAATTTAAAGTTATTCGTTTTCAAAAATGTTTAATATTGTAAATTATGTAAAAAGGGGAAGTTGTTTTACCATTTTGGCAATAATGCAAGTGTTCAGGTTTTAAAACACCAAAGACATCTTTTTAGAAAATTTCAAGTTTGCAACAAAAAAAACACTCATACTTCTGTAATGATGTAGGTTTTCACGGCTCGATGCATGATGATTGCTTCGAAAAGCTGCTCTCTTGGGACAGCCGCGTCAATTGCTTCCTCTCTCCACCTTGCGACATTTCGCCTCACACGTTGGTTTCATCTCACACGTTTGAGGAGAAACGTCGCGAGGTGGATAAAGGAAGCGATCGACGCGGCTGTCCCGAGAGAGCAGCTTTTCGAAGCAGTCATCACTCATACTTCTGGCAAAATATGCAAACAGTATGCTTTGATAATGTATGCATTGTCCTTGAAACTGATTGGGCCACACCAGAGACAGTTGTCTTTGAGCCTAGTCTCACTGCCTTTTGGCAACACGTGGCATACATTATCAAAGCATTTTGTTTGCATGTTTTGCCACAATCGTGTGTGTGGTTTTTTTTACTTGACACTTTGAGAAAGGTGTCTATTGAGTGATTTAAGATCTTGACACTTCCTGTAATATTGCAGAAATGGTAAAATCTCTTCTCTTTTCTATATATTTATACTGGCAAAAAGGTATCAATTGATTGTATATAAAATATAATCTAATGTTATACACAGGAATATATAAGTGCATGTTGAATATTATTGACAGTAGTGATATAGCTTTTCATGGCTCAATATGAGAATATGAGCATTACTCTTTAAAGATGCTCTTTTAAGATAGCCGTGTCGAGTTTCGCTGCTCTCCTATGTGACGCTTCGCCTCCCAAGTTAGAGGCATTGTTGGTCAGGAGCCTGATGATCTGGGGCAACGTTTGACACGGCTTTCCTGAGAGAACAACTCTTTATCTAATTCTCATAGATTGAGCCATGAAAGTTTACACCATTAAAAGGATTAGTTCTGATTTGTAGTGATTTCATGAAAATAATGCACTAAATGCATACTTACCTGGGAGAGCCACGTTGAGATAAATGTCTCTTTTAAAGTGTTCTGCATAAGGATATTTGGCCAATTATTTTGTGTATTTGTGGCTATAACAGCAAACTGGAGAACATAGAAAAAACTCCTTCAAAACAGGGAGGGAATATAGACCTATTATATAGTTTCCATACAGATTTAGATGTTTGGAGAAAAGATGATTATATTCGAATGTTGCACGGACCGCTTTCTGCAAATTGTGTAGTGAATATTTAATATGGAAACGACAAGAAGGAGAATGTCATGGGATGTCTGCAAGTGGTTGTTGCCGTGTGTTAGATATGCATCGTATCAAGTTGTATTGTTTTTACTTGTAAGGTTCATTTTAAGAAGCCATATGAATTATGATGATGCTCTCTCAGTGTGTTGGTGTAAACATGCATGCAGCAGAAGCGATAGATTATATAGCAATGTAGCAGTTGCCATCTATTTCCATCTCTCTTTTCACCATGCACATAAAGGTTATTTGCAAGCCAGCTTAAAAAAAAACATTTTGAATATTCATAAGCTGGGCGGCGCGGTGGCCCAGTGGTTAGCGCTGATGCCTCACAGCAAGAAGGTCCCG
>JAZEWT010000013.1:11997263-12008685 GCA_036362905.1 Mordacia mordax
GACCCTATATAGGATTAAGCGGTTTCAGATAATGAGATGAGATGAGAGATATTCATAAGCTTCTCTGTTTTTAAATACATCGTTGTTTTGTACATACACGTTCGTATCATTAACCATGTACATATTTGCACTCTCGCTTATTCAGGTACATTTGGGTTTGCGATGGTGCTGCCGGGGTGTAATTGGTAGCATGCTGATGTTGCAATGCAGAGGTTACCGGTGTGATCCGATGTGATGCCCTTCCAGCAGTGTATGCCCCACTATTAAGATTATTGGCAGGTCACGTGCGGTCGAGTAGAGTAAGGGTACTCTCACCTCTTGTGAGAGGTTTGGCCAGCGTGGAATATAGGCTAAATACGTTCTAAGAAGGACTCGACAATACTTGTTTTAGCAGTGGCCCTGGTGCCAGCAGGGGCGTAAGCAAGCGGTCGCACGGCTACACAACGACTTTGAATTCGTGAATTGGCCTCAGTGTTTCCAGCTACGCTAATTTCTCTCCAAACCCACAACAGGCCGGCCACCCTTTCCAGGACAGGTGCGGCCACTCGGCATTCGCCAACGTCAAGACACGGCAGGAGGCGCCCTCCTTCCTGCTCTTCCTCGACTGCTGCCAACAGATCCAGAGGCAGTTCCCGTGTTCCTTTGAATTCAGCGAGCATTTCCTCGTCCTCCTCTTTGAGCATGCCTACGCCTCTCAGTTTGGAACCTTCCTGTGCAACAGCGAGTTCGACAGAATGAAGGTCAAGCTGCAACAAAAGACAGTGTCAATGTGGTCGTGGGTGAACAGACCGGAGGTGATGGAGCAGTACCTCAATCCATTATATGAGCCCAACAACCTGGCCATTTGGCCGTCAGTCGCGCCGCAGAGCCTGGTGCTCTGGGAAGGTAAACAAGCAGCCCGCATATCATTCCCCTCTCGTGTATTTGTACACTATAGGTAGTAGTGAAACGATTTTGCTCTTATCTCAGATTACTGTTCAGATGTGAATGCTACAACAATATATGCATTGCTCTTGCACTCGAGATGTAATTAATCGTCATTATGTTATTACTAATATGAATGATTTAATTAATTTTGAATTTGCACCATTATAGTACAGCAAAATCACGACGGATGTAGGGTGTGCCATTGCTGCGATATTGCTCTGTGGCTTTCGCCTGAGCGTTATTTGGAATTTATGGATATATTTCCAATTTTGTCCATTATCAGATGACTTTATCAGAGGCTTATCACAGCCAAATACTCAGATGTTGGACAGGACTTTTTTGGACCAAATGTCTTTGCGGTAATGAATGAGGTAAGAAGCGTTTGACGTTGGCAACTGGCTGCACACCGGTGTGAAAGGTCATCCCTGCCGTGTGTTGTACTGCATCTCCACCCCAGGGGTGTTCCTGCGCTGGAGCCCAAGCTTCAAGAGTGTGCAGGAGGCCTGGGATGAGGTGGTGCGCATGGCAATGCACCACAAGGAGCTGCAGGCACGCGTGAGCAGCCTCAAGGAAGAGCTGGCCTCACTCGAGGCTGCCCGTGACCCCCCCAATGGAGAGCAGTGACCCGACGCTCTGTGCAATAAGTGAGCCAAGCACCGAGAGGGCCAGTAATGACTCGCGGAAGCGTGTCCTCCCGCGTATGTGGGCGCCATATAAAAGTGGCTTCGCTCCGTTCAATGTGTGCGCGCACTGAGGCAGTGTCTGTGCGTTTACATCCCGCTGGTTCCCCTGCGCCGTTCCGATGGCGACGTGTGTGACCACTGGCCCCTAGAAGCTGTCCTTGAATATCCAGGGTTTTCACCAGCATGGTGCGTGAAAGCCGGTTAACTAGAAATACAGAGCAGTGCTCGGAGTAGAGCATTATAGGCCACTACTCGTGGACAATGTATGGCATGTAATTCCTCGCTTGGCTCCCGATGTCTGAGTGATTGCAAGGCTATTGTTTTCATATCTCATGTTTGGAGTTCTGTGGATGCTGGTTTAAGCAATAGACAGATCGAGGTTAAGGGAACATTTGCTCGCTTGTGGGGGAATTAAATCGCCCGACGAAGTTTTTGTTAAAGAATAAGTTGGTTGAGCTTTGGCCATGTATTGAATAGTGGAGACAAAATGGACTCTTGAGAGATGTGCAAGACAAGTGTAATGATACCAAAACACAGGGCCATTGCAATTCATGCAGTCTGGAGAAAGAGTTGTTGTATTTCAGACAAACACACTAAACAATGTCATAAATAAATGCATCATGCCATTGCCATATTTAGGCTGGTCATTTTACATATTAGGGTGGCGTGGCGGCGCAGTGAGCAGCGCTGTCGCCTCACAGCAGAAGAACCCAGGTTCGACTCCCGGCTCTGGTGCCTTTCTGTGTGGAGTTTGCATTTTCTCTCCGTGTCCGCATGGATTTTAAATGGGTATTTCGGTTTCCTCCCACCGTCCAAAGACACTGTTGCCTAGTTTAATTGGCCTGCTGAGTAAATTGCCCCCGTGCCCTGTGATGTACCGGTATCATATCCTGGGTATAACTCCACCTTGCGCCCTCTGCTGGGATAGGCTCCGGCCTCCTGTGGCTCTGTACAGGATTAGCTCTGTATTGATAATGATTTTACATATTAACGGGGTTCCTACATGTTGGGTAGTTGCAGAAATTAGGGCAGCACTCAAGTAGATTGTTGAGGTCTCATGATGAACAGCTGGGTTTTACATTCATTCACATTTTTATTGCCTTAGACATACAGCATGTAACCTCACTGTCCCGAGAGAGCAGCTTTTCGAAGCAATCATCATAACCTCACTGCTTTTTTTAGATTCTGGCTACAAACACTAAACATCATATAGGCCGTAAATGTGAATGCAAATCTATCATGCATTCCACGTCTTCATAGTAGGGCTTTTTTCAGGTATTGTAAATATATATTTTAAGTCGTGTGCATAACATATCTCTTTTTTTTTATAAAGTCTTGCAGAATCACGGAATTGCTAGACCACAGCGTGTACTGTGGTGGAGGGGGTCATGGGCAGTAACACAGCAGCAGAAAGTGCCCTGTTTACTTGCTTCTGTTACCCCTCGTTTTGCTACTCTCACCTTGTCTGCATGTTGTTAATTTCAGAATATCACAACAATAGCCCTGCTCGATCGATAAAGCCTTCCTTCTTGAGGGCCCTTGAGGATAATGCTTCTCGGCGCCAGTCAATGACACCCTCTCTAACATAGCTGTCTTATTGACTCTACTTAGCAGGATTTGTGAATCGGGTCACGTAGGAAGCTTGATTCTAGTCAGGTCATAACGGCTTCAGTTGAAAATGCTGCTTTGGTTGAAGTATCAATGATTATCCATAGAACAAACAAGTCACAGTGAACTTTTGGCGGTGGTAGCTTTCAAAAGTTATCATGATATAAAACACAATTCAGTCATTTACATGCAGATAAACGATGTTAAGATTTGCGATTATTTGTGTCAGACACTTTTGCCTGATGCCTAGCGTTATTGTTTTTCAGGTAATAGGCTATTGGACAGATAACAACACCCATAGAGATTACCGAAGTCTCAATGTTTACTCTGAAAAGTTATATTTTACGCATCAGCTACAATTATATCCACTCGTGGATGAAGACCTCCTCGTGGAGGCACCTCTTATGGTCTTGTGATGTCAACATAATATGATGTTACTGTGTGTCTGCAGTGGTCATCCTCACAGGTGTGTTCTGTCTTTTAGCTACTCTTCTGTGTATCCCAGCCACCCACTTTCCTTGAGAGTCCATGAGGAGTCCATAACATGTCTGTTCAGGGACGCATGCCTTAGTCTTCTTGTCAGTGCAAATACAGCACGTGTCTGTGTGCTTTTGTGCTTCGTTCTATTTCACCAGTATCCTATGTTTATGATCTATGTGTCATAGCAGGTAATACCCATACAGATTAAACACATTCTGCAAGCGCATGTGGCATTGTTGCGATTGAGCCCTGCACGTTTTGTGTGTTTTCCATGTGAACAACAAAACATTGGAAGCGGTGACTACATGATGTCTTTTTTCAGTCTTTCAAGACGTTAAGGCATCAATGAGTTTAACGTGTTTTTCCGAGTGCACCATTATGCTGTTGCAGTCGATATTTGGCTTGTGTTGTGCCGGGTAGTGTACTTTGCTCACTGAGATGAGCCCCTTTGATAGCCTGTGTCAGAAATCTTTCCTGGGCATATTGCCACAGAGACATCAGCACTGTCACTGTGACATTGCTCGTCCAGTTGAGTTTCCTGTCCACCAGGCATCGCTGTGTTATAACTTATTCACGCAGGTGGATTCATGGTCATTTTCTGGCGCTGCCTTATTGGCCGTGTATAATATGGGCAGTTGGCCAGCTTAATGGGAACATCCGTGCTTCACAGAAAGAACATCCTGCCTGAAGCGGTTTGAACTCTGCATTGGGCGCTTTTCCTTGCGGAGTTTGTGTGTTTCCCCCCTGTTCTGCATGAGTTTAGTCCGGATTTTTCCCATTCATTAAAAATATTCATTAATTGGCAGATTACATAATATATTGGACAGTAAACGTTGGCACTGGTTAACTGCATGGTCACCTTCTCCCAACCTCTGCGTATTTTTGACACCTCGAATGCATTTGACATTGCACGAATACTGTGCGCGTTATAAATTGCACATTTAATAGTATATGTCCAATACCAGTGGCATACTGTTCATCACACACAAACAACCCTCGTTCTCTGAAATAACTTCAGAGTTTGATATTTGGTCACAACCCGGTAATGTATGTGGTAATGCGGTCACGTTGATAATGCCTGCGGTGGACGCAAGCGTTGTAAGGAGTATGTGCAGTATTTTCCTGTGGCAGACAGTGTGCGTCGGTCAGGATGGTTTCCCATTGCATGGTCAGCGTGTCCTGATTCAAGAAAACAGATCTCGCAAGTTCACATCTGGTCGCAACGTGGCTGAGGGCACACTCTGGAACACAATGCTGCATCATAGTTTTAACTCCACAGACAATCCTGCACATTGGCAACAAAGACAAATCTGGCAAGACTCGTTTTGCGTATCAGTACAGGCCTGGTGTATTGCACTGAAGTGGGATTATTTTTTTCACGCGTTGAGCAGCTTGGATTGTCACAGCTACGAAGTATTGCGAACTCTGGGGTTTTCATAAAATACTAATTTGAGCGAATTGAGGGTAGACACCAGGATGTTATGTAACATCCTGTGCCGTTATCACTAATATCTCGTGGGAACCCATGTAGGAGACGTTAAGATGTAAGTGATCCACAAGTTAAATGTATAGTCGCCCGATGTGTCCCCAAGTTCCGGTATGTGGCTGTGACTATTTACTCCCTGGTATTATGCAATGAAGTAAATCCACCAGTGCTGTCGATTTCACATGAAATATCAAATTGTTGGAAGCTGGTGTTGTTATCCCACTAATCATTTCTGAAACCGATTAGCATTCTTAATGGCAAATCTGCTCGCACACGGCTTGCTCCTGTTGGCACTGTCGTCTCTCGCAATATTCCCGTGTTTTTGTAGAGGCACCGTGCGTCAGCAGTGTTAACGGTGCACTCTCTGTGATGGTAATGGAGCACTCGGACCGCTAATAGAGTTCACAAGTCCTCTCGATGTTTACCGACCTCTTTTGTAATGTTCTTGCTGCCATGCCAATATTTACATTTGCACCAACAAAATACAAGCGAGCACCTTCTCAAAATTATCGCAGGAATCCCGCATATAGAGCTTGCAAGCTCAATAATAAGTATCCAGCATCTTCATTGCATACAATGCTCTTGTCCTGCCTTCAGCTTCCAAAAAATATTTTCACGTGCGACTGTTCGTTACCCTTTGTGGAATCGGAGTTTGAGGCTCCAGTTGGAATTTTGTTTTTGTACATGATTTAACAGGGAGATAAAATCTCACAATCACGGTTAACTAGTGACCACTTTTGTTTTAGTTGAAAACTCTGGGTTATTTAAGTAGACGCTGTACGGGTTTGTGACTTATACTAATTTAACGGAGCGGTGTTGCAGTAATTTGCGCGTTGCACTACACGCAGAGTTACCAAAGTTCGATTCCCAGCCATGGCTAAATTTGGTGGTGAGTTAAATCTACCGGTTATAGGCACCCACATTAACCGGCATGAAATGTGGTCAAACAACCCTTGTAACAAGCTGTCTATAATCTTTCACCTAGCAGTGAATTTACAATACACCCTTAATTATTTATTATCCAGAGACTGCACTAAGATAGTAACGTACTATTACGTAGTCATACCATGGTGATCTGGTGTAAATGTCATTTTGAGAGCAGAAATCTAATTTGATATATAAACATTTTCGTAGGCAGCGTGACCACGGTGCTTGTGTACACTGACTGCACAATGGTCACAACAAGTGCGTTTTTAATGTTAACCCTTCCATGATTTTGATAAATATTTACCCTTTTAAAATTCCTTCCTTAAGCGATGCCCAGCGTTTATTATCGACATTCGATGGATCCTGTGAAGATATCCGTTCGAACGTTGTAGCTTCTGTATATGGTATACAGTGCTGTAATTGTGCTGTGATATGAAAGTCTTGCGGTATTGTTTACACAAGATGTTGGTAAGCGAGTAAACTCGGCTATGAAAGTCTTGTGAACTGTTCTTTTTGTGTGCCTGTGCATACCTTTAAAAAGGCGTGACTACACGGTACAATATGGCATTGTAAATAATAATATTGTACAATTTGATTTCATATAAGGAGCCTGATTACATAGCGTCCTAAAGTTTACAATAAAAGCAGTCCGGCTCAAATATAAATCAACTCAGATACGCTTTTAAATTTTACCAGCAGAATACCTGCCCTATGGCCTATCGTTTTCGAAATGTATAAAATCTTCTTTAGCGTCTCTTGTTGATAACGTTTTCTGCTGCTGACATGACAGGATAACCTAGCTTTCATCCTGGGTAAAGGAAGAAGGGTGCTTACGAGCGTTAATGTTTGTGCAAATGTGGGAATTTTAAGTTGAAAGTGTTCACTTTTCAAAAGGGTAAAACATAATTTGGCATTAAAGTTGATATGAGACAACGCCTTGGTTTATGCAGATAAGATTTGCACTTATGATTCAGTCGAACCCAATAGCCTCAGTGCGGACATACAGAAAAACATTTCATTATATATGTTATCGTCCATTGTCCGTCCATTGTTCGTTCTGCAGAATGAAGCCCCTGCCCGCATGAAGTTGTGCTAAATTATTCATGCATTGCCGTAATTCCTATCAAACACGTTCATTAATCTCAGTTCGATTTCAGCACTGGAATAACACGCTCCTCTGTACCTGCGATTTCCGCCCACCGTCTTGCCCATCCCTGCCGAAGCCCACTGTCGATACCAGTCCGTATGCTGTCGGATTCTATTTGTACCTTAGTTCACGTGGTCTTTCCATCTTACTCGTTCGAAGGATGCTACTCCACGACTCTTCGCACATTTCGTCTTCATCAATACCCGCTTCATCCTGCAGAGTCGCTGGGGGCAGGAGTTTGTCCCGGCAGGCAGGTCGCAAGGCGGAGCTATACCCAGAATGCAACGCCAAAATATCGCAGAGCACTGGGGGCAATTTACTCAGGTCAATTAACTTAGGTAGCAGTGTGTCTTGACGGTGGGAGGAAATCGGAGTACCCGGCAAAAACCCACACGGACAAGGTGGGAGAGAACACACAAACTCCACAAACAAAGTCACCGGAGCAGGGAATCAAACCCGAGGGTTTGGCTGTTAGGCGGCAGCGCTGCTCACTCCAGCACCGCGCCGCACAATTATGCGCTTTTAATCGATGTTTTCTGACAGTGGTTCCCAAGTGCTTAGATTAACACTAGTTTTACGTGCATATTCATGTGGAATCTTTAACGCTTGCTATTTAATATGAATCAGGTGTCGCGTAAAGCCGCAGTCAGTCCCCGTTGAATACTGTGCTGGTGACCGGTATGGGATCTCCGCTGTGTCTGCTTTATCGCCACACTCCCTGCAAGGGGACTGGACGGGTCTGTACACGGTGAGGTGTAATAATAATAAGTGCACTTCTCGAGCGCTTTTCACCCGAGGGTCACAAAGCGTTGCAGACCCGTCTAGTTCCTGGTCATAAGACAGAGTTAATTTGAAGCTGACACTGCTCCGAAGTTCACGCGAATCCCCCTGTAATATTTTGAGGACGTACATTTAAACGTGATTTTTTTCATCAGCAATTTCTAGTACTAAACATACACATTCACTATATATGCAGGGTGCGGCATAAGTCGCTTGACCGAGAATAACATTTGCGCAGCATCATATTTATTGGTAACAGAAATTGTTCAACATTTTATCCATCGTATTCAATACACATGTTGCATCTTTGGAACACTGAGCGCGGCGGTGACGACACAATTCTGTGTTATGATTCAACATCTGAAACTCTGCGAATCAAATGATTAGACTTAGGGCGGCGCGGTGGCCCAGTGGTTAGCGCTGACGCCTCACAGCAAGAAGGTCCCGGGTTCGAATCTCTCGGCTCGGGTGCCTTTCTGTGTGGAGTTTGCATGCTCTCCCCGTGTCCGCGTGGGTTTTCGCCGGGTACTCCGGTTTCCTCCCACAGTCCAAAAGCATGCTCCTGGATAGGTTGATTGGCTCGCAGACTAAAATTGTCCCGCAATGCCCGGCGATGGACTGGCGTCCCGTCGTCGGGTGTATTCCTGCCTTACGCCCTGTGTTTCCGGGATAGGCTCCGGCTCACCGTGACCCTATATAGGATTAAGCGGTTTCAGATAATGAGATGAAATGATTAGACTTGGTAAAGCGACTTATGCTGCACCGTGTATTTCATCCAAAATGTCAGCTGTATAGCAGTTTTTTAAATCAATGAGAATTATCCCCGTAGTGGTGTGCGGGCTGTAGGGTTGAGTAAAGTGCCTGGTGGCTCAGTCGCCTTCAATATTTATATTAACACTAATTGCATTTATAGAGCGCTTTTCACCCGAGGGTCACAAAGCACTGAACAGAGAGAATGGTACGTCAACAACGACATTAGAATGGAAAATTTGCAACAATAACATATTCTCTTCTCATCTCGTTGTCAGAAACTGCTTAATCCTGTACAGGGTCGCGGTGGGCCAGAGCCTATCCCGGTAGACACGGCGCAAGGCAGGGATATACCCACTATGGGACGCCAGTTCATCACCGGGCACTGAGGGCAGTTTAGTCTGCGAACGAATTAACTTATGCAGCAACATGTTTTTGGACTGTGGGAGGAAACCGGAGTGCCTGGCGAAAACCCACGCGGATACGGGGAGAACATGCAAACAAAAACATATTTTTGTGGTTTAAAAAATATATACACGTCGTTGCAAAACATGTAAAATGTTCTGACTTTCAACTATTATTTTAAAATGCAAAATTATCAGTGAATATAAAACATATATTGGGAAATGGTTTCATGTAACATTTATTGTATATAATAATAGCTTTTCTAGAGTGCTTATTACTCGAGGGTCACAAAGTGCTGCACAGCGCTGCAGCGAGAACGGCACATCAGCAACGAGATAAGAACGGCAAATCAACATTTACGTTTTTTTGCAGTTTTTTTACAGATCCGAGCTGTGCAGAGAACGACACGTCAACAACGTCAGCACAGTTCAACTGAAAGTCAAATAGGACTTAAAATAAGCGATTTAAAAAAATCCTCAACAAACAAGGAAGAAATAAATGTTTTGGAGCAGGTGCAGCTCGGAAGAGAGCCCTTATCCCGGCACAACACTTAGCCGCATCAACAGTCCTAGCCGGAGGACTTGAAATCCTTACGGAAAAAGTGAGCCTTGAGACGAGATATGACGATGTCCAAGGACTCAGCTGATTGAATCTCCAATGGAAGGGCATTCCAGAGTCTGGGAGCAGCACGCGAGAAGGCTCTGACACCCATCGAATGGAGGCGTGACCTGTACACATGCAGCAAGCCCGTATTGGAGGATCGAAGTTGTGTTCAGGAAGGTGTTTGAAGTAGGTCACGAATGTATGTTGGAGCAGCGCCAGTGAGAGCCTTGTAGGTGAGAGGAGGATCTTGAATTAAATCCTGTATTAAACAGGTAACCAGTGGAGAGACATAAGTACTGAGGATATGTGGTCATGGATGGTTGTGCGAGTGAGGACTCAAGCGAGTCCTCACTCGGCACTCCGGTTTCCTCCCAGAGTCCAAAAACATGCTACTGCATAGGTTTATTGGCTTGCAGACTAAATTGCCCGCAGTGCCCGGTGATGGACTGGCGTCCCATCGTGCGTATATCCCTGCCTTGCGCCCTGTGTCTGCCGGGATAGGCTCCGGCTCACCGTGACCCTGTACAGGAGTAAGCGGTTTCTGACAGTGAGATGAGATATTTATATAGCTCAACGGTTCTTTGCAGCTTAAAAAAATCTGTGCTGATGTCGATTGCTTCCAAAATCTACTCTTTCAGGACAGCCGTGTCCTCCCTTCTCTTCGTTCTTTAAAATAGGACGCCTGAGGATGCCTCCAACGCGGGAGGCGAAACGTCGCGAACCAGAGGGAGCGAAAGCAGCTGTTGGAAGCAACATTTTCATTGGCGTATACTATTAAAAGATGACACGCATATTTAGTTTCAACTCTCAGTGTCGTGGTCCTGTTATCAATGTGAGTGCCCTTGAGATTTGAATTCCCTGTACTGAAACCCCCACCCCTAAAAATAAGCGACCTCTGCTGGGGGGTGGGGGCGGCGACCCTATAACACGTGGGGCAATCCGTCCCAAAAGGATGTGTCATCCCACAGCCACCGTGACCAATGGGTTGCGCTCCCAAAGTTACGCAATGGACACACCCTCGTGGTGGATTTAACGAGCTGAGAGCCTCCCGCACGGCCCTATTGCCTTCTCACCCTCCTCCGACACGCGCACGGGTCCCACCGAGTCATCTTTGACATTTACTCTCACTCCACAGGTAAGTGGTTCTGAGTTGTCAACAATACAATGAAGACTGGTCAAAGTACCGAGTTGGTGTGGGGGGGCATTCTTCAATAAATAAATAAAAAGTTGCTGCATTGTTATAGTTTCCAGAGCTGTGTTATTTAACCCATCTACCTGGGTCGATTCCCGACCACGGTTAACATCAGTGGCGAGTGAAGTATGCACCGGCACTGCCTGTCTCCTCCGTAACACATTTTCACTTCCTTCCCTGTCCATTTTGGTGAAGTATAGCCAAACACCCCTTACAGTGACAGACACGGCATCAGAACTCCTCAACCCACGATCTGGTTGACGCTGGTTAACCGGGTGGCTTCTCCCCTGCCTCTGGGGTTTCCTTGCGCTTTTGGGGGCATTATTAATGTTGGAATGTATGATGCAAGGGCGGCGCGGTGGCGCAGTGGTTAGCGCTGACGCCTCACAGCAAGAAGGTCCCGGGTTCGAGTCTCTCGGCTCCGGTGCCTTTCT
>JAZEWT010000013.1:12013469-12039013 GCA_036362905.1 Mordacia mordax
ATCCCTGCCTTGCGCCCTGTGTCTGCCGGGATAGGCTCCGGCTTCACCGTGACCCTGTATAGGACTAAGCGGTTTCAGACAATGAGATGAGATGAGATATGCAACGTAGCATTTGGACCAATGAGAGAAGTGGGAAAATAACAATGAGTCGGGATACCCACGTGGGTTGCTGCAATACAATGTATCCACACTCTACAGATTCACGCGTATGCTAATGCAATTGAGGAATATTAATTTACATGGTAACAGGCGGAATGGAAGGTATTTAGAGTCATATGATTTGAAATAAAGGGACTAATTACAACCATTTTGATCTGCAGTTGCGGTGCTTTAGCTTATAAAACGTTAGACTATTTGGGCTTCTCGGTATACACGCCAGACATTACAACACAATCCATGCTGGCCGAGCGTAGATGTTTGTTTATTATCACCGCAGAAGGTAGTCAATGAGCTTGCAAGCTCTAGATGCTGGATTCCCGCGACGCGACAGCTTCTCTCTGCATATTTCACGTGAACGTTGAAATGAATCTCGACACATGAACATCTCGTCTCGGCTGTAAGCGATTCTACATGCCAAATATGGGATGCGAGCTTGCACAGCAACCCTCCAGCTAGTAGGCACCAGCCACGACCGGCACAGATCAATCTCCCAGCTGCTCCACTTCGTTACACAACCTTGCCGCCCACCCCGCTCATTGGACGACGCGGGAGGGTGTGCGCGCACTCCAGGCAGACATAGGTCATGGTGGGCCCACCAGCCACTCCCAGCGCGACACACCTCTTTACCGCAACGTGGCCTTCACCCCGCGGGGCCTCTCCACCCCCACACAAACGCCTGCCTCCCACCCGGTTGCATTCCGGTATCGTGTAGCCACAGAGGCGTGTGGCTCAATGGACCAATGCGGTAGGCGGCGAGGGGGTGTGTTTGTTGTTAAGGCTCGCTGAGTGGAGCTTCTAGGAGCCAATGGAAGATGTTTGTGTCGACATCCGCACTAACAGTGACTGGGTCATGACATGTCACTTATTGTCACCCGAGTGTTATTTGCAATTGCTTCCTGTTAGAAGAAAGAATGAACATAAAGGCTGCCGCAATGATTTATAGTAAGAGATTGCCAAACGAAATTTCTGGAAGTATCACAATTATTTAAAAAAAATATATAACCAACGACGATTAACATTTTTTTAGACAAAAAAAAAACAAGTATCATAACATTCAATATTTCAAAATGTCACAAAGTAACGTCAATAAATAAGCATTAATTTCTATTTGTATCATATTGCTAAATGTTACGTGCTCTATTTTAAAAACAGATTTGACACAAAGTTTCACCCTTTGACTCTTGAGTCCCATGAAACGACTCGAAGACTGTGGAACCATTGGTTCGTTAATACGAAATTTCTAATCTGCACACACTGAACATCAAAGGATTTGCAGAGGCGGGTGAGAATAAATTGGAGAGAAAAGTTTTAATATTCAGCGCACACTCATCTGCGTGTGCATTGAGAGGAGTGAATTGTGGTCTAGCACAACCTGATAAATCCACTGAACACGTTGAGCCAAGTTCCTGATCTGATATGATACGTTGCTTTAAATGTGCTTGTCTGTGTGTATAAAACAGCAATTTGAGACCATTTTAGAATAACGTTCTTAATTAAAAATCCACGGTGATAGAAACAAATGCAATATATCCCATTAAATACTGTAATATACAATCGGCCAGTTTGTGGCCAAAACCATTCGCCTTATTACGTAACCTCTAAATCGTTTGACCCATGTATTGTATTTGGTCAGCAATGCAATCTTGTCCAAAATTCCACGTTCTAGGTTAAAAACTGAAGGGTGACTGCTATTGAAAATGTGTACATGAATGACGCACGTTAGTTAGCATAATGTGTGGCCTTGACTGCCTTGTATTGAAATATGGACCGTGTTTTCTAAAGTTTGAAATCGTGACCCACATCGGCAAACAGACGTGTGTTTGGGAGTACGTACTATGGGTGAATGCCACTGGCCTCTGCTGCAGTCCATGTGGGGATAATAATGTGTTTCATACGTCTGTATTCGGTTCAGTTATAATAAAATATTAATAATAATTGCACTTCTAGAGCGCTCTTCACCCGAGTGTCACTAAGCACTGCATATAGCTGTGGAGAGAACTGCAACTCAACAACAACAACGACATGTACGGCAAATCAACAACAATAACGTTTTTTTAGATGAAAAATAATGAGATCTCACAATACCCCTCGGCCTTAAGTGAGACATTATAGGCGTTTAAACAATTTCATAATGCTGATGAGTGTCTTTATTATACTACTCGTATAATAAACCTTGTGTATAGGTCAACTTAATATAAGCAAAATCAGTTATACAGCTAACTTCAAAATGCGCCACTGGCTTCTTAAAAAAAATATTTTAACATTATTTGAATCTGATTCTTGCTCCAATAGCATTTCATACATGAAATTAGAGAAAATAATGTGTAATGGAAAGTTATTTCCTAAAATAAGAAAATCTGTGAAATGTATAGTTAACCATTTTTAGTTGTCAACTGTGCAGCAGGACTGTATTCCCATGAATACCTGATGGCTATGTGTAGTAGAGATTCTTGGCGAGTCGAATGTGGAGTGCACACTGGTCAGGCCACGTTACGTGCATGATCTGGTCTGCCTGCTACCGGCCTTGACCGGTTTTTCTGGAGCGCTCTGACCCTAGTACAATCCATCGTCTCGTCCTGCAGTGGTATGAAAGTTGCAGGGGCCTGAGCTCATTCTTCCACCCGTCTCGCCCATTGGAAAACAAACGCACCCTCAGGCACAGTACTCCTGTGGTGATGCAAGTCACACTTAGTGACCGTATTTAGGGTGTCGTCAAAAAGACACTTTAATTTAAATTACATATGTTTATTGCAGTCTTTCAAAGTAACTAATTTGATGTGAAGTAACATGTGCACCTTTGGGGTTTCATTATCAGTGTGTACAGGAGTAATCATCGATTCAACAATTGACGCTATAAATCGCAGTTGCTATGGAGAACATCATCGAAGAAACGTTAGCTGCAGTCATGGGATATTACAGTGGACACCTGGATATGGTATTGAATGTACAGAGAACGTATTGAAAATATTTTCATGTGATTAAAGTTTCCTGTGTTTCTTTGGTGTTGTGATATTAGAACCATGGCCATAAGTGAAACATTTCAACAAACTGTAGGCAATTGAAATGCGAGCATATTGTTAAAACTCTGTAGCAAACCACTGTAGCTTGTGCTTTTTCAATGAATTAGGAGCAAAATTACAACTCTCTCTTGAAGCCCTCTCATGGCCGGAAAAAACTCGACATTTGCCCATATCTGCCAAACGGAAGAGTAAAATTAGCAGCTTGTCTATCGCCCACTGAAATATTTTTCATCACATTGCTGTGCATGGGAGGCCTTTTGTTTCAACGCACATTCTCAGTAGCCACTCCTCCCCATGTGGGCCAGTGGGGCTGAGCCTTTATTAATACAAATCTTTGTTGTAACTAGTGTAATGACCTCGAGGCGGTGTTGGAGAATGCTTATATTGATTTAACTCAATACAATATATACAAGTACAGTTGGGACCATCTTTCTAGACTCCTTAACACAACTTATTCTATAATACTTCAGCTCCCTCCATATCAGGCTTCACCGCTAGGATCTCGACTGCAGCGACGACAACGCCTCCATCTGGCAGGGCTCTAAATAAGCTTCCTCGGTCCCCCTCATCTCCACCTTAAGCCACTGGACCTTGACCTTGGCGAATCATGGTCCCTCAGGGGATGTGCCAGGGCAACTAGGCCTCCTTACTCTGCGTGTGCAGGCACCAGTGGGAACCAGTGGCGATAAAAACCCCAAAGTGGTGGGAAATCGGCAAACTAATCGAGTCTCAACAGGCCTGTACTGAGGCCCTTATTTTAAAGTCGTTACACTTGCTTACGGCCTCGCTCCGCACACTCTGACCCCTCCCCTCCTACACCCTCCACAACCATACCTCAACGCGCGTACTTCGTCCGTTATCTTACTGCCCGTACCTCACCTCGTGTACCTCACCAGTATAGCTGCTTATGTGTACCCCGCTGCATCTTTATCAACACAGTTAACTCCCACGCACCCCCCTTTGCACCGCCAAATGTGGTTTCGTTTTCGTTCGCTTTATTAGCAGTTTATAATCCGAAGATTCTGTTCACACGCGAAATAGGAAACCGGCAAATGTGCTGCTGTGTGTGCGTTACAGGGTCAGCGAGAGGTTCTCCTGGCTGAGAGTTTCTGCTCTCATCACAGGCCCCACTGTGGACCTGCTATCATGTTTCACGATTGGCTGCCTCCCAAGTTTGAGGAATCTGTTTTCATCTAACTTGTGCTGATGGCCCAAATTGTATTCCTTTGCTGATTTGACAATTTGAATTACTTTTTTAAAAATGTTAACAGCATATCTGTAGACTGAATTGATCTATGTCTGCATGTCTATTTGGGTCAGGCCACTTGTAGATGACGTTTGAACAGCGGCCGAGTGTTTACGTAGGGTAGTCGCAGACTACACCGCCAGAAGATAAACATTTTGCACATTTACACAAGTCGCTCAGCTGAGCAGTAAGTTTTTACTATTATAGCACTGTAATTTATACATTATCATCTTGAAATATGTGACTTTTACCAATGTTATGAAAATAAAATCCAGCTTTTCTGTCAATAAAACCTGATTTTAAAAATACGGCAGCACGTTGGCCAAGTCGGTAGCGCTGTCGCCTTAAAGCAAAAAGGTCCCGGGTTCGAATCTCGGCTCGGGTGCCTTTCTGTGTGGAGGTTGCATGTTCTCCCCCGTGTCCACGTGGGTTTTCGCTGAGTACTCCGTTTTCCTCCCACAGTCCCAAAACATGCTGCTGCATAGGTTATTTTACTTGCAGATTAAATTGCCCGCAGTGCCCGATGATGGACTGGCTTCCCATCGTGGGTATATCCCTGCCTTACGCCCTGTGTCTGCCGGGATAGGCTCTGGCTCACCGCGACCCTGTACAGGACGAAGCGGTTTCTGACAATGAAATGAGATGAGTCCTATTTTGGAGGAATCTTCAAATTTACTGATTGATGTAGCCTTCTTCAAACGCTTGAATTACAGAAAGAGGTTATTAAAGTGATTATGTAAAATAATTGGTTTGCACTGCAATGCCTTGATTGGTTGCATTAAATTCGCACACTTTTGCCTCGCTTTATAATAATCTTTTCATTTTTAAAGCACCTTTTACTCAATTGTCACAAAGCACTTCGCAGAGCTGTGGAGGGAACGGCATGTCAACAACAACATCAGAATAGATCAATTAAGTAAAATAATGACTATAAATCAATGGACATCAAATATAAAATAAAATTATTGTTGAAACAAATAAAGGGAGGAATGAATGTCCTTTTAAAGCAAGATCACTTGATAGTCGGGACATTTTCTTCGTATTTCATAACATTCAGAAATATATCTGTGGGGTTTTTTTTTATTAAATCTCGTGGCAGTAAACCCAATTTTTTAATCCATAATTCTCATAATTGGAATTTATTCAAAGTGTGAAGATTTCAATTTGAAGCAGTGTTGTGTGCGACAACCTCATCCATGCGTTTCAAGGGCATGCGAAGCAAATAATTCGCATGCCCCTGAAACGCAAATTTAAATCCATGAGCTCAGTGGTGCTGATTCATTGGTCTGATCCCTGGTCCATCACCACTCAAGGCACGTGGTATAGGCAGCCCCAGAGCTAGCCTCTCACAGCCACCCACCACCTTTCAAGGCTCCACACTCTTCCAGATTTATATTATAGACAAGCGAAAAAAATGTTTGAATAATAACTAACGCCGACGGCCGTTTATCTTCAAAGTTCGACTAACGCACATAACTATGAACACACGTGTCCCTGCATATTTTGACTGTGATCTTATTCCCTGTGTGGGGTTTGTACATCGCTACCCCCCTCGCTTCATCACACCTTTTAAACAAAGTTATTCAACAGGGTGGTTGCTTTAAACTAGATGGATTGCTCTTTGACAGCATGGTGGTGATGCAGTGAGTAGCCTTGCTGCCTCACAGCAAGAAGGTCCCGAGTTCGATTTTCAGTTCTGGTGTCTTTCTGTGTGGAGTTTGCGTGTTCTCTCTGTGTTCGCGTGGGTTTTTGCCGTTTACTCCGGTTTCCCCCCAAACTAAAAGAAACACTCGTCAATGGCCTATGACAATCTATAGGTTACAGCGTCTGGAAAATATTAGTGCCAGCTAACCATGTGACTGCCTCCCCTGAGTCTGCAGTTTCCTCACTCCTCACAATCGTTTTCACTTGGAACAATTACCTTCGACATTGAACGAATACTGTGCCACGCATCACACGCTGCGATTGCTACATGATGACTAACCCGTGAACGACGTCTCGTCTGGCAGTCGTTGGCAAGATGCTGTCGGGGCTTCGCAGGGCAGCCGTCGAGGCAGCGAGACAGATGCGGGCAGCACCCCCCCCTTTGCCCACCTCGGTGGTGCCCGCGCGCTTCCAGAGCTGGTCTCCACGGCAGATCAATTCGGACGCCAACTTCCACTCGGCGTCATTCTCGGAGGAGGACCACCCGCGCGTGCTCATCACCGGTACGGGATGCGTGAGTGGGTTTCAGCGAAGTTCAACGATGGTTCAACGAGGTCTACGGAGGTCCAAGTGATGCCCTGCTCGCGGCCATTCTGCTCATTGTAGTCCCCTCCGCCACAGCCGCGTGACTGTATAAGAGGAGACGCTGTACCATCATTTTGTCATGTTGCATAAAGTAAAACATGTAAAAGGATGTGTAATCTGAAATCATCTCATGACTTGTTTTAAATAATGCTCCTTGTCTCTTAGTTAACTTTTTTTTAGAACGCTGCTTTATAGTCATAGTTACTCTGTAGATTGTTCAAAAACTCCATTCAATCATAGGTTGGCTGAAACCCATATTTGACCCAAACTCCGGCTGGTGTCCTGATTCGAGTTATCCAATCACCTTGCCTGTAGATCAGGGTTCTGAAAACTTGATGGATTCCTCCTAATTGTAGTCACTGTGGGAAATGTTTCACTTGGCAGAGTGAATATCAAGATATATGCAAGTTGCACAGTGTTAAAACCCTCTTCTGATTACAGTACTATGTTCTCGAATTCCGTTTTTAATGGCTCAGCATTTAATGTGGGATAATTACAACGTTTCTATGGCTTTAAACATAACAATGAATCTAATGCATTAACGTTTGAGAACCCTGCACTGAGCAGTTGCTTACAATGATTAAACAGTATATAAGTGATAGCCGAGGCGCTTTACACATCTCCACATAAACCGTGTTGTATGTGCATCGTGGTGGATGTCTTTGATTTTTTATCTCGTGAATTCTTATTAACCACTTCAAACAACATCTTGACGCAATTAAATATCCACTGTAGAGTGCATAGAACATGATGCTGTGTAAATTCGCTGGAAGCAGAGCCATGCCACACAGTTGTCATTTATAGGTTTGTACAAAACATTTTGTAAGACTTAAGGATTGACTCGTAAGACTTGTATTCCTGCTCAAATGAGCATTGAGGCAGAGTTCATTTCCTGTTTCCAGCCCTGAGCCATCGGTGGCAATTTCTGATCAACATGTTGAGGCTGGGTCTATCTATAGTTAAGCTTTGTTGACTTAACAGAATGGTGCCTCTTTTTAACCAACACGGGAGGTGTGATGAGTTGAATTCACCCCTCCTCCCCACGATTTGAAAACTCAACGTTCTCGTTGTGAGACCCTCACTCAAGCACTGAGCCACCCGATCGGTTAACCTAATTTTTTTTAAAGTTCTAATATGCACACTCATTCAAAGCTGTGTGCAGCAATTCATGCTTTGTTCAAGGTAGTGACAGTTTGGGGAGGCTTTCATCTAGCAGTGGATAGTAAATAGCTATCGTATATTTTCTACAAGTGGATCAATTAACCACGCTGGTGATACCATGAATTGTTTACCACCCAGCATCCTAATTCGTTGATTGGTAGCGCCTCTCGTGGCTGTAGGGTTTTTTTGATGCGTTTGGGGTGCTTTGTTTTTTGAGAATACAAACATTCCCTCGGAGTTAACCAAGTGGCCGCTTAGTGTCGTTTTGCGCGTGCGTGTTCAATGCAACAATGCACCGGTTCTGTCGGTAACGAACTTCGCTGATTCTTCAACAGTTTCTATTTTTTTAGGCTAAAAGTACAGCCCTGCAATGTCTTGCTCAGGCCACTGCCGGTGGAAAGGTGTCCTTGCGGGAGATCTAGAGCCCCGAAAGAAAGGGGTTCTTAACCTTGCACACCTCAAGGACCGCTTGGTTCAGATCTCACAGAACACGAGGTGGCGATCGTGGCCCACTGATAAGTCGCATCACACCGATGACAATGGTGACCCAAGAGTATTTGGCCTACTCTTCCACGCTCGTTGGACATCTACCCACATTGTCTCATCTCATCTCATTATCTGAAACCGCTTAATCCTATATAGGGTCATGGTGAAGCCGGAGCCTATCCCGGAAACACAGGGCGCAAGGCAGGAATACACCTGACGACGGGACGTCGGTCCATCGCCGGGCATTGCGGGACAATTTTAGTCTGCGAGCCAATCAACCTATCCAGGAGCATGCTTTTGGACTGTGGGAGGAAACCGGAGTACCCGGCGAAAACCCACGCGGACACGGGGAGAGCATGCAAACTCCACACAGAAAGGCACCGGAGCCGAGAGACTCGAACCCGGGACCTTCTTGCTGTGAGGCGTCAGCGCTAACCACTGCGCCACCGCGCCGCCCTACCCACATTGTACTCCTCCATATGAGACTTGCCTCTCAACTGACTGGGGTCCTCAACTGTTAGAAGGACAGATGTTGGAGAGGGGGATAAAAAGTGCACACTATGCAAGTGTTTGTATGTATGTACGCATTTATGGTACTGGGATTATATGCTCAAAATTTAAATGCACAAGACCGAGGCTTTTATGTCGTATTTCGGATTTACTTTCCCACTTACTGATTACTTTTTCTAAAACTTGGACACTCTTTTACCTTTCACTTCCCACTTTTTTTTTTACAATCATCAACCCTCTTAAGCAACCACATGCGTTTATCCTGACTTCAGAAAAACTTGGAACTAAAATGGTCAGTCGGGTGGGTACTCTGCTAGTTTCAACTTCCATATTAGTAGATTGACTTGAACTGTTGACCTGTGGATTGCTGGTCCAGTAGGCTGACCGATACATCACGGTGGTATTAAGTGTCTTCATGGGTGACGGAGAAAATGCCGATTTTAATTTGGACTCTTAAGCAATTGCCCCAACAAGTCGTGGCGCAAGCTTGCGTGATGTGGAGTTGTGTGCGAGTTCATTTTGGCTCGTGTGCGTGCATGCCAGAGGAGAGACGGAGATTAATTATTATATAAGCAAATGACAAGCCTGTCTGATGGCGCAACGTCACTTCCTAATCTTTATATAAATGATGCAAGCCTTGTGGAAGCCGTATCTTGCCTCGCTGCCAAGGGCGTGTGTGCATCTTTGCAACATCAAACCTAAATTTGTATTGTCATTCTGTTTGGCACAGTGCGTTGTATCAGTTTTGTACAGAAAAAAATGCAAAAAAAGCTCTGGAAAAGATTAACATTTGAACGTGATTCGCACACCCTTACGCACCGCCAAGCGGCTGTTTTTCCGCCAGATATAACCGTGAACACCTGTTTTGAGGTGACTAAGGTAGACGTCGTATGGACATAACAGCTGGTGTGTTGAAGCTTGCCGGATGCCTGAGTGGCAGTACTGTCTGTGTCTGTGCCACGTGACCTTGGCCATGTCTGTTTCACATGTGCGTTCATTGCTTTTCATGATGTTGCGGGGAAGACAGCGTTAAGGCGGCAGTGCAATAATAGCATTTGTGCCTCGCAGCAAGGAGGCACTGGGTTTAATTCCTGACTCAGAGCACCTTCGTGGCTTCTGTATGGCGTTTGTACAATTCTCCCCCTCTTCTGTATGAAATTCCTCCAGGTTCTGGGGTTTCCAGCCGTAGCAAACAAAAATACGTTCAATGTAAATGGTCTTGGCCAAACATTTGATCACTCAAAATCATTGCAAGGGTACTCACTTCGGAGTACACATAGCAGCACAATTGTCCCCTGCTGTAAAAAAAAAACCTGATAGAATCCTCCTGAAAAAAAGTATTGAAACTGTGCCGCTTTTCTAGTGAAAAAGGCATCACAATAAATCGTGAACATTGTTATCTAGGTTTTGCTTTAGCGCACTGCTCAGATCACCATATTTGATGTATGCTGCATAATGGTTTGAACGCATTTTTAAAAACTTTCTCACACATGGACACGCACAGTGCGTTAGAGATACTGCCATGTGTAGTGGTTAGTCCATCGACCCAGCATTCTAGAGGTCGGCGGTTACATCTCCCAGTGGCGCAGTTAAAAAAATTGTCTTAAGTCCCCTGATCCAGGATCCGCCAAATAGCTTGTGTACTGTAGGGTACAGTGTGGGAACTCCCACTTGTTCCAAGACGCTCAGACAGCTTGGAAGGTAGGCCAAATGTCCTATGGCGGGGGTTTCTACAGCTGAAAGCGAAGTGAGCAAGTAATCGCAGGTCTGTACCTTTACCACCGATGAAATGTGTGATGTAAACATTGTGGCAAATATAGCGCCGTGATAATCTTCCTAATTTGTGAAAAGCTTCTAAATATGGAACTGGGTCTGTCTAATGCATATGTATTGTTTATATTTCTATGCATCGTTAATATTATTGCTAATATATATGCATCGTTAATATCATTACTAATATATATGCATCGTTAATATTTTGCAGGAGGCTTGGGTCAGCTTGGCCTTGGCTTCGCAAAGCTGCTCAGGTGCGATTTACAACCTGACAAGCACACGTCACCATACACGTCATTGCTTACACGTTTAGGCATCCCCAAGGCAGTTCGATTCCCACCTAGAGAGCCTTTCTGTGTGGAGTTTATGTGCTCTCCCCCTGTTCTGCGTGGGCTTCCTCCGGGTTCTTTGGATTCATCCCACAACAAAAAAAATGCTTTAAAACATCGGCTGATAACATCAGAATATATAGAACGCAGTGTCTCGCAGGTGTGGCGCCAGCTTACTGGATGGCTGCCTTTCCCCCGCCTCTTTATGGATAAGGGCGTCTGCTAAACAATAATTATTAATACAATGTCCATTTGCGCAGTTCACTGTTCACTGCGAAAGTTGGTCTGCCCCTAAAACACGGCGATTCGCTCTCTTGCAGGCAGCGGTTCGGGAAAAACAATGTCATCCTTTCTGATATCCGGAGGCCACCGAATGACGTGTTTGTAAACGGTGAGAGCACCTTCACACACCGCCAGCTCCCTGCACCACGTGCAGCTCATGACACTGTATTTGAGGCAATGCCTCTCTTGCACAGAGTGCTGCAGACCCGTGCCGCGTTGTGTTCACACCGCTTGAACGGCTCTCCGGGCATGACGATGAATTGTGACTGTCTATAGAAGGGTGATCATGTGTAATGAGACGAAATGAGCTTGCCTGAAGAAAGACTCACGCTCAGATAGTGCAGCAATGCTGTTAGAGGCTGCAGTGTGTTAGGAAGACCTAACATGCTAATTGTTTGTGTATTTACATAGAGAGATAACCGAGTACCTTGAGTGACTGACTAGTTAATCTAGAGGTGCGTGTAACCTGTGCCCCTCACTCTGCAGTAACCAAGAGGTGGCCTCGACGTTTACTTTATTTAGTTGATGGGGCTAATGGCATACCTAAGAGCCAGCAAAATGTTTGACTGCATTATTTGACATGATGACAGCAACTAAATGTAATGCACACACTTAAAATTCGACAAAGATTTCACAGGCTGTCATCCACAAGATTAGGTCCAAGAGGTTTTTATTTTAATGCCATTCTATCACTATTAGGGGGGGTTACCGTTTTCAGTCTGTGAAATCTTAGTCGAATTTTAAGTGTGTGCATTACATTTAGTTGCCGTGAGCTTAGGATACTTAGACGCCCTGATTATATCCATTGGGGCGCCGGCAACAAAAAGCTCATTAACCTGCCTAAAATAGATTTCCCTACCCTCATTCCCATATTAAGCCCTACATATTGACTACTAAGGAAACAACAAGTTAGACCGTTTGCAGTTCGACGTTGCTTGATTAAAATACCACTGGTTAGTGTTCCTCTTCCAGCACAAACATTACTGAAACAAAACCCACTTTGCTCTGCTCAATGTGCACTCTCTGAACGCAGAAAAAGCCCCACTGATTGCCCAGCCGATCTCGGTTTAACAGTCTGGACCTGCTCTGCCTAACAGAGACTTGGCACCATCAAGATGATCTTCTCACATTGAATCAGGCCATAGCACGAGACTTTATATTCCATCAGAAGGCTCGTTCAAATAGCCATTGTGGTGGCTTAGCCACCACCGGCATATGTCTCTGGATTGGAGGTCGGCTCAACCTGTGAAGTTGGTGCTGCTCTACCGCCCACCTTGATCCTCCACTTCTTTTGTCAATGAACTGTCTGAGCTGCTTTGTAAGATGTGCTCCACTTCTGAAAGGATTGTAATTCTGGGCGATTTCAACATCCACGTTGACTCTTTAAAGAGCCTGCTTGCAAGGGAACTCATTGCCACTCTGACCTCACTTGGCTTCACTCAACACGTGACATCTGCCACTCACAGACGCGGCCATGCTCTTGACTTGGTTTGCTTACGGGGCATATCGGTAACCAACCTCTCTGTCACTGATCGTAGTTTGTCTGATCATTTTCATCTCCAAGTACCAAATCAAATTTTGTAACCTTAGTGCCCTCACTCCAGACATATTCGCTGCCTCAATCAATAGTATTTCACTCTTCGCCTCGGCAAACTCTGCCTCTAATGCGACAGCAGAAACTTGCAACAACATGCTATCAAGAGTACATGATGATTTGGCCCCATTAAAATCACGCTTTGTCTCAGACAGAAAACCATCCCTCTGGTATACTGCTGAACTCCAGGGTTTTAAGCAAATGCACGCAGGGCCGAACGGACTTGGAGAAAATCTGGCGTCACTGGTCATTGCCAAATCTTTAAGGAATAACTCCTCCGTTACCGGAAGGCACTTGACTGTACCTGTACCAACCATCTTTCCAGCATTCTGGTTGATACCTGCAACAAGCCCAATATTCTTTTCTTGACCATTAATCAGCTCCTTCATCCTACAAGTCACTCAACCTCACCTCCCTTCACTTATAAAGATCAGGCGGATCAGTTGATCATTATCGCCCCATCTCAAATCTACCATTCATCTCCAAGGTCCTTGAATGTGCCGTAGATACGCAACTCTAGAAACACGTTATTAACAATGACCTCCTCGATCCCTTCCAATCTGGGTTCAGATTTGGCCATAGCACTGAAACTGCTCTGGTAAAAGTAGTTGATGACCTACTCGTTGGTGCTGATGAAGGCTTGCTAAGTATTCTTATCTTCCTGGACCTGAGTGCTGCCTTTGATACCATTGATCATCGAATCCTGCTTGAGTGATTGGAGGGTATAGGGGTGTCTGGCTGTGTCTTGCATTGGCTGAGCTCCTACCTGTCCGACCAGAAGCAGTTTGTCAGCCTCAGAGGCCAACACTCAGAGATTCATCCTGTTTTGTCTGGAGTTCCTCAGGGTTCAGTTCTCGGCCAACTCCTCTTCAGTATCTACCTACAACCTCGTGGCCATTTCCTGTGCAGTCTCAATCTCAGCTACCATTGATATGCCAATGACATCCAAATCTATATCCAGAGAAAGTCATCCATCAATGTGTCTGATCTTTGCATGTCATCCTCACTGTCAACTGTGAAGGCTTGACTCAGTTCAATTTTTCTCAAACTAATGGCAACAAAACAGAAGTTTGCTTGTTGGGACCCCACACTAATTGTCCAAGGATGAACCTATCCAATTGATGCTTGACGACCAGACTTTTGAAGTTGCTAAGGCAGTCTGGAGTTTTAAGTGTGACTCTTGATTCCTCACTCACCTTCGAGACACTCATCAACAAGGTGACGAAGGTAGCCTATTTCCATCTCAGAAATATAGCCAGACTGCGCAACATCCTGTCACCTGCTGACGCTGAAAAGCTAATACACATCTTCATTTCCTCGCGAATCGATTACTGCAATGCACTGCTCCCTGGCACCCCTGCCTATCTGATCAATCGTCTTCAACGTGTGCAGAATGCGGCTACTATGGAGTCCTCACTCGCACACCCATCCGTGATCACATATCCCCAGTACTGATGTCTCTCCACTGGTAACCTGTTAAATACAGGATTGCATTCAAGATCTTCTTTCTCACCTACAAGGCTCTCACTGGTGCAGCTCCGACATTCATTCGTGACCTACTTCAGGCACCCTCCTCAACATGACAACTTCAATCCTACAATACGGGCTTGCTGCATGTGCCCAGGTCGCACCTCCATTCGATGGGTGACAGAGCCTTCTCGCGTGCTGCTCCAAGACTCTGGAATGCCCTTCCACTGGAGATTAATTCAACCGAGTCCTTGGGCATCTTCAAATCTCGTCTCAAGACTCGCTTGTTCCGTAAAGCTTTCAAGTCATCTGGCTAGAACTATTGATGCAGCTCAGTGTTGTCGTACCGGGATGTTGGCTCTCTTCTGACTTGCTCCTGCTCGGGAACATTTATTCCTTCCTCTGGCTTGGACTGTGAATGCGGCTCAGTGGTGCCGTGCTGGGATGTTGGCTTGCTTGTTTGTTGAAGAATTTTGTTTTGCTTACTTTGTGTGATATGATTTATTAATACTGTTTGACTTTCAGTTGAAATGTTCTGATGTTGTTGTTGACATGGCGTTCTCTCCACAGCTCGGATTTGTTAAAAAAAAGCCCCACAAAAAAACGTTGTTGCTGATTTTCCGTACTCTGTGTAGAATGTGTCTAATTTGGTGTTTTAAGATCTTAACACCTGCATAATTGCCAGAAATGGTAAAAACCTGTTCTACTTATTATATATGCACACTGGCAAAAAGTACCCATAGCGTTAACAGCTTCACCTGAGCTACTAAGCATTGATATTGCATTGCCCTGAGCTGACTGCCTTTTGGCATCATCTGGCTGACACTGACAATCAGGCTCAAAAGAAAGCCATGTCTGGTGAAGGCCAATCAGTTTGAAGGACAATGCATATGTTATCAAAGCTTCCTGTTTGCATATTTTGCCACAAGTATGTGTGGCTTTTGCAAACTAGACACATTGTGGAATGTGTCTAATTTGGTGTTTTAAGATCTTAACACCTGCATAATTGCTAGAAATGGTAAAAACCTGTTCTACTTATTACATCTGTCGTTTTTGTTGACGTGCTGTTCTTTCCGCAGCTCTGTGCAGTACTCTGTTACCCTCAGGTGAAAAGTGCTCTATAAATGCAATTATTATTATTATAATATGATAATGATAGCCGCGTCAATCGCTTGGCATCCTCAGGCGTACTGTGCCTTTAACGTCGGAGGTGAAACGTTGTGATGGAGAAAGAGAGAGCGATCGACACCTCTATCTCAAAAGAGCAGCTTTTCGAAGCAATCATCATGAATCGAGCCATGAAGCTCTACATCAGTACGGTGTGTAATTTGTTCTTTTGACGTCTGGATAAAGGTGGAAGAGTGCTCAGGAGGGTTGAAGGTACTTCTGCTAAAGTGAAAATTTAAAGGAGAAATAGTGTTAAAGTTTCATAACAGTAATCAGAAAGTGGAAAGTAAAACTGGCACAACATAAACGCTTTGTTTTTTTGCAAATAAAATGACAGCTTATGAAGGAGTCGAACTCAGAACTCTCATTGCGGATATATTTGCGGATATATACATATATATGTACAAACATTTGCTCTGTTATATATATATTATTTACGTAAATGAAACAATACTGACTAAACTACCACCAATTGCGAGACTGTAGGAGGGTGAGTGGAGGGCGACGCTGATATAACGAATGCGCTCGTGCATCCGTGGTGCGAAGGCCCCTTCATCTATGCTGACATCTTGGACTACAAGAACCTGCGTGAGATCGTCGTTAACAATCGCATCACGTGGCTCATCCACTACAGCGCCCTGCTCAGCGCCATCGGGGAGGCCAACGTGGCACTCGCTCGAAACGTCAACATCACCGGTGAGCCGTCGCGGTCGACCTCTGCCGATGGCTTTGGTCCTTGCACCATTGCTGTTGTTACCGCCGGTTTAAACGGTGTCCAGGTTGACGCGGGTTGGCTGGTTGCCTGCCAATGGTGGGGTACTGGAGCAGAATTTTCCAACTGGATACTCTTCCTGATGCCTATCTCATTCTGTCGGAAAATCTTTGAGTCGTGATTTGTCTGGGACACCCCCCGAGACAAGTTCACCGAGGGAAACTACAGCCTTTGGCTGTGAGTGGGACTTGAACTAGGGTGGTTGGCTGTGTAGTGCAGTGTGCTAACCGCTATACTCCCACTCTTTTATTTATTCATTTTCAATACCCGCTTGAGACTGTACAGGGTTGTGGAGTGGCCGGAGCCTATTCTGGCCAACAGAGGGTATAAGGCAGGGGAAAACCCAGGATGTTATGCCAGTACATCAAAGGGCACACATTTTTGGAATAATTTACTCAGCAGGCCAATTAACCTAGGCAGCAGTGTGTTTTTGAACCATGGGAGGAAACCGGAGTACCCATAAAAATCTACATATGCTTGGGGAGAGCACACAGACTCCACACAGAAAGGTTCCCGAGCCAGGAATTAAACCTGGGTTCTTCTTACTGTAAGGTGACAGAGCTACCCACTGTGCCACTCCCCAAACGTATATTGAAAGACACAGACCCCCCCTCCCCAATATTTCCTTATCAAACTAAAGGGTAAAGTATTGTTAGCTATTCAAAGACAAAGATCCCCTATATAGCCTTGACATAATTTAGGGTCAAGTGCTGTTAGCTATATATACAAACGTACATACACACAGATAACCCAAACGGCATTGAGCCTGTGCACTGAACCCCAACCCGGCTGTTTACTCATTGCTCAGGGTTGCACAATGTCCTGGACATCGCGGCAGAGAATGGACTCAAGCTGTTTGTGCCCAGCACCATCGGGGCCTTTGGGCCCACATCCCCGCGTGACCACACGCCCGATCTGTGCGTGCAGCGCCCGCGGACCATATACGGCGTGTCGAAGGTGCATGCCGAGCTCATGGGAGAGGTGAGACTGAATCGCAGGGGTTTTCCCATGTTCTGCGCTTCCCATTCACTGATTTGCTCTCTAACGGATACGATCCTCCTGATCACAACCTTTTTGTGTTGGGAGGGGTTTGTGTGTTCGCGTGGTCCAATGAACCCTATAGCTGTGTCACCTGCAGACGTGCATTTAATTTATCTGTGCATTCATTTCAAAGTAGGTCAAAATGTCAAATGTCACTCATATCACTCATATACATTTTTGGAAATGCTATGAAAGGACGAATTTTCGATATTTTAAATCCATCTACCATTTGGATTGGTATGGAATGATATTAATAGTATGTTGCAAATCACAATGAGGTCAGATCCACACCTAATAAATTATTGACCAAGGTTGGCAGTCGTCTTGTCTTGTCAACCTGGATCACAGTCGACAGTCAGACTTGTATTAATTTTCATTTTTGAAAGCTCCTTCCATCCAAAGGTCACAGCGCAAATTGGGGCAAATAAATCAATAAGAAATAAAGAATACACAGGGTGAAAAACGGTGTAAACGAAGAGGCCAAATGCTCAGCAGAGAGCCTCTCTTGAGCTCCCTCTAGCGCGGAGTTTCTTCTGCGAACGGTGGCACGAGCAAGCCATTGCGGGGCTGTGTCTTTAACCTCGATTAATGGAAGCGACGATGAATTTGTCACACACCAATAGGACGCCACATCCATCCACGTCCTGAAAGCGATTACGTCTCAGGAGGAAATCCAATTTCACAAAATGAGACGATAGATCAGTGCGGTCCACCATCCATGCACCCAGCCTCACCAGTGTCGTCCTATCGCACCTCTCGGTGGAGACTCTATGACGATGGCGCTCGTCCAAGCCCTAAGTGCTGTAACTCATGGCCCTTGGGAGCCAGATGCGCGCTGACAGTGCAACTGACGCAGAACACACGTGGAGATTTATGGTTACCGCCGACGTTTCCAGTAGTGTAGTTTCACAGCAGTCGCTTGTGCTGTCAAGCGACGTCCAATGAGAATGTGGTGCTAAAGTTAATAAACGTGGACAGTTTAAACACGGTCAGCTCGTCATGTTTAATGTTATTCATACGATCGGCATACCCACGCCACGTGCAAACACGTATATACCACGTTCATTTGACATTTCTCGTTGGTGAAGTTTCCTGCCCACATGACTGCTTTGTACTGCATTGCTTCCTGATGTCTTCTTGGCATTATTGCTGCCACATGATGATTCAGAAGAATAATCAATGAGTGGGAAGGAAAACTGAAATAATACCCAAAAGCATTGGATTTGAACCCGCTACCGTACTCTTAGTGGGACATACGTAAAAAAAAACACTTGCCCCATTATATATGTGAATATGAACGTTATATTGTGGTGATAAGTTTATGGAAAGCCTAATTTTAAGAAATATATTTTTTACATAAGCGGTCTGCCCTTCGCTCTCTATGTGTTTTGCACATTGTGCAGTATTACCATCACAAGTACGGGCTGGATTTCCGCAGCCTGCGCTACCCGGGCATCATCTCGGCAGATACGCAGCCTGGAGGAGGCACGACTGGTACAAGCAAAAGCGCCTACATATCCCATACACACCCCATACACTTCCCATACACTTCCCATACACATCCCACACACACACGCATACCTATTCTTTGAGAATGGCTGTGTCAAGCACTCCTCTCTCCTTTACGACGTTTCAACTGCCACGTTGGAGGTCTCGTGAGGCTTGAGAGCAATTCTCCCCATGCTGTATTTTCAGAGACCGGCATACGAGGGGGTAGATAGCCAGCACCACGCCTGGTTGACTGTCTCTCTAGTGCCGATGTTTACACAACAGGTGTCACTTGAGGCTGAGTCGATCAAGGGGAGGGTGGTGGAGTGGTAGCATCTGCACCACCAAAGAAAAAATCCAGTCCAAGGTGGTTTTATTCCCGTCTCAGATGCCTTTCTGTGTCGAGTTTGCATGTTCTCCGCCTGTGATGTATAGGTTTCCTCCAGGTTCTCCGTTTTCCTCCCACAACTAAAACGCACTCCTTAATTAATTGCCCAATAACATCATAATATATAGGATGCAGTGTCTGGCGGGTTGGTGTCACTGTGTGACCGCACCTCCTTTGCAGGTTACCTCTGCGAATGAATACGTCAGATACTGAATAATTATGGCACGTGTTATGAAGAGCATTATTTATTTGTTCATTGGGAGAGTGGCAGGACCGGTTAAAATTATCATTACAAGTATTGACCATGAGCGGGAATCAAACTCGTGTTGCCTGCTTCGCGACGCATTGCACTAACCGCTGTATGACTGCTGCCACACACATCTGGCGGTGGCAACTGTAGTGTGAATGTGGCCACACCCGGCACGCTGCGCTCTCACAGCAGTCCCACCGATCTCCTTCGTGTACATATGTACCATCGCAGACTACGCCGTGCAGATCTTTCACGACGCCTTGAAGTCAGGGTCCTTCAAGTGCTTCCTGCGGCCCGAGACGCGGCTGCCCATGATGTACGTGGACGACTGCCTGCGTGCCACGCTCGAGTTCCTCGAGACGCCTGGTAACCTACTGTCCATGCGGACTTACAACATCAGCGCCATGAGCTTCAGCCCCGAGGAACTGGTGGTCGAAGTGCGGAAGTACGTGTCCCAGCTGCGCGTGGAGTACAAGTCCGACCCCACGCGCCAGGCCATCGGTGAGTTCGCGATGATACTGCGTGGGTGAGCTCTGCATGATACACCATGTGGACCTCTTAGTCTGGTCTCCTGGGTTAGGCAGCATATGCAGTGTCTTGCCTTTCAAGCTTTCTCCACGCACTTCTGTGACGTTTGCAAGATTTGAAGTGAGGCGTCACATTAGGTTCTTCACCATTCGTGCATCTTGTCTGGGTTGTCATGGTTACCTTGTTGATTGGATAGTCACTGGCTGACCAATGCCTATGTTTTTTGATTGAGTGTTTGGCCTAAGCCTGTCTGTGTGTTCAGGCTGTACATCTAACTAAGCTTTAATTGGTAACAAAGCTGACAAACAAATGCTTCACCCAAAGTTGAAAGAGTGTATTAATGCTGATTGTAATTAATGCCATCGAATGTAATACTGGGTACTCGATCCCACAGGACGTTGGTGACAATGGTCTTTCACAAATCTCTGCTCTTTTAACTGCCAAGAATGGCCATTGTCATTCAACACCGTCTTTCTACATCCCATTCATAACAAAATGTCTTCATGGAAGGTGTGACTTGTCCAAGATATCTTCAAGACGGGTCTGCAGAACCACATTTCAGTTGCTTGAGTTCGTTTCTCCACTTAGTGATATTGTCTGACATTCTTATGCGTACATGAAAACTGGCATAACGTAACAATGAAGAACTCTTAGTTTCGTCCCCATAGAAATTTTATTATTTATCATCTCATCTCATCTCATTATCTGAAACCGCTTAATCCTTTATAGGGTCACGGTGAGCCGGAGCCTATCCCGGAAACACAGGGCGTAAGGCAGGAATACACCCGACGACGGGACGCCAGTCCATCGCCGGGCATTGCGGGACAATTTTTTAGTCTGCGAGCCAATCAACCTATCCAGGAGCATGCTTTTGGACTGTGGGAGAAAACCGGAGTACCCGGCGAAAACCCACGCGGACACGGGGAGAGCATGCAAACTCCACACAGAAAGGCACCCAAACCGAGAGATTCGAACCCGGGACCTTCTTGCTGTGAGGCGTCAGCGCTAACCACTGGGCCACCATGCTGCCCAATTATTTATTAGTATTTTTTTTTATATTGAAAAAGCTTTCTTTGGCCATCCTTAGCCTCCATTTTATTTCATGATCACATTTAACATTTGATGTTATCCAGCTTCCCAGATAGTTGAAGTTTTTCACCTGTTTCTTATTTTCATTACCTATTTTGATATTGCATACAGGTACACTTATTTAAAATTACCATGCATTCTGTTTTCCTAGAATTGATAGTTAAATTCTTCTCCCTTTTACTAACAACCTAATCCAGAATTCCTTGCAGCTTCCCCTCCAATTCCGATAAGATAACGACATCATCTGCATAACGCAGGTTATATTCAGATTTTGTCCACTGATTGTCAACCGAAAAAGCCCCACTCATCGCTGAGCTGATCTCGGACAACTGGATCTACTCTGCCTAACAGAGACCTGGCATCATTAAGATTATTTTATCACGTTGAATCAGGCCCTACCGCGAGACTTTGCATTCTATCAGAAGGCTCGCTCAAATGGCCGTGGTGGTGGCCTAGCAGCGCTTCACCATGTGTCTGCCGACATCCAACAGATTTCATCACTGACCCTCAATTCATTTGAGCATATGGCTCTGTATTGGAGGTCGACTCAACCTGTGAAGTTGGTGCTGCTCTACCGCCTGCCTGGAGCCTCCACTTCTCTTGTCAATGAACTGTCTGAGCTGCTTTTTAAGATGTGCTCTATTTCTGAAAGGATCCAAATTATTGGTGATTTCAACATCCATGTTGACTCTCTAAAGAGTCCTCTTGTAAGGGATCTCTGACCTCACTTGGATTCACTCAACACGTGACATATACCACTCACAGATGTGGCCATACTCTCGATTTGGTTTGCTCATGGGACATATAGGTAACCAACCTGTCCGTCACTGATCTCTGAACAATATGCTATCAAGCATACAGGATGATTTGGCACCATTAAAATCATGCTGTGTCTCAGGCAGAAAATCATCCCCTAGTTTACTGCTGAACTTCGGGATCTCAAGGTGAAGGCATGCAGAGCCGAACGGACTTGGAGAAAATCTGGCCTCACTGTTCATGGTCAAATCTTTAAGGAACAGTTGATCTTCTACGGAAAAAAAGCACTTGGCTGTGCCCATACCAGCCATCTTTCCAGCATTCTGGCTGATACCTGTGGCAAGCCCAAGATTCTTTTCACTACCATTAGTCAGCTCCTTTGTCCTACCAGTCACCTCCTTTCACTAATAAAGATGAGGCAGATCAGCAGATTCAGTTATTCTCCAAAAAATCTGAAGCCATCGTATCTCTAACTAGCCTCAATCACCAACCAACACCTCAATAAATGTTCCTCCACCTTCCTTGACATCAAAATTCCTGGAATTTTCCGAATTAACAGAATCCAAGGTCTCTTCTTTAGTTGCCAGATATTGGCCCACAAACTGCTCCCTGGATCCTTGCCCATCCAAAATCACCCAGGCAAACTTCAAATTCCTGCCACGTTTGTCACTAATCTGTTTAACTCAATTCGCTCTGATATCGTTCCCCCCCTGTTCAAATGTGCCACAGCTACCTCCCTGCTTAATAAACCTGCCCTCCATTGCAATATCCCTGAAAATTATCGCCCCATCTTAATTCTACCATTCACCTCGAAGGTCCTTGAACGTGCCGTAGCTGCACAACTCCAGAAACACGTTATTAACAATGACCTTCTCCATCCCTTCCAATCTGGGTTCAGATTTGGCCATAGTACTGAAACTGCTCTGGTAAAAGTAGTTGATGCCCTACTCGTCGCTGCTGATGAAGGCTTGCCAAGTATTTTGGTCTTCCTGGACCTGAATGCTGCCTTTGACACCATTGACCACCCGATCTTACTTGAGCGAATTGAGGGTATAGGGTCTCTGGCTGTGCCCTGCATTGGCTGAGCTCCTAGCTGTCCGACCGGAAGCAGTTTATCAGCCTCGGAGGACAAAACTCAGAGATCCATCCTGTTTTGTCTGGCTTTCCAAAGGGTTCAGTTCTCAGCGCACTCCTCTTCAGCATCTACATATAACCTCTTGGCCATTTCCTGCACAGTCTCAATCTCAGCTACCATTGCTATGCCAATGACATTCAAATCTATATCCACATCAAGTCATCCATAAATGTGTCTGGTCTTTGCATGTCATCCTCACTGTCAACTGTGAAGGCCTGGTTCAATACAAATTTTCTAAAACTAAATGGTGACAAAACAGCAGTTTTGCTTGTCGAAACTCCGCACCAAATGTTCAAGGCTGAACCTTTTCAATTGATGCTTGACGACCAGACCACTGAAGTTACTAAGGCAGTCCGGAGTATAGGTGTGACTCTTGATTCCCACTCATCTTCGATACACACATCAATAAGGTGACAGAGGTAGCCTACTTTAATCTCAGAAATATAGCCAGACCTGCTGATGCTGAGAAGCTAATACACATTTTCATCTCCTCACGAATTGATTACTGTAATGCTCTGCTCCCTGGCACCCCTGTTTACCTGATCAATTTTCTCCAACGTGTACAGAATGCGGCTGCTAGAGTCCTCACTCACACCCATCAATGATTACATAACCTCAGTACTGAAATCTCTCCACTGGTTACCTATTAAACTCCAGGATTGAATTCAAGATCCTCCTTCTCACCTACAAGGTTCTCACTGGTGCTGCTCTAATATACATCCGTGACCTACTTCAGGCACCCGCCTCAACACGACAACTTCAATCCTCCAATATGGGCTTGCTGCATGTGCCCAGGTTGCACCTCCATTTAGTGGGTGACATCATTCTCGCGCTCTGCTCACAAGCTCTGGAGACGCCTTCAGCTGAGACCTTGGGCATCTTCAAATCTCGTTTTAAGAATCACTTGTTCCGTAAGGCTTTCAAGTCCTCTGGCTAGGAGTATTGATGTGGCTCAGTGTTGTTGCACCAAAATGATGGGTTTCTTCTGACCTGTGCCTGCTCTTGAACATTTATTCCTCCCTTGTTTGTTGCAGAATTTTTTTAATCGCTTATTTTACATCCTTCTGTAATTTATTGCTACTCTTTGACTTTTAGTTGAACTGTCCTGATGTTGTTGACATGTCGTTCCCTCCGCAGTTCGGATTTCTAAAAAAAAAACTCCATTAATACGTTATTGCTGATTTGCATTAATGTTTCTGCCCGGCGATGGACTGGCGTCCCGTCGTCGGGTGTATTCCTGCCTTACGCCCTGTGTTTCCGGGATAGACTCCGGCTCACCGTGACCCTATATAGGATTAAGCGGTTTCAGATAATGAGATGAGATGAGACATTAATGTTTCTCATCTCGTTGTTGATGTGCCGTTCTCTCCGCAGTTGTTCAGTGCTTTGTGACCCTCGGGTGAAAAGTGCTCCATAAGTACAATTATTATTATTTTTAACCCTGGCAAAACTTCAATTTCTCTTAAGATGTTCTCACTGTGCAAGTTAAACAAGTCTGATGAAAATGCACAGCCTTGCCTCACACCTTTTTAATTGGGATGAAATAGCTTAGTTCATTTCTGATGCTTATTCTTGCGGTTTGATCCTGGTTATGTTTTTTAGAATTCTCAAGTATTTACTATCAATGTCTAGTTCTTGAATCATTTTCATTATCTCCTCGTGTTTTATACTATGGAATGCTATGTTAGTCAATGAAACACAAAAATAGTTCTTTCTTCATTTCAATTCCCTTTCTAAAAGCATTTGGATGATAAAAATGACATTTTTTGTACCTCGATATTCAACAAGATCAATCTTCAAAAAGATTGAGGTAATTGAACCTGCAATATAAAGTTGTCAGGCTCTTAGCTACTTTTCCTGTTAAAAACTGGCTAAATTGTTTAAAGGTTTATCAAAACCTGAGACAAACTAGAAATAAATGACAGTTTGCGAATGTGCCAAATACGAAACAGAAACACCTCAATTTATATATGTTCTAATTTTTGTTAAATTTCAAACGTAAGCTTACAAAACATTATAGACGTTGACTTTCACGCTGCAAATTAAACATTGCTGCATATTATACTGCAAATTAAATAATGAGCCATATGTACGTATTTGATTGGTAAATTTCGTATTTAGTGGAATCCTGTGATTGAATCAGCCAGTAATTTTCCATTAGATTTACCACAATGTAGACGATAACAGAATCACTTGTCAAATTCAATTGCAACCCTGAAGCTTGATCATTAATATGTTAGGGACATGATTTTCTCTGGGCCTAGGAAACCGATTTGTGGGGTTTTTTTACTTCTTCGGTAACCTTAGAAAATTGTTCTTAGTTGGCTGACAGGGAGGGGTGACAACAGTTCTTGCGTCACTAATCATAAACCACTGTTTGCACCCACATTTTGACTGAACCTACTTATAAAACA
Source organism: Mordacia mordax (assembly GCA_036362905.1). Taxonomy (NCBI): domain Eukaryota; kingdom Metazoa; phylum Chordata; class Hyperoartia; order Petromyzontiformes; family Petromyzontidae; genus Mordacia; species Mordacia mordax. The sequence goes on from JAZEWT010000013.1 coordinate 12,038,814, forward strand.
TACTCTGGTGTAAACGGCTCGAAGTGTTTGCCCCATGTATGGACAATGGCTGGGGAGCTTCTGCTTACATTTTCCAATTGTTAAGCCTAAAATATATGTACTGTACAATGTTTCTCCAAATCGATACATTGATTTGCCTTCATCCTGGAGTTACTATTTAACCTCATGTGGCAACGATGCAATAAACAGTATTTCTACAC
>JAZEWT010000013.1:12058650-12075973 GCA_036362905.1 Mordacia mordax
AGTACTGGCTGCGGGGGGGGGACTTTTACGGTAGAAGGGTGACGTCGTTGAGAACTCGCTAGAAGGGGCCGTGGGGATATATAGGCGAGGGGGTTGGAGGGGGCGAGGAGAGTCTCCTGGGGGAACGAGAAGGAGAAGAAGCGTCACGATGTAACTGCTCGTTGTATGCCGCTCGTTGTATGCCGCTACTCCCCGGCCCCGTGCACTGCTGGTTTCAATAAAGCATCAAAATCAAGAAGTCTCTGCTCATCCGTGCTCGCTGGCTGATCTTTCGCAGAGTGGGTGCTGATCCTCGCCGTGGTGTTGCCGCTGTAAGCCGTCACAAGCCCGCAGTCGAAACCGTGGTGTCACAGTTGGGCTGATGTGGCACAGGAGGACCTGGATCTGAGTGTAATTGCTGAAGACTGGTACCACCGTGTTAAGATCGACCTCTGTGGAGGAGGATCGTGAATCATGCTACGGGCAGTTGGAGGCAGTCGCACTCCATCAACATCGGAGGGCGGAGGAGCGACGCTCACGAGTGGAGTGTCGGACGGCTAAAACACAGCAAGTTAGCACAGTAGGGAGCATAGGTGGTGCATTTGTCAGTCATGTCAGTCATCTCAGTCAGGCGACCCTTAACACCTGGGTCTGTTCCATGACTTACAATCAGCGAGCCTTCGACACTGCACGTGGCTTCAAGGTGCATATGGTCTGGCACAGGCGCCATGGTGACGTCACGCCACTTCGTGGCGAATGGCGGTTGTTGTTGTGGGGTGAGCGAGTTCTCGGCGTTCAACGTGGCACATTGTGTGTGCGTGAGGAACGGTCGAGCGCTCAAACTGTGCTTGGGGGTGGTAAAATGCTCATGGGGAGGAATTGTGTCGGCCATCCTGAGGAGGGGAGAAGCGGCCGGTTCCACGGAGCTCGGGGAGCAGCTTTACGTGAAAGTATGTCTATATCGCAACAGCACAGTCCCACATTTACAGTTATTATTTTATAAAGTAATATATAGTACACTTCTTTGTAAATCCACTGTTGGATGGACTGCCCAAACAGCTCTGAATCACTGGGGTTTTTCTGGTCATTACTTAACGACATCAATCATTGTGCAATGATGAAGGGTACACACGTGTTAACGTTGGCGTTCTATGGAAAGAGAAATGCATACACTTTCCTTCCAGTGTTGTGAAATTACCTGTAAGAGTAACCATGCAATGGCATTCAGTTTATGCAGAAGGTTTTATCACGTGAAACGAAACGTTAGACAGCATGTAATGATGTAGGTTTTCACGGCTCGATGCATGATGATTGCTTCGAAAAGCTGCTCTCTCGGGACAGCCGCCTCGATGGCTCTCTCTCCTCTCCTCGCGACGTTTCGCCTCACACGTTGGAGGCATCCTCAGGCGAAGTGTTCGTGCGCGGCTTCTATTGTCTCCTTATATGTGTGGGCGTGATGCGTGTGTTCTTTGTTGTGTGAGTCCGTTTCTAGGTCACTTTGACACTAATTTCCATATCCTATTCCCACCCCCGGAGCTGTGATTTCCCCCTCCCTGCTTTGTCTGTGGCTAGTCCCCTAATTTCCATCTCATGAAAAGATGCCCCTCCTATAATTAGACGATCCCTCTCTGATGTCCTGCTGTCCTGACTTCAATAACTGGCCTCCAGGATTGGCTAAGTTTTATACGCATTTCTTGTTTTCGGTTCATGATGTTTTTAGTCTTCTGAATTTCAATTGCTTCACGTTAGACAGCATGTCAAACAACAGACATGAAAGCACATCGGAGCGCTATTACTGTACTGCACAACAGTAGAAACTTTAGCTTGCTTACACAGTTTACAAGGATGCTATTTTTACTTCTGGTCAATGACTTACGACAGGTGGTTAACAAGGTTATATGACAAACAGACAAGAGGGAATCATTGCCAAGATGATCGAGGTGTCTGGGAAGGCCAGAGGCGTGTGGAATATCACAAATAACTCAAGACATGTGCCTCATTTCTGGAGTTGCCACCTCGATCGAACAACAAAACTGAGACACATACCCTGTGGTGGCAGAGTAGGCGAGCAAGGATTTATATGTAATCAATAAAAACCTATATTTTTGAATAATGACTTCTTCCCTAAAAACGTACAGATTTCCCAGGAGAGTTGTCTCCTCGAAAAGGAGGACGAGCCTGAGAAAAGCGGAAAGGTGGGAACCCCTCTCGGTGCTCTGCCATTGAGCAGTTGCCTGATGCTTGTCCTGCAGGTCTGAGTAATTTTTAACACGACGGCTTTGTTATAATAATAATATTTGTATTTATAGAGCGATTTTCATCCCAGGGTCACAGAGCGCTGCACAGAGCTGCGGAGAGAACGGCACGTCAACAACAACGACACTAGAACGGAAAAGCAGCAACAATAACATTTTTGGGGGGTTTATTTAAATATACACATCGTTGCAGAACAACATATAAAATATGATCTGACTTTCAACTAAAATTAAAAAATGCAAAATGATCAGTGTTTATAATACGAATATTGGGAAATGGTTTAATGTAACATTTATCGAATAATAATAATTGCATTTCGAGAGTGCTTAGTACACGAGGATCACAAAGCGCCGCACAGAGCTGCAGAGAGAAAACTACATAAGAACGGCACATAAGCAATCACTATTTTTTTGAGTTTTTTTTTTACAAATCCGAGCTGTGGAGAGAATGGCATGTGAACAACATCAGGGCAGACCAACTGAAAGTCAAATAGTAGCATTAATTTATAGAAGGACATAAAATAAGCTATGAAAAAAAAATCTGCAATAAACAAGGAAGGAATAAATGTTCCCGAGCAGGCACAAGTCGGAAGAGAGCCATCATCACGGCACGACAACACTGCCGCATTTACAGTCCTAGCCAGAGGACTTGAAAGCCTTACGGAAAAAGTGAGTCTTGAAACGAGATTTGAAGATGCCAAGGACTCAGCTGATTGAATCTCCAATGGAAGGGCATTCCAGAGTCTGAGAGCAGAGCGCGAGAAAGCTCTGTCACCCATCGAATAGAGGTGTGACCTGGGCACATGCAGCAAGCCCGTATTGGAGGCTCGCAGTTGTTGTGTTGAGGAGGGTGCCTGAAGAAGGTCACATATGTCGGAGAAGCGCCAATGAGAGTCGTGTAGGTGAGAAGGAGGATTTTGAATTCAATTCTGTATTTAACAGTTAACCAGTGGAGAGATTTCAGCACTGGAGATATGTGATTATGGATGAGTGTTTGAGTGAGGACTCGAGCAGAAGCATTCTGCACACGTTGAAAACGATTGATCAGGTAGGCAGGGATACTAGGGAGCAGTGCATTGCAGTCATCGGTTCGTGAGGAGATGAAGATGTGTGAGAGATAGGTATCACAGTGATAGAGATAGGAGTCACAGTGCTAGAGATGGAGTCGCAGGGTGAGAGATGGGTGTAAGAGTGTTCAAGATGGGAGTCACAGTATTACCAATGGGAGGCACAGTGTTAGAAATGGGAGTCACAGTGTTGGAGATGGAAGTAACAGTGTTAGAGGTAGGAGTCACAGTGTTAGAGATGGGCATAAAAGTTGTCAAGATGGGAGTCACAGTGCTATCAGCGGGTGTCACAGTGTTAGAAATGGGAGTTACAGTTTTAGAGTTAGGAGTCAGTCCATAGGGACATGGAATGTCACCACACAGCGAGGTGACATTCCATGTCCCTATTGCCAGAGTTTTGGTCCAGGGATTGGGTCGTCGAGGCCCCCCGCCACGACTGCTACCAAAACCACATTGCACCGGCCCCTCACGGACCTTCCTGCAGGTGGTGAGTCTACTGGAAGGCGGGCCCACGTCGCCATTTCGGGCTGAGCCCGGCCGGGTCCCGTGGGCAAAGACCCGGCCACCAGGCGCACGCCTGCGAGCCCCAGCCCCGGGCCTGGCTCCAGGGTGGAGCCCCGGTAACGCCAATCCGGGCGACGTAATGGTCCCTATTGATCTACTTTTTATGTTGGGCTTGTGAACCGCTCTTAGTCTGGCCCATCACCTAGGACCTGCTTGCCATGGGAGACCCTACCAGGGGCGTAAAGCCCCCGACAACATAGCTCCTAGGATCATTCGGGCACACAAACCCCTCCACCACTGTAAGGTGGCGGTTCAAGGAGAGGTAGAGGTCGGAGTAACAGTGTTAAAGATGGGAGACTCAGTGTTAGACAGAGGAGTCAGAGTGTGAGAGATGGGCGTAACAGTGTTCAAGATGGGAGTCGCAGTATTATCAGTGGGAGTCAGATTGTTTGAAAAGAGAATTCCAGTTTTAGAGTTGGGAGTCACAGTGTTAAAATTAAGAGACACTGTGTAAAAGATGGGAGTCACCTTATTCGATATGGGTCACAGTGTTAGATATGGGAGTCTCAGTGTTAGAGATACGAGTTTCAGTGTTAGATAGGAGTTTCAGTGTTAGAAATAGGAGTAGCAGTTATAGAGTTAGGAGTCACAGTCTAAGAAATGGGAGTAACAGTGTTAGATGTAAGAGACACGGGGTTAGAGATGGGAGTCACTGCGTTAGAGATAGGAGTCACAGCGTTATCAATGGGAGTCACAGTGTTTGAAATGGGAATCACAGTGTTAGATATGGGAGTAAGAGTGTTCAAGATGGGAGTCACAGTGTTATCAACTGGCGTCACAGTGTTCGAAATGGGAGTCACAGTGTTAGAATGGGAGTCAACAGTGTTCGTGATGGGAGTAACAATGTTAGAGGTAGGAGTTACAGTGTTAGAGATGGGAGTCACAGTGTGAGATGGGCGTAACAGTGTTCAAGATCGGAGTCACAGTGTTATCAGTGGGAGTCACATTGTTAAAGTTAGGAGCACAGTGATTAGAATTGGGAGTCACAGTGGTCGAAATGGGAGTCACAGTGTTTTATATGGAAGTAACAGTGTTTAGAGATAGGAGTCTCAGTGTTAGAGATAGGAGTCACAGTGTGAGAAATGGGCATAAGTGTTCAAGATTGGAGTCACAGTGTTATAAGTGGGAGTTACAGTGTTAAAGATAAGAGACACAGTTGTAGAGATGGGAGTCACAGTGCTAGAAATGGGAGTCGCACTTTTAAAGTAAGGAGTCACAATGCAAGAAATTGGAGTCACAGTGTTAGATATGGGAGTAACAGTGTTCAAGATGGGAGTCACAGTGTTATTAATGGGAGTCACAGTGATTGAAATGGGAGTCACAGTGTTAGATATGGGTGTCTCAGTGTTAGATATACGAAGCACAGTGTTAGAGACAGGAATCAGAGTGTGAGAGATGAGCATATAAGTGTTCAAGAAAGGAGTCACAGTGTTAGAGTTGGGCAAAGCAGTGTTCAAGATGGGAGTCACATTGTTATCTGTGGGACTTGCAGTGTTCTAAATGGGAGTCACAGTGTAAGAAATGGGAGTCACAGTATTACAGATACGACATAGTGTGAGAGATGGGAGTCAAAGTGGTATCAATGGGAGTCTCAGTGCGAGAGATAGGAGTCAGTGTTCTAAATGGGATTCACAGTGTTAGAGACAGGAGTCACAGTACTAGAGATGGGTGTAACAGTGTTCAAGATGGGAGTCACAGTGTTAACAACGGGAGTAACAGTGTTAGAGATGGGAGTAGCAGTTTTATAGTTCGGAGTCTCAGTCTAAAAAATGGGAGAAAGTGTTAGAGGTAAGAGACACGGGGTTAGAGACGGGAGCCACTGCTTTAGAGATAGGAGTCAGAGTATTAACAATGGGAGTCACAGTGTTCGAAATGGGAGTCACAGTGTTAGAATGGGAGTAACAGTGTTAGAGATGGGGGACTCAGTGTTAGAGATAGGAATCAAGTGTGAAAGATGGGCGTAACATTGTTCAAGATGGGAGTCACAGTGTTATCAGTGGGAGTCACATTGTTAGAAATGCGAATTCCAGTTTTAGAGTTGCGAGTCACAGTGTTAAAGTTAAGAGACACTGTGTTAGAGATGGGAGTCACATCGTTCGAAATGGGAGTCACAGTGTTAGATATGGGAGTCTCAGTGTTAGAGATAGGAGTTTCAGTGTTAGATAGGAGTCTCAGTGTTAGAAATGGGAGTAGCAGTTATAGAGTTAGGAGTCACAGTCTAAGGAATGGGAGTAACAGTGTTAGAGGAAAGAGACACGGGGTTAGAGATGGGAGTTACTGCGTTAGAGATAGGAGTCACAGTGTTATCAATGGGAGACACTGTGTTCGAAATGGGAGTAACAGTGTTAGATATGGGAGCAAGAGTGTTCAAGATGGGAGTCAAGAGTGTTAACAACGGGAGTCACAGTGGTCGAAATGTGAATCACAGTGTTTGAGATAGGAGTCAGAGTGTGAGAGATGGGCGTAACAGTGTTCAAGATGGGAGTCGCAGTATTATCAGTGGGAGTCACATTGTTAGAAATGAGAATTCCAGTTTTAGAGTTGGGAGTCACAGTGTTAAAATTAAGAGACACTGTGTAAGAGATGGGAGTCACATTATTGGATTTGGGAGTCACAGTGTTAGATATGGGAGTCTCAGTGTCAGAGATACGAGTTTCAGTGTTAGATAGGAGTCTCAGTGTTAGAAATGGGAGTAGTAGTTCTCGAGTTAGGAGTCACAGTCTAAGAAATGGGAGTAACAGTGTTAGACGTAACAGACATGGGGTTAGAGATAGGAGTCACTGCGTTAGAGATAGTAGTCACAGTGTTATCAATGGGAGTCACAGTGTTCGAAATGGGAGTCACAGTGTGAGATATGGGAGTCTCAGTGTTAGAGATAGGAGTTTCAGTGTTAGATAGGAGTCTCAGTGTTAGAAATGGGAGTAGTAGTTCTCGAGTTAGGAGTCACAGTCTAAGGAATGGGAGTAACAGTGTTAGAGGAAAGAGACACGGGGTTAGAGATGGGAGTCACTGCGTTAGAGATAGGAGTCACAGTGTTATCAATGGGAGACACTGTGTTCGAAATGGGAGTAACAGTGTTAGATATGGGAGCAAGAGTGTTCAAGATGGGAGTTACAGTGTTATCAATGGGAATCACAGTGTTTGAAATGGGAGTCATAGTGATAGATATGGGAGGAACAGTGTTCAAGATGGGAGTCAAGAGTGTTAACAACGGGAGTCACAGTCGTCGAAATGGGAGTCACAGTGTTAGAATGATAGTAACAGTGTTAGTGATGGGAGTAACAGTGTTAGAGGTCAGAGTAACAGTATAAGAGATGGGAGACTCAGTGTTTGAGATAGGAGTCAGAGTGTGAGAGATGGGCGTAACAGTGTTCAAGATGGGAGTCACAGTATTATCAGTGGGAGTCACATTGTTAGAAATGAGAATTCCAGTTTTAGAGTTGGGAGTCACAGTGTTAGATATGGGAGTCTCAGTGTTAGAGATACGAGTTTCAGTATTAGATAGGAGTCTCAGTGTTAGAAATGGGAGTAGCAGTTATAGAGTTAGGAGTCACAGTCTAAGGAATGGGAGTAACAGTGTTAGAGGAAAGAGACACGGGGTTGGAGATGGGAGTTACTGCGTTAGAGATAGGAGTCACAGTGTTATCAATGGGAGACACTGTGTTCGAAATGGGAGTAACAGTGTTAGATATGGGAGCAAGAGTGTTCAAGAGGGGAGTTACAGTGTTATCAATGGGAATCACAGTGTTTGAAATGGGAGTCATAGTGATAGATATGGGAGGAACAGTGTTCAAGATGGGAGTCAAGAGTGTTAATAATGGGAGTCACATTGTTCCAAATGGGAGTCAGTGTTCCGAGTCAGTGTTAGAAATTGGAGTCCCAATTTTAGAGTTAGGAGTCACAGTGTAAGATATGGGAGACAGTGTTAAAAGCTAAGAGACAGTGTTTTCGAAATGGGAGTCACATTGCTGGAGATGGGAGTAACAGTGATAGATATAAGAGTCTCTGTGTTAGAGATAGGAATCACAGTGTGAGTCATGGGTATAACAGTGTTCAAGATTGGAATCACAGTGTTATCAATGGGAGTCACAGTATATGAAATGGGACTCAAAGTGTTAGATATGGGTTTCTCAGTGTTAGAGATAGAAGTCACATTGTTAGAGATAGGAGTCATAGTGTTCGAAATGGAAGTCACAGTGTTAGATATGGGAGTAAAAGTGTTCAAGATGGGAGTCATAGTGTTATCAACAGGAGTCACAGTGTTCGAAATGGGAGTCACAGTGTTAGATATGGCAGTAATAGTGTTAGAGGTAGGAATCACAGTGTTAGAGATTGCAGACTCAGTGTTAGAGATAGAAGTCACAGTGTTTGAAATGGGAGTCACAGTGTTGGAATTAGGAGTCAGTGTTCGACATTGGAGTCACAGTGTTAGATATGGGAGTAACAGTGTGAGAGATGGGAGTCACATTGTTAGAGATGGGAGCAAGAGTGTTGGGGATAGGAGTCTCAGTGTTAGAGATAGGAGTCACGGCGTGAGTAATGGGCATGATAGTGTTCAAGATTGGAGTCACAGTGTTATCAGTGGGAGGTCATAGTGTAAGAAATGGGAGTCCCAGTTATAGAGTTAGGAGTCACAGCGTTACAAATGGGAGTCACAGTGTTAGAAATGGGAGTTCCAGCTTTAGATTTGGGAGTCACAGTGTTAGAAATGGGAGTCACTGTGTTAAAGTTAAGAGACACTGTGTTAGAGATGGGAGTCACACTCTTCGAAATGGGAGTCAGTGTTAGAAATGGGAGTGCCAATTTTTGAGTTACGGAGTCACAGTGTAAGAAATGGGAGACAGTGTTAAAGATAAGAGACGCAGTGTTTTAGATGGGAGTCACATTGTTGGAGATGGGAGTAACAGTGTTAGATATAAGAGTCTGAGTGTTATAGATAGGAGTCACAGTGTGAGTAATGGGCATAACAGTGTTCAGCTTTCTGGTCTCGTGACAATGGATAAGGTTGGGGATTGGCTATAGAGGGGGAACAAATGGCAATGTGTGGGACGGGGACGATGGAGGGGAAGGAGGCCGCTCGGGGGGGACGTCTAGGCGTGGTCTGCAGGGATAACGACGGGATATTAAAGGATTCTACATTTCAAACTTTTGCCTGAGATATGATGCGTGATTTGGAGGTCCGTCGAGGAGTGAGGCTGGAGGGAGGCTGACGGCGCGCTGCGAGGGAGGGGATGAAGAGGCTGACTCGGTCTCCATCGACACCCTATTGTCCACCGCGGCCGCGCCTTACCCAGCGCCGTGGCCGGGGCCTCGACCCAAGGGCCGGAGTCCCAGCATGCCGCGGCTAGAGAGAAACAGGAAGCGCCTAGCCCAGAGTCACGACTGGTGCGCCACAGTTTGGTGTCTGAAGCGGGAAACGGGCCCCCGTGGCCGGGGAGCGAGCAGGCACGCCTGTCGATGACCTACCGGGGCGACGCCGATGAGGACTGGGAGGACTTTGAGAGGCACGTGGAGTGTCAGGGGAACTACGGGCGCTGGCCGGATCACCAGAGCACAGACACAGTTATTGGCCGGCTGCGAGGGGAACGTGGGGCGCTTTGCGGATAGGCTCCCATTGGAAGTATGGAGGAGCTGGGCCCGGCTGCGAGAGGCTCTGCATCACCGCTTTGGACAGATGTCAATGGCAGAGGCACGGGAGGCTTTGGAGTTGCGGCGCCGGCGGTGCAGGGAGTCGATGGAAGACTTTCCCGACGCGATCACCACGTTGATGCGATGAGCCCACAACACCTACGACGAAGCCATGGCCGATGAGATAACCCGGATCACCACCCTGTTCTATTTAAAGGAAACGGACTGGTGGTTCGAGGACGTCATGAAGCCGGAGTTGAGTCTTCAAGAGGTGGTAGAGTGAGCTGTGGCATGTCAACGGGCGTGCAGACCACGGGGTCGTAGTGGACGAGTGGCGGCGTGCGACGTGGATTGGCAGCGGGAAGACGACGAGCGTGAACAGCCAGCGGGGCTAATGGGGGAGCGGCTGGCAACTGTGCAGGCCAACCCAGGCCCGGTTGCCGCCGCTCCACCAGAGGACCCGCGGCTAGACGCCATCCTGAAGGGGCTGCAAGCGCTGCAGGGAAACCAACAGGAGATGGATCGACGCCTGCAGGCGCTGTCCGCCCAGATGCAGTCGAACGCGGGGCAGCGCGTATCGACACTGACTCCACGGGACATCGATCGAGAGATTGATCGCCACTTGCAGCTGCTGATGGCTCGGTCACCGGCGGGAGCCGGTGGTTGGCACCCAGGCCGCCACGAAGGGGAGGGGGCCGTCCGCTTTCTGGTTACGTGATAATGGATAAGGTTGGGGATTGGCTAGAGAGGGGGAACAAAGGGCCACATGTGGGATGGGCATGAGGGAGGGGAAGAAGGAGACTATGCGGGGGGGACGTATACGTGTGGTCTGCGGGGACGACGGGATATTAAAGGATTCTACATTTCAAACTTTGGCCTGAGATATGATGAGTGATTCGGAGGTCCGTCGAGGAGTGTGGCCGGAGGGAGGCTGATGGCGAGCTGCGAGGGAGGGGATGAAGAGGCTGACTCGGTCTCCATCGACACCCTATTGTCCACCCCGGCCGCACCTTACCCAGTGCCGCGGCCGGAGCCTCGATCCAGGGGCCAGAGTCCCAGCATGCCGCGGCTAGAGAGAGAGAAACAGGAAGCGCCTAGCCCAGGGTTACAACCGGTGCGCCACAGGAGTCCCAGTTACAGAGTTAGGAGTCACAGTGTTAGAAATGGGAGTAACAGTGTTCAAGATGGGAGTCACAGTGTTTGAAATGGGAGTTACAGTGTTCGAAATGGGAGTCAGTGTTCGAAATGGGAGTCACTGTGTTAGATATGGGAGTAACACTTTTCAAGATGGGAGTCACAGTGTTAACAACGGGAGTCAGTGTTCGAAATGGGAGTGAGTGAGTGTTGGAATGGCAGTAACAGTGTTAGAGATGGGAGTCACAGTTTTAGAGGTGGGCATAATAGTGTACAAAATGGGAGTCCGTGTTATCAGTGGGAGTCACATTGTTAGAAATGGGAGTTCCAGTTTCAGAGTTGGGAGTCCCAGTGTAAGAAATGGGAGTCACAGTGTTAAAGTTAAGAAACACTGTGTTAGAGATGGGAGTCACACTGTTCGAAATGGGAGTCAGTTTTCGAAATGCGAGTCCCAATTTTAGAGTTACGAGTCACAGTGTAAGAAATGGGAGACAGTGTTAGAAATGGGAGTCACAGTGTTAAAGTTAAGAGACACTGTGTTAGAATTGGGAGTCACATTGTTTTTAATGGCAGTCACAGTGTTATATATGGGAGTCGCAGTTTTAGAGGTAGGAGTCACAGTCTAAGAAATGGGAGAAACAGTGTTGGAGGTACGAGACATGGGGTTAGAGGTGGGAGTCACTGCGTTCGAGATAGGAGTCACAGTGTTATCAATGGGAGTCACTTTATTCGAAATGGGAGAAACAGTGTTAGATATGGGAGTAAGAGTGTTCAAGGGGAGTCACAGTGTTATCAACGGGTGTCAGTGTTAGATATGGCAGTAACAGTGTTAGAGATAAGAGATAACGATAATAAAGTGATGTAGGCTGCTTAAAATACACTCAGAAAACGCCCGCGTCCCCGACATCCAGGTACATCTGATATATTTGTGTCATTGTGTTATTTTTTCTGATATTGTTTTACTTACATTATTTTAACTTTTGTCTCATATCGTAACTTTTAGTTTACAATTGCAATTGATGTTAGCCACACTGATAAAAAAAAGCTATACGATTCAATGTATGTTAAGTAGAATAATTAGAATACTATATTGTGCAATGTTACAATAGTTTTATGTGTACACCTATTTATTATTTTAGTATTCATGTTTATCAACGGCGATGGACTGGCGTCCCATCGTCGGTATATCCTTGCCTTGCGCCCTGTGTCTGCCGGGATAGGCTCCGGCTTCACCGTGACCCTGTATAGGACTAAGCGGTTTCAGACAATGAGATGAGATGAGATGTTTATCAAATTGTTATTTACTACGGGTGCGTCTCTCTCTGCTTTTTAGGCCTTTGGGCCTGTGCTCATAAACCTGACTTAGGGCGGCACGAGTGTGCAATGAGTAGCGTTGCTACCTGAGAGCAAACCTGGGTTCAATACCCAGTATGGATACCTTTCTGTGTGTATGTAAAAAGAGCAAAGGTTTTACCATTACCATAAATCGTAAAACCTTTTCTCGTATTTACATCTTTACACTGGTATAAAAGGCAACCAAATATTTCTGTGTGGATTTTGCATGTTCTTCCCACATTGTGGGTTTACGTGGGGTACGCCGTTTTCCTCCCACAGACGAAATAAATGCTGCTTCGGTTAATTGTCCTGACTAAATTGCCCCTGGTGCCTGAGATCTTGTACAGTAACTTGCTTACCCCTTCCCGCTGGACCAATGTTAATTAAAGCTACATAACTCAACGGTTCCTTCCAGATTAATATAGTGACTGATAGTTGACTCAATTGCCCCTGGTGCCTGAGATCTTGTACAGTAACTTGCTTACCCCTTCCCGCTGGACAAATGTTAATTAAAGCTACATAGCTCAACGGTTCCTTCCAGATTAATATAGTGACTGATAGTTGCACTGTAGGTTTCCACTACCAAATGGAATATCATGTCAGAGTTGCATTTGCAATTTTAACATTTGCTGGCCTCTTGACTTTTTTTTATATATGCATAATCTCTTAAAAGTTGGCGAGATTTTGATTGCTTCCAGTTGATGGTGGCAAGAACAGATATATGAAGGTGATTAGGACGAGACTCTACTTGTAACGCTTTGTCCAAGGATTTAGGAAAATGCCCTTCAGTGATTGCATAATGCGGATAACAAATGGTAATTGGAAACAATAGTCAGTAGTGATGCAATTCTCATCTCATCTCATTATCTGAAACCGCTTAATCCTATATAGGGTCACGGTGAAGCCGGAGCCTATCCCGGAAACATAGGGCGTAAGGCAGGAATACACCCGACGACGGGACGCCGGTCCATCGCCGGGCATTGCGGGACAATTTTAGTCTGCGAGCCAATCAACCTATCCAGGAGCATGCCTTTGGACTGTGGGAGGAAACCGGAGCACCCGGCGAAAACCCACGCGGACACGGGGAGAGCATGCAAACTCCACACAGAAAGGCACCGGAGCCGAGAGACTCGAACCCGGGACCTTCTTGCTGTGAGGCGTCAGCGCTAACCACTGCGCCACCGCGCCGCCCGTGATGCAATTAAATGAACGTTAAATGTGAAATGGTGATTTTTTTTTTGCTTTTACATCATCTTATTGTGTGGCCTTTAACAAAGGTAATTCCAATGTAATGATGTAGGTTTTCTCGGCTCGATGCATGATGATTGCTTCGAAAAGCTGCTCTCTCGGGACAGCCGTGTCGATCGCTTCCTCCTCCACCTCGCGACGTTTCACCTCTAACGTGTAAGGCCTCTAACGTGAGGCAAAACGTTGCGAGGTGGAGAGCGGAAGCGATCGATGCGGCTGTCCCGAGATAGCCGCTTTTCGAAGAAATCATCAAAGGTAATTCCATTCAATACGTTGCACTTGTGATATTGGCAGTTCACGTTTGGCCTGAAGTTTGTCCCAATGCTCATAAATGTTACAGTAGTAGGGACACAACAGGTGAACACATCGGCATGAGCTGAATACCCAGGAGTGGAAGTGAAAACAAATCAATGTTAACTCATCTGGGTTCGCGAACCCCTTCAAATGGGGCTCTGGGGGTTCTCCACCTCGAAACGTTGAGTTTATGAGAACTCATTTCCTGAGTGTCTGATACTTCATACCGGTAAATTAACGAATAACACCATGAACGCCTCACCTTACCCATTCCTTATCCAACTAACAAAAGTCCCATATATATGCTTTGTAAAATGTTTTAGGTGATTTTATAAAGGATATACAGAAACAATAGCTACCATATCAAACCTGATTTATTACTCAAAAGTACATATACAATCAAGTATAATTCCTATGGTATTCTTGTATGGTATGGTGTCGTGCAATAAGTAAATACTCAAAATCGACGCTGTTAGAATGCAAGAAATTTCGAATATTTGATGAATTCTCTCTGGGAGCGGCATTCCCTCTGGGATGTTTATTGGGAACGATGTTCCAGTGCATCCCCATAAATTCCACTGCTGCCTATTCCCCGTTATTGCAGGTGAACCAGGTTTACAGGCATGGGACAAAAACAAACAAACTAACAAACAGTAGATGACAGCAGGTTCAAGTGCTTTTGGGAAACGTAAGGTGATAACAAAATTCAATGAAGCAAAGTGCAAAACAATATCTTAAAATCGGTGGACATTACCTGCAGTGAGATGCAGTTCATCAACTTGGACCAAGTCTCGCGATGTGATTGATGTGTGCGTGGAATGTAAGCATTATGCAGAGTTTGTATTGTTTTATTAATTCACAATAAGCCATTCAGTTGTTTACCTTTCCAGCGAGTAATATAGATCATTAAAAAAAACAACAACTTTAATACAGTGCTTAGGCCCCTTTGTGTGCTTTTTGTCAGTTTTCCAAAACACAGTTTTAACATGCAGGACAAGTTATACTTGTATAAAGGCTGTTAACAGCGTGGCATTCATACATCGACATAAAACGTTAGTTTGTCAGATTACCATTGTCATTCATGTTGATTTACCTGTGAGCTCAGTATTTTGAAATATTCAGAGGGTTGCAGGCCCCCTTGTGGAAATTTAATATATTGTCACTTTCTTTACAAAACATCTCATCTCATGTCAGAAACCACTTAGTCCTGTACAGGGTCGCAGTGAGCCGGAGCCTATCCCGGCAGACACAGGGTGCAAGGCACGGATATACCCATGATGGGGCACCAGTCCATCACCGGGCACTGAGGGCAATTTAGTCTGCAAGCCAATTAGCCTATGCAGCAGCATGCTTTTTGGACTCTGGGAGGAAACCGGAGTGCCCGACGAAAACCCACGCAGACACGGGGAGAGCAAGCAAACTCCACACAGAAAGGCACCCGAGCCGAGATTCGAACCCGGGTATTCTTGTTGTGAGGCGACGGCGCTAACCACTGGGTCACCGTGCCACCCTTTACAAAACATGTCTATCAAAACAAGGCGAGACTGTGTCAATCATGCGGGATGGTTAATGTTTTTGCCGGCCGGTTAACAGGTTCATACGCAGTATGGTGGCGCAGCAGTGAAACCCGTGCCTCACAGAAAGTCCTGCCCGAGGCAGTTTGATTCCCACCTTGAGCGCATGCTGTGTGGAGGTTGTGTGTTCTTCCACTTTTCTGTGTGGGTTTCCTCGGGGTTTTCCGGTTTCCTTCCACAACCAAAAGAAACACTCATTAATTAATTGGCCGATAAGATGGTGGTGTCTGGCGGGTTGGCGTCGGCTGACCGCCTAGCTGACTCCCCCCTTCTCTGGAGTTTCCTCACGCCTCCCTGACCATGTCTCATCCATGAGCAGGTGTATCATTTTTTTAAGTAAAAAATATAAATAACTAGATTGTTTTTATGCATAGCTTTTAAAGAGAATTGCTAAATGCTAGATATAAAAGCACAATGTATTCTACTGATGTAGGTTTTCAAGGCTCGATGCATGAGAATTTCTTTAAAAAGATATTCTTTTGGGATAGCCGTGTCGAGCGCTCCCTCATTCCTCTTCGTAACGTCTAGTCTCCCACGTTGGAAGGGTTCTGAGGCAATGCATTGTTTACAATAATTATATTACGGACAATAATAAGAGGAAACAACTATCTATATAAGTAGAAGTTGAGAAAATGAACATTTCCATAACGGTGGCTACTGCATGCTCTCTCCATATATCATGATGCATTTATTTTAGGAAAAGGCTTTCAATGAGGGGCGGCGCGGTGGCGCAGTGGTTAGCGCTGACGCCTCACAGCAAGAAGGTCCCGGGTTCGAGTCTCTCGGCTCCGGTGCCTTTCTGTGTGGAGTTTGCATGCTCTCCCCGTGTCCGCGTGGGTTTTCGCCGGGTACTCCGGTTTCCTCCCACAGTCCAAAAGCATGCTCCTGGATAGGTTGATTGGCTCGGAGACTAAAATTGTCCCGCAATGCCCGGCGATGGACCGGCGTCCCGTCGTCGGGTGTATTCCTGCCTTACGCCCTGTGTTTCCGGGATAGGCTCCGGCTTCACCGTGACCCTATATAGGATTAAGCGGTTTCAGATAATGAGAGATGAGGCTTTCAATGAGAATGGCTAAAGATTATTTCAATTTTATATCGCGTGCCTTTAAGAGCATTGTGTATGTTCTATTCCGCGCGGATTTGTCTCAGTTTTGCTGTTTTCCTCCCAGAGCTGAATAAAATACGCACAACGTAAACAGTATTAGTTACACATAGCAATCAAGGGTAGCTGAAAATTACTAATTTAGGACAACGCGTACAATGCACTCTTCAAAAACGTGACAATACCCACCTACATAATACTTGAGACTCAATGAAGATTTCTTTGTAAATAAGCATCATAAACAAAAATTATTATTCAGCAGACATAAATATAGAAGACATGAAAAAATACAAAATTTAAACTACTGGTTGCTCAACATTGTAAACTGTCAAAGTGTTGTCTCCCTGTAAATAATGGTTGTATAGATGTGCGATGCCATAGGAAACTGACCCCAGCGTGTGGATCCGACAACATCACCCCTACGACTCCATGTCAGTCCCGGTCCAACACGCACTTCGCACCACACTTGCAGCGCACACCAGGCTTGTTCCATTGCGCGTCGTAAAAGCAACGTTGAGTTTAACTGGACCACGGCCTCCACGCCCCTGGAGTGGGTTTTTTTCATCCAGAGAAGGGACAGGTTCCCCTCTTAAAGGTTCTACACAGGACGGGGGTGAATAGAGTAACAAAGAGGGGACAGTGGATAAGGTGGGCTTGAGGGCAACACAGCCGTACCGGGGAGGATGGCTGTCACGTGGTCCACTCGAGACCGAGGGAGAGGGGACCCAATTAGTGATGGCACGAGGATATGGAATGTGCGCAGTTGTTAGCATCTAGATTCTAGAATCTAGATGATGGGCGGATTGTAGAGAACGTAGTGAAGGGAGGGGTCGCAACTGTCAAAGGCAGGGACAAATTGAAATGGAATGTCCCAACACCTCGGGAGTTGAATGAGGAACTGAAGCAGTGAGGTAATGAGTCCGCAATTAGTAATTTTGTTTGCTCAGGAACACTTTTTATTTCTTGTATTTGTTTTGACAATTATTTTTTGTTGTCCTTCATTGACTTATCATCACATCCATCCATCCATCCATTTTCTTCAGCTTTATCCTGGGCCGGGTCGCGGGGGCAGCAGTCTGAGCAGCGATGCCCAGACTTCCTTCACCCCAGACACTTCCTCCAGCTCTTCCGGGGGGACCCCGA